>JBAIZL010000003.1:143833116-144055616 GCA_036971475.1 Prosapia bicincta
TATAGGCGACTTTTCTATCACGTAACGTTTACAAATTTACAATACGCAAAACAATAGTGTAACATTTTTGATTGATATTTAAAAGGAAATTTTACGAAAATGTCTTAAACACCTACAATAAATTTTACACATACGTTTCAACGGCTATAAAGTCAAAGTAAAAATTAATATCTATCTAATATTTTTTTAATCAACGTTATAAGCGCTCACTAACGGTAACCAATTTACTCACCTTGCGAATGGTATAAGTAAGGGAAATACTTGTGATTTGGTTTCCGTTAATATACTCGTATAACTACTTTCTTTATTGTAAACCTTCAGTGAGGTCTCACAGATATAATTGCATTCGTCTGTTGTTAAGGGTTGTAACCCTTAAAAACATATTTCAAACGGCAAAATAGTTTTTCTTGCTATGCTGCTTTTATTCTCAAAATTCATCTGTTTTTCTTAATGGTTTCCGGCATCTTACTGCGACACTTTTAATGGATGAAGTACATTGAACAAAAACAAGTTTATGCATATAGCTTACCGATAGTTCTCAGGAATAATCGTTTTGCGGGATGACTCAGAATGTAAATACTAGTAACTAGCATTGCAATTTGTTATTGGTGGTTGCTAATGACTTGTTATATCCTTGAACACTTTATGGTTACACAAATACCGATTAATTTGAGAACGTTTGGCTATAAATACTTAATATTTCATATTTACAAATTTCTTTATCTAATCATAGCTTTTTAAACGAACAAACTATAACTATGATATTGTAATGGTAAAAGATATTCAGGAATTTTATTATGTTTTAATATTGCATCCCTAACAACAAAAGCAACATGCAAGTATGTAAAAAATTGTAATTTATAGAAGTATTTGTTAAATAAACACAACAAGATTTCCAACATTTAATTTTCAAGTCCCAAAATAGCATAGTATATAATTTTCGATCTTATCCTGTCTTAAGACAATTCATTGAAAATTTTGGTTGCTAAGCAACACTCAACAACTTAAAATTACTTTCCAACACATTTCCAACAATATACAAAATAAAAACTATATCCGAATGGAAACATTTGATCAAGAACTTTTATTGTCACACTTTTCTCGATCGCTTACTACAAGTTAGGCTATTATTATGTTAATAAAATCCTAAATTAAGTTAATCTAATGTTAGCACCCCATTCATCGACTCTTAGGCAATAATAAGTACGCCGAATCTGCTAGTATTATTATAAAATTATTCTATTTTATCACGACATTAACCCATTAAAGAAACCAACAGTTATTATAACGTATAACGATTTCAAGGTATATTATCAGGTAAGCTATTGAATAAATAGATCTTTATTATCTAAACATATTTAATAGCAACCTAAATTTTTCTGTTTATTTCCTTATCGATATTGATATCAAGTTTTTTATTTATGAGTTTATATTCTCTTGCCTGTTGTTTATTTTTGATATTTACTTATAATAATGCCTACGTCATGTCTTTATGGTTCTGGCAGTGTAGTTTAATAATGATCATAAAGTAGTATGAACTTTATAATCTCAATATCATTTAGCCAGGGAACAAATTTTATACTATTGACTATACTACATATGTCATAAAGCAACTCTAAATTGTCAATAATATATATAACGATCAATCATTAGGGTAGATGAACGATAGTATGAGTCCTATAGCGTTGCTACGTAATAATAATGAAACATGTGCATCAAATTACACTAATGAAGGCTGTAAATAACTAATCTCTTTCAAGTTCTACTTTTACTTGTAATATATATATATATATATATATATATATTTATATAATAGGTTTTCTTGTTTAATAATTTAAAACATCTTGTAATTGTATTAGATTATTGTAATTTTCATTCCTGTTGATGTTGGTACTGTTTACCAACGAAATGCTTTGAATATAAATTAATAAATATTCTTGTATTTGAATAACCTATTTTGTTTTAAAATATATATATATATATATATATATATATATATATATATAATTATATATATATATATATATATATGTGTGTGTGTGTGTATGTGTGTGTATGAATATATTCTAAGCGGAAACTCATAATCACAACCTAAGTTTTCTGATTACTGTGGAGAGTTTATAACTTACAGTAATTTAACTAATTTTTAAAGGTTTAATAAATTGTTTTGCACAATTATTCGAATATTCTTCCCTGTAACGCTGATAAAGCCATAATCATATAATATATATAACGATCAATCATTTGTAGCAGTTATTAATTTTTGTTGTAGCCTTAATTCTTTTGGGGAATCAAAGCTCAATTAAAGTGCAACTCGTATTTTACTTTACTTGAGACAAAACTAGCAGAGTGGCGCATTTTATGTAACACTAATAAATTTTATTTTCAGCTTTAATCCCGGAGGAATTAAAGCTGATGTGACTATTGCAGTTTATTGCTACACAGTGAGATGATGACCTGCAAGCCTTATTTAATTGAAATGCAAAGTTATGTGTGGACGTTAAACATTCTACGCATAAATCTTCAATTCGAACAAATAATTCGATAATGTTATTTTCTTAACATCTCAATCGAGTCATTAAAGATTATTCATTTAAAGAGGACAAACCTTATTTTATTTAAACCCTTTTTTTCACCATTGAGTCCCCATCAGACACTAATCATCCTGCACTTGGTATGTAAAGGAATTCCTTGAAAAATAGTGTGCAATAAAATTTCAAGGGTGTTTCAAATAACTTCTCTCCCATACGATGAAGGAAAAAGTTTTACATAGTTGAAGTCAGATTGTAATATTTATGAACATCTAATGTATCGTCGAATAGATATGAAAATATAAATTCCTGTTTAAATAGCTTCATACAAGTTTTACAACATTTAGAAATTGCTAAAGCTACTCATTTATTTAAATACATATGTTGTATATAAGAGTCCACTTAGTGAAAATGAGAAGATACAGGAGGGAACCCTAATGTTTTAAACGGATCTAAAAAAACGTAACAAAATATATAAAAACTATTAAATTAAATAAAAAATAAAATCACAACAAAATACCAAAATATTACTTACAAATACAATACACGGATCTTCCTCGAAACCATAACAAATAAGAAATTATTCAAATACTTTAAACATCTGTCAAAAGTAAACATGCAATTCATAAGAGAAAGAAAATAGACACCAATGATAATAATGCTTTTCTGTGCAATAAATAAATAATCTAAATTGAAAGATAGAGATAGCACTATTTAATATTTAAATCAGAAATTTAAACATATAGATTAGCCACAGATTAAACGAAAAACACATTGTAGCTCCCAAAACATTATTAAAATGGATAGTTTTGATACATATCTCTCAACATAATAAAAATTACCATTTGTATTAATCATGACACATAAGAAACAAAATATTTGTTCATTTATATGTGTTTTATTTTTTTAAAAACATTTCATATTCAAAAATAATTTGTATACAGATTTCGTTGCAAGGGCTAAGGATGAGTTCAGTTTTTATATTCTGGGAAAGTAAATTATTTTAGTTTTTACTCTCAAGACAAAATGTTTATTGGTTAAGACTTATAAACTCTGTTACCAATTAAAGTAAGATTTAGATGAAAAATAGGTAACTTAAACCGTCTTCTTATTATTATAAATTAATTCTAAATTCTAAACGTATTTTCAGTATTCCTTTAAGGGAATATAAATACTGTGGGGAAGTATAACGAGAGAAACTACTTTAAATACCTAAACACATTCTATTTTTAATTTAACCGATATGTCGTAAAAAGAGGTAATAAAACTATAAGAAGTTTTTGAACTTTCATTAAGATCTGTATCTGGTTTACGGCGAATATTGCATGGATGTAGGGCTTATCTGGCCTATTTTGATGTTGTATAAATGAAATACTCAGCTATTGGAAATGGAACTTGAGCGAAAAACAAAAGGGCAAATTAAATCTACCAGATCAAGTTACCGCTTAAATCGCTTTACCTGAATATTTACAATTTTAAAATGTGTATAAGATATAAATATTTAAGAAGTTGAGACAATTTGTCCAGCCCTTTGCAGTGTGTTTAAAGACCTAATATATTTTAAAACAGATTTAATCGCACAATATGAAATCCTTCAATGTAATAAAGATAACTGTATGCATAGAAACACACAGTCTGAACCTCTTTTTGTAATATATTAGAAATTAACAGTTTACCATAATTTCCCTTAGAAAATATATGTAAATATAATTGATAAATTGCATTGAATGTATTATTTGGGAGAGCTATTAGTAAAAACTGTGAATACTACTCGGTTTACTGCAATACACAATTTTTTATAGGAAGTCTACATATTAACAATATGATTCAGAACTCCATTGTTAAATCATTGTTGATGTGATGCTATAAAAACTTATATAGAACCTTTTAATATTTTTCTCCTTCTCTGCTAGGATTTATATTATTTTTGCTCTGAGTATTATAATTAACTGCTAATCTTAGCACTGTCCTACTCCCCGATGACGTGTTTCAAGGTAACTCCGTCAGTCAGAACTTAATAATATATAGTGCACATCATAGAGTCAATAATAAGTGGTGACAGATGGAGTTGCTCCGAAACGCGTCATCGGGGAGTGGGACAATGTTAGGATTGCAAGATAATTAAAATAATAATAAGAACTTTCATAGAAAGTTTTATTTAAAATTTTTAAACCTTTACATTACAAGTTATTCAAATTTTAATAAAATAGGATTCATCCACTAATTTATGATGAGGATTTACTGAGTTTTGGATTATGAGTGAACTCCTATTTCACACATAATACTTTAGGGGTAAGTAGTTATTTTATCTCTAATAATTATACACTTTTAATTTCTGAAGTCCAATTTTGGAATTGGGCATTTTGATATATTTGAAAAAAACATATATAAATAAATTTGATAATCAATTGAAAAGGCATTGCAATTTTTATTATTTGAACTTAATATATTCGTATCACAAAATTTATGTATCATAATTATTTTAAATAATTTAGCCAACAGTAATAATTATAAATATAATCTAGTGATAATAGAAGAGGATCACTATTGCGCTAAAACTGCAGCAGGGGATAAAGACGGATATAAATTAATTTTAAAATCCGTCTTTTAACAAGTCTACTTTGCAGAGGGAATTATTAATTTTCCAGTAAGTTTACACCGATCCTTTTGTTTCATTAATTACTGCAAAATTTAATCAATCTCATTAGAAAGCTATTGTTATGGAATCCCCATCTGCGTTTACGTAAATTTATCTTGAACGATTACAATATTATAATTATTCTATGATAAATTACAATCATTTTTAAAATATATTATTATTATAATTTTATTTTTACCTGAAAAAGGTTAGACCATGAGCTATATTCAGGTCATGTGTCATATAAATTGTTTTGTATTCCAGTCACGAAGCATTTTCTTTATTTTTTTACGTAAAAATCTTATTCATGCAAAAGAAATTCAACAATTATTCTATAGTAAATAATTTCTCTACATATTTAATTTGCATATATTTCTGTAATTTCAATGGGGTTAAGGTTTAACCAATATTTATTTATTATCAATTAAAAACAATCTGCATGAAATAAAACAAATAGTATTTAAAATTTTATATAGACTGTATTTTAATTATATAAATTTGACATATTGTAGGAATTCTTTGGTGCCTTGTATTCTATGTTAAGCATCTTCATTCTGTTGTCAGTTTTCTCAAATTTTTACAAAAGTAATATAAAATTATTTCTCGTTGCACAGTTAACAAAAATCTTTGGTCAGATGTCCAGCAGATACAATATATTAGTTAGATAGTAAGCACGAATATCTACGATGGGGTGCTTAAGTATAAAAAAATCAAGATATGTGACGTAATAAACAAAAATGCCCGCTAAAATCCCTCAACACAGGAGACAGTACTTGCTGTGAATGAAGTCCGGATTGCAAAAATTATGTACATGATACAAAACAAAAAGTAATATTTATAGGGTATTTAATCTCGATGTATAACATTTCTTCCGGTTTTTCATACATACAGTTAACTTGCGTTATAAAAGTAATTGGGGTTGGCCTACACTGTAAATTATAGATTTATGTGCTTCAGATGCCATATTGATTTAAACCTGTACAATGCATTCACGTAAAAATTAGAGCTGAATGATAGAATCATTAAAGATTCATGCACTTTTAATTTTATTAATTCAATTTAACTTAGATTGATTTAAACTGCATTAGGTTTACAAAAGTTGACTATAGCTATATCTGTATTGAAATTTTATTTATTGTTATTGTTTAATTATAATACTATACATAAAAAAATAGTTAAATTTATCTTTTCTTGATCGTCCAACTTATTTCATTACTATACTCCGCACACTCTTGGCACGATCCTTTATTTGATTCCTCCTTTCTTATTACTATCGTTATATGTTTTAACAGTTTTGAATCTGTTGGTTTTTAATTTATTCTTCTCGCTATTGATAATGGTTTACTTTTAATATAGACTTCCGTTCCATACATAAACAAATTAACAAGCAAGACTCTTTGGCATGACCATGCGTTTGGGGTAATGTGGCTGAAAAATGCTGGTTATTCTTACAGACCATGTGTGAAAAGATGCCGTAGGGATTCCTTTTACCAAGCTTTGTATGTAACAAAGCAAGGATAACACGTCTCGGATTCCATGCTAATTCACTAATTAGTCAGGAACGGAGTATATTTATTGCGTTGAGGCAGTATTTCAATTTTCATATCAAGGTAAAAGTCGAAAACAACTCAAATGGATCTTTTGGATTCATTTATATTAGATATCCGTTTTATCTTTACTATACAATTGCAATATAAATATATATATATGTTTGTGTGTGTTAACCCTTAAATGCATGATTTTTTTATTTTTAATTGAAAAAAATTGTTCTTATATAGTTAAATGTGTAAGTAACAGGAAAAATACTTGAAAAAATATACAATTAATTTTACAGTATTTTTTTTCAAAAAAACCTTGTGTTGCAGAACTACAACAACATGCACACAAACACCTACTTTTTATTATCTGAATCACCAACTACAATATTGTTAGCTTACACTATATTTACATTTATATGTTATTCTTTGATGTAAAATGGTAATTACAATTATTGTAAAATACCTTACATAACTTTCTTAATGTTTTTAATATAATTAAATATTAACAAATCAAATTTTGTTAACAAAATCAAGAAATTTTGTTCTATTTTAAAAATAAAAATTACAAACAAATTAATTATTTTAGAAATATGTAGAAAACTTATATTATATTGCAATTATAATCAATTTTATAAAAAATTAAATACATCATCATAAAAATATTACATACATCAATTTTATAAAACTAATAATAGCTTCAATAAACAAAAGTGAATTCTATTTTTTAAAAAACAAATAAAAATTATAATTTTTAGCATTTTGAATGGAAATCCTTGTAGCAGTTATTACTTTTATTATAGCAGAGAACACCCCCACACTTGTCACATTTAGTCTGTGAAAACCCTTTACAACCCGGCATTCTACATCTATTCCGGTTTGTCCACACAGGCCAGTGGCCTATGTTATCAGTTCTCATGTCTTTTGCTGGGACATGTTGTGTTGGTCCTCTCCGTTTTTTAGCCTGAAGTTGTTGCTCTACATTGATGCTGCCAGGACGGCCACGTTTTGGTGTTATGCAGCTTCCGAAATTACAAAGTGTCTCTGCTAATTCACTTCGAAAGACAGGCATTGTCATTAATTGTTTTTTTTGTCTACACCTTTTTCTATGTTCACTCTTTTATAGAGAAGCCATGTATTTATCACTGTCATATCTATCTTGTGATATACTACTCTCAAATACCACTTTCGACTTTTGACGCGTATAAGACATCGTCCCACATAAGAATCCATATTGTCAACTCCACCCATACAAGCATTGTATTCTTTGTCAATGTTTGGACAAGAAATTTCAATTCTTTTCTTTAATTTTCTATCATACCTTTCAATTTTTCCTACTGGTTGAACTCGCACCTAATTCAAAACCATCATCAGAGTTGTAACCATTTTCAATAAATTCATTTAAATATTCCTCTAGCTCATTATCAGTTAAATGTTTACTATTAAAATGTTTCCTATACATGATTTTTTAAACGAAATATAATTCTCAAAATTAACTAGGTTTATAGTTGATAGGTTATGTTTGTCAGGCTTAGGTATCTCTACTGCATGGTGTTGTATAAATGCAACAAATGTTTGGAGCACTTTTAAAAAACTATGCTTTATATTTTAAGTAAATAAAAACACACACTAGTTCACTAAACACTACTGTAACTATTCATTATTTTTTTTAACCACTAAACCTACAAAAAACTATAAAATAAACACTTGTACTTGAGAGCAAATACGATAAACATTCAAAGACTTGTCACCTGAGAAACACATGGTACAAATGATACACTAGCGCTACCAAGCAGCCATTGTATTAACTAATTGTTACATAGTATGTTGCTGAAATACTACACTATGCAGTAGAATCCCTAAAGTTCATTCATATTGATTAGAAAGCAAAAATACGGTTTGTTGTATTTCTGCAACAGTATGCACTTAAGGGTTAATGGTTATTATTTGTGTTTATTCATTTATTTTTTTAATTTTTGACATTTTTGTGATAACACCTAAAAGTTTTAAATTTTTTATAATTTCTGTTATTCATTATTAGAGATTGTTATTATTTTTATTTTAGTATCATTTAAGGTCCTATAAGGAATTCGTTTTAGAAAAAATAATAAAACTACTGACCACTCGAAATAACTGTATTAAAATATTTCTCTGAGGTTATTATCTTAAATGCTTAATCATGATGAGCATGTAATGGAATAAAGTTTTAATGTTTAAATGTTACGCAAGTATTCCTACATAATTGTGTTATTTTCGATGGAGAGCAGTAAAGCGAAAGTGGAAGTTTTCCGTAAAAGCATCGTTATTTATTCATCAACTCGTCATTTGTTATCTTTTTAATCCATAGTGAAAATCTTCTCATAAAAATTAATATACAAAACTAAAGATATATTTGACTACAAATTTTCCTAGTAGCCTACATACGTTGTTAAATTATTTAATTTATAAATCATATTAGGAGTAAAAATATTCTCGGGTTCTCATCACGTAATTTAATCCAAAATCTTTTAAACTTTCTTTTTAGATTCTTTTTAAAACGTTTTTTTTGTTTCGTTGAAATGTAAACATATAATATTAAAAAAATATTTAGGATATCATTGGAAACTCAATTTAATCAATATTTATAAGACACACAATAAAAACAGAAATCTAAAAACATTCAACTTTTCTAAATTTGACCTTCATAAAACGTATCAACTTACAAAGTCTGAGCCCGCTTTCAGTATTAGCGTCGTCATTTTGTTGAGACAATAAAAACTCTTTAGGCAAAAAAGATGCCTTAGGAGAGTCAGGTTAGATCTTCTTAAGAATTCCAGGAAGGAGATACAACCGGGGCATTGCTCCAAGCAGTGATTATTACCAGAGGCTCTCGTTATTTGCAGATTGAGAAACCCGAGAATCTGAGAAGCACATATAAAGAGGTTGGAGATACCGGAAACGTATAAAGCGGAAATTGAGTTTATTGTTCACGTTATTAACCTACTTTACAAACCAGAAACCTAATGACCGTATTTTGATTTTATTAAAGCACATACTGTAAAACTCCAAATATCCGATAACTAATAATCCGAAAACATGATCATTGAATACAAACAAATAATTAATAATAATTGGCATCGTTCGTCGCCCTAGTAGGTTAGTCTCCTGCATCAGTTCATTGTTTTCTTTGTCTATAAAATGAGTTGTCTTATCTTTATCAGATAAACTAACTATAGATACACGAGATAAAGGAGTTAAGGGTAAACAGTTGACTGAGAATCACAATGTTGGGCAATCAACTAATTCAGACTTAAAAAGGAGCATACCCATACTTTTAACTTTGTCTCAATGCTTGAAAATGAACACGAAAGCTCTCGATAAAGTAAATGAAGGCAACAAAAACAAAGGCGTATAAGACGTCAATTTCATATTGTTTTTGCAACTACTCTCTGTAGGATACTGAACTTTTGTGACGATTGTTTGTGGAAAATACAAAGTAATAGCTGAGTAGCTTGGAAAAAAAACAAAAGTATCAGAAAATATAGTTTTTTCCTCACTTTTCAAACATACATGTAGTTATAAAATAAAAAAGTATCTTTAAAAAAAGACCAAAACGCCGATTTATACATTGTATTATACACATAGCATTTAATTTTATGTAAGAGACCTCAACATATTACACCCAAAAGACTGATATTGAAGTAATGTATAACCGAAATGAAGATAAAGTGAAATTTAGAAGAAAAAAACATTTATTAATAAATTTAATGCTTTCAATTAAAGGTATTTGTTATAAATTATGCGTTTCCCTTACTGTATTTGGATGGATTCTAGAAAACGTTTTGCCTTGAATGTCATTGAGAGAACACTAAGCTAAAATCAATTAGATGACTGTAGTACGACATACAATGATATTGGATGCAAATACTAATTATAAAAATGAATAAAACTTTAATTTAAAAGAAATACATTCAGGACGATAATGAGTCTACTGTAGAAGACACAAATTGAGAAACATACTTAAAATGTGGGATATGTAATACTAATTTGAGGCAAACAACACTACAAGTAATATCCTATAAGGTAAACATACGATAGACAAGAATAAAATTACTTATTTGAGTTCAAAGATATTTTAGATTTGACTATAAGGCAAACCATCAGAACTACTTCACGATCTATCTAATTATCACAACTTTCTCAGTATATATTCAATATAACCAGTTTTTATTTACATCTGGTTAGGCATCAAATGTAGGTTAGGGTTTTACTTTTTATTGTTTCATACAAAATATCTTTAGATTAATGTCTTTGTAATAAAACTAATTATGAGTAAAATTAAAATACACCATTGGGATTGTACAGCTGGCTTTGATTTTATTGAAGACTGGCTCATTGAAAGTCTATATAAAGCAACTGTTTACCACAGTAGGTTTACTTTAACATTCACCCCCTAAGTATTAAAACAGGGTTGATTTGGTGTAAAGTATACCTTGTTAGGAAACCTTGATTAGCAGGTTTTGTGTCAAAGATTTTTTTTGTTTTTGTTATCAAGTTATACAAATTGTTATACTATCTGTATTTGTAAATCGTTTATGAAACGTCAATACTTACGTACAGTGTACATGTGCATCTTAGTTCCTAGTATTTTGGTTTCTTTGTACTAAACAAGTTTAAAGTGTTCAGCAAATAATGATTTTCATATATTTTAAACTAAATTAAAAAACTCAACAAACACTAAATAAAGGTCATAAATGTATTTTAGTTGTTCTTTTAACTATATTTAAAAAGTAATGGATCAAATAAATCATTACATGTGTTGAGACATTAAAATTGTTTATATAATTTCACTTTAACAAACTATTTTTTAATGCCTTCTGATAGTTCACACTATCCTGGTACACATCTTCTTCAAAATCACAATCGTTAATAAAATACTTTTCATTCATCCACTCAAGTTCGAATTCATTTTTTAAACATTTTTTCAAAAGTTTTTTCAAATATGAATTTATTAATTGAATTGAGTTAACAATTTTAGTTTTTATATAAGAGAAAACGATTTTACAAACGTGTGGCCGGTATGCAATATAGTTAATTCATACCATTTCGTTTTAAATAAGTGACTACATATGATTTTATAAAATAGTTGATTTTATGTTATAGTTGAAGTAGTAAAACAGTTTTTTTTAAAAGCGTGCATTGTTACTTTATTTATATAATTGTAAATTCCTAATAAAAAGCTGATAAAATAAAATTAGTGTTTGTTGACCACTAAGAATGTGTTTATGTATGTTTGGTTAAATCACTTTTTCTATATAAATATTTTTAATGAGTTACGTATAGTCGTCCTTTTGATAGTCATATAATCATATGACTATGGTTATTTACTTTCATATTTACTATGAATATTGACAACAAATCATTTCCTAAATAATTTACAGATTCACTATAATATTACCCGATCACTATCTTCAGATATTATAATTTTCCTCATATTTATATATATATATATATATCACTTTCACTTATGTACTTAAACAAGAATCTTACTTGGTATTTATGCGAGTACTTTCAAAGACTGGTTAGTGTCTCCATCCTCGTGCATACTAAGCACGAGGATGGAGACACTAACCAGTCTTTGAAAGTACTCGCATAAATACCAAGTAAGATTCTTGTTTAAGTACATAAGTGAAAGTGATAAGTGTATACAAGAAAACAGTGTTGCATAATCTACAAATATATATATATATATATATATATATATATATATATATATATATATATATATATATATATATATATATATATATACATACAGTAGTATAGGGACGCGGGTATTGGCGGGGTAATTATTGGCGGGGGCGTGACCAAATGCGTGCACGCATGACCAAATGCGTGCACGCATGACCAAATGCGTGCGGGTATCGGCGGGAAAATTATCGGCGGGGGCGTGCGGAAAATTATCGGGGGGAAATGGAGGGGAAGGACGTGGAGGGGATGGAGGAGAATGAGGAGAATGAGGAGAAAGAGGAGAATGAGGAGAAGGCGCGGTGTTGTGGGGGGAACGAGTGGGAAAACTGTGGGGGGAACGAGTGGGAAAACTGTGGGGGGAACGAGTGGGAAAACTGTGGGGGGAACGAGTGGGAAAACTGTGTTTTAAATTGGCGGCTGTGACGTCAACACTGTTTCAAAATGGCGGCGATGTATTTTATGACGTATTCCAGCGCTTGGCTGTGTCTCTTTCAATAACTAAATTTCAAAATGGTCGAAACTGATTTTTTTGTGACTGTACAGCGCTTTGATCAAGATGGTTGTGTATTTCAAAATCTAAATTTTAAAATGGCCGGAAGTGATTCATGACCAACGTTTCAACTAATCAGCATTCAAAAACGCTCTTACACGAAGTTCAAATGGTCAACATCGACACACAGTTCAAATAACCAACAGTCTCACGACGTGCAACACACGGATTATTATCGAATTGCCACTCTGCAGGCGCTCGAAGTACGATTTTGAAAAATTTTATTAGTTTAGGCTACATTAAAACGATATCAAATGACCAACGTTTCAACTAATCAACATTCAAAAACAATCTTGAAGAAAAAATATTTTATTATTTTTCAAAATTAAGTAGCTAACAATCATATAGCAGTTGCTAAATCTTATATGCAGAATTATAATTTATCGGATGTAGATATAACGAGTGGACATTATAAAAGCTGTTCATGGTCTGTAGTAGCATTTGTTGGTGATGGACCAGACACTTGTGTATGCGTCCTCTTTGAAGAATCATTAAGAAAAGCGCGAGAGTGTTTGGAATCTGACGATTGGCCTTTGTTTGCCACAAAAAATTTTTTTAATGATTTATTTTAAAAAACAAAATGCAATTTATTTTAGACTTTCAAGGTTTTAAAAACAAAGACAATGAGTTTATTGTTAAAGAATTGGCTATAATTTCAAAGAATGATGACAACATTTACGAGTTACTTCTATTTCAACCACCATATAGTTTTCATCATCTTCCAAAAGATTTACAAAAGCAAGTATTGTGGTTAGAAAATCAATGTCATGGTTTACCTTGGGAAAGTGGATTGAAACCTTACAACCAACTAAAGGATGTGTTTCGAGGTATGGCACTTAGTGGTACGATATTTGTTAAAGGAACTGAAAAACAAAAATTTATTTCAAACTTATTATCAGATTTTAATGTTAAAATAGTTAATTTAGATTATTTGTATTGTCCTAATTTGGATGTATTGAAAAATCTCTTTTGGAATAATTTTATAAAAGAATGTAAATTCAATCATTCACAATATAATTGTGCTTATGTTAATGTTTGTGTTTTAAAACAATGGTTAAATTATGAAAAACTAGTTTTAGACAGATTAAATGCAGTAGATTTAGCAATAAAAGAAGTATATGATAAAGGTTATCATAATATACAAGATTGTTTAGTTCATTATTTGCCAAACATTTTCTTATTAATCATTTTGAAAATATCGAGCATATATTTAATAGATTACCCGATCATTTGAAATGTGATCCAGATATTTTAAACAATTTACCTTGTGAAAAACATAAAGTACAAGTTAAATCTGGTTTTTGTTTTAATGGTATCAAATCAAATGTTTCATATAATCTCAAAAAGAAAGATTGTGTTTATTGTAAAACATTATTGTCTTGATTTAGTTATTGGTATTAGTTTTAAAAAAATGGTCGAAACTGATTTTTTTGTGACTGTACAGCGCTTTGATCAAGATGGTTGTGTATTTCAAAATCTAAATTTTAAAATGGCCGGAAGTGATTCATGACCAACGTTTCAACTAATCAGCATTCAAAAACGCTCTTACACGAAGTTCAAATGGTCAACATCGACACACAGTTCAAATAACCAACAGTCTCACGACGTGCAACACACGGATTATTATCGAATTGCCACTCTGCAGGCGCTCGAAGTACGATTTTGAAAAATTTTATTAGTTTAGGCTACATTAAAACGATATCAAATGACCAACGTTTCAAAGAAATGTGTTACAATAATAAAATTTTATTAAAGTTAAACATGTCAACAATTAAGCATGTTTTATTTTTAAAAAATATAATCAAGAATCCTCTGGTCACTTGTTTGGTATATTTGTTATTATTTTAATTAGAGATGTATCGTATAAAGAAATATTAGGTATGGATTAGAGAAAAAATTGCAGTTATTATTTTTAATTGCTGTAATATCAGAAGTTCAAAAAAACTAAGATACTAATATTTTACATAATTTGTATGTAGAATAAGCGTGAAGCGCATGATTTATTTAGTATTTGCTCAATTAACTACGCTTATATGCGTAGATTAATGGGCTTTGATTAACTTTTATTTAATCAAAATTCAAGAAATAGTGTTCATCTAGCCTAACGCAGTTGTTTCTATAAACAGTATTTACTAAATAGATCCATAACATTACAGTATATATATATATATATATATATATATATATATATATATATATATATATATATATATATATATGTACTGGAATACAACAAATAACAGGCACTCATATTCATAGCACATAAACAGCAGGTATGTGCTCTCATAGCTTTAAATACAAAATAAATGTAACAAATGAGAGAAAAAAATTCCTCTTCTCGCTTTTATAAACCTGACTAAATAAAATCCCTCAAAAAATTCCTAAAGCTAAGGAAGAAGGGATTATTACTACAACTACTAAACTTATAGATCGTAATATAACTTAAAATATAGACTGGATTAAAATGAAATATGTAAACACGTTAGAAGTTATTGCAATGTTCGAAACCAATATCATAAAATAATTTCAAGAAATGAAAACTCTATACAGTCTAACTTTAAAACGAGCTATTTGCAAACGCTTGAGGTATTATGCTTTCTTTAGCATTGAGAACGGCCTAATGTAATAATCAGTTTAAATTTGTTTTAAAATTAAAATTAATGTGATTTTGACACGAGATAACAAATTGTCATTAGAAGATTTTGAAAATGTTTGTTTTATTATGCTGGTTAGAAGCAAAAAAAACTTATTTGTAAAGTTAAAACGATTTTTTTTAATTTAAAGATTTTAATCTTTTCTAGCCACTGGTCGTAGAAACAGCCCATACTTACACATTATACAAATCACATAGATTGTTTGACTAAATTATAGAAAACTCGCCAGTAGAACCATCAGCTCAGCAAATATCCAGCATGTTCTTGAGAAAGATGACACGCCTTACTTTGGATTAGTGGGTCAAATATTTTAATGTATTCTTTGTTTCTAATAAAAATAATGTTTTACATAAGAATCTGTTTAAATTCAGGAAAATATTAGTAATAATTCTATAATTCTAAAATTTAAATGTACTCTAAGGTTCCATAATTTTAAATATTAGTTCAAAGGTACAAAACAATCACACTAGTCCCTTATTGTTCTCAATAAACAATTTTTTCAAAATACATTTCCTCAATAGGACGTAAGATAGCTTTTGGATACATAATCTTCAGATTTTAATGAATTCAAAACAGATAAAATAAAAGAATTGTGTGTGGTAATGTTTGTATACTTTAAGCACAAACTGTAATAATTATACTGAAAGAAATAATGGATCAGCCCAAACCAATATCACTTTTTAAACATTTATTTGTCCATTGAAAGTATTATTCAACACTATTAAATAAAAAACATGATATTTATTGTTTGGATCGCTGAAAAACTATATTTGAATGATCATAGTCTGGTATGTATGTATGTAAAGCTTTTCAAGTTCAGGCAAATGTTTTTATTTGTTTGTATGTAGACACTGATATCATTAGGTTATTTGTAAGAGAAAATAATTGTATCACGAACACAGCAGCTTGTAAACAAAAATACATAAGGTTCTGGTTTCATAATCAAATTTGTATTTATATCCGACAGTGTAGTCCTTATAAATAATTTTATTAATTGAAAGTATTATAATACTTTTAATGTTTTTCGAGTTGATAAAAAAACTACATATTTATTACTATTAGTGAAAGTTATTTATAACAGAATGCGCAATTCTTCATTCATACAAGTAAATGTAAAATTATGCTCCGTAAATTATATAATCGCTAATGTTATCTACTATTGAATGGTAAAGGTGATGACTTATGACATTTTATTATCCATTAATTATTTGCAATGATTGTTAGCTTGTGTTAAGATCACATTATCAACCAGCATATTACCTTGTCTACTGTACTTCTGTCTGTTAAATTGTAGATATTTATTTTAAAAATAAGGTTTTTTGATAAAGAATAAATTTTAAAAATAAATATATTAGAACATGCATTGCAGTTAAATCTTTTTTTTTAATATGAAGGCGTAAAATAACTTAAAATTGTATATCTTAAATAATCCTTAAGTGTTGTAAGTCAATATATTTTTAAAACATACCAGGTCATTTTTAATAGGGCTAATTTGTAAAAGCATATTATGACAGATCTCGAATATTTTGAAAAGTATATCCTAGCAAATGTACATCTATCAGAAGATAATGGTAATTATGGAAAAAAATCTTTATATTCATAATGAGTCCCTACATTTTGTAAATTTACTCTCCTCACTATATCATATCGTTTGTTACTGAATGATTATATACATTGTTTTATTTTTGTGTGGCAAGACATCTTTCAATTTGTTTAAATAATCAATGTAAATATAAAAAATATGCATGTAGTTTTCAAAAAAATATTTCACAAGGCATATTTTTAGCTAATTCATTTAAAATCGAACTGATGAACTTGTGTGTGTTGAAAAACATTAGAAGTTTCCTTTGAGAAGAATATGTATTTTTGATTAGTATTAATTAATATTATTATATGTAAATAACTTATTTCTAATAAATCTAAGGTCTGTAATAGGTTTAACCCATCACAGTTGGATTTAGAAGGTGGTTGCTGGAAGAAAATTAGTGTCTTGAAAAAATTCAACTTTGACTGTAAAAAACAGTATCAATTGCAGAAATACTATGTAATTGTTGCTTTTCAAACAGATAGAAGAAACACGATAAACAGAGATGCTGGTCACTTTGATTTCTGTAAATTCTAAAAAATTAGGTTAAATCTAAATTCACAATTTTATCCATACGATAACTTTACTGGAAACAAAGCAGTTATCTATGATGCTTTCCCAAAATATCAATCATCCTATTACGACGATAGTAAAAATAAACTTGCTATTGATTTTACTATATTTTTTCAAAAAAAAAACGTTGTTTCGTTATACTCTGTTCAGGGCGCTATTGATGTTAGAGTGGAAATTCAAGCTTCTAAAAATATGACTGCCACAACCGGTGCTTTTTGTCATATCATTCAAAACGGGTTTGTGAAATATACACCTCTTCTCTGGAATTGTTCTAAAAGATATTTGATAAACTCATTTATATATTTGTAAATTTGACTAACACAATGTATGTGTAATAATAAAATATTTAAACTATTTCCTTTGATTTCAAATAATAAACATGGAAAAAGTTATTGAAATAAGACTAAATTGTTATAACAGTTGTTTGCAACTATCATACATTTATTAGATATACACCTATCAAACAATATATTTTACATTTCTAATACATGTTTAGAATACATTAATATTTTTGTTAATCCTAAAGCTACATTAATTTAATAGTTTATGTTTAATAAACCATAATCAAGTATACAGTTAATAAACTAATTTTTACGCACAAAATATTTTTTAATCTTTTAATAAAAATGTCAGTACGAATAGGCGTTTAGACCATCGTTAGAGATGTATCTCGTATCATCATTACCATTGATAGTTAGTTTATTATTAGGTACAGTTGGAATGTGTTTTGTAGAGGTGTAAAATATGATAACTTTTCTACATTTAGTAAATGAATTCAAAAATTTCTTATATTCATCAACTTCAATAATTTTAAGTACTGGTTTAGTTATGCTTTTAAGTTTTTTCGATCTTATCAATTGTTCCAAATGTATACAATTTGGGACTCAACACAATGAATTCTAATAAGATCAAATACCTTTGCTTTCGCCTTTAAAACAACCCAATTTTTATGATTTCCTTAAAAAAATAACCGGTGTGATATACAACAACGACAGACATGCCCAAATGTGTGTGTGTTGATGTTATGAAAGAATTGTATAACTCTAAAATTCAGCTTCTTTATATGGATACAGACAGTTTATTTTATAAAATTTCTACTGAAATTTTTTATAAAGATATTAAGGAAAATCAAGAGGTGAGAAGACATTTTGATATGTCAGAACTTCCTCACACGACAGACATGCCCAAATGTGTGTGTGTTGATGTTATGAAAGAATTGTATAACTCTAAAATTCAGCTTCTTTATATGGATACAGACAGTTTATTTTATAAAATTTCTACTGAAAATTTTTATAAAGATATTAAGGAAAATCAAGAGGTGAGAAGACATTTTGATATGTCAGAACTTCCTCACACTCATATAGGTTATTTTACAGATAATGCAAAAACATTAGAACTTCCTCACACTCATATAGGTTATTTTACAGATAATGCAAAAACATTAGGTTGTTTTAAAGACGAATGCAAAGGTGTTGGGTTGTCAGAATTTGTTGGACTAAGAGCTAAATTATATACTTTCAAAACTGCGAATAGTATTGAAAAAAAGGTAAAGGCATAACGAAAGCAGCACTTAGAAATATAAATTTTGATGATTATAAAAAATGCTTAAATGTTTTTACTAAAACCAGAAGTGATATTAAATCATTCAAATCAAAAAAACATATTGTACAGACAATAACTGTAAATAAATTAGCTCTCAGTGGTGATGATGATAAGAGGCATATATGTGATAATGGAATTAATACTTTAGCACATGTTCATTTTTCTTTAAAAAAAAAATAACTAATGCTTTGTAATGAATAAATATTATTTGTTAACTATTAAAAATAATTAATACTTTGTAACTAATAAATATTATTTGTTAACCGTTTTCAATTGTTTATAGAATAAATATATAGTTAAAAAAAAAGTGAGTTGTTCAAATCATTTATTTCCTATTTATCCTTGACTTTTTTCCACATTATACCAATTGTATGTTTAAATGTTTCTTAGGGTATTAATAAAACTTTTATTACCACAGTCAGTCAATAGCTGTTTATTAAAGAATTATAAAAATATTTGTATGAACATAAAGTGTTACATAACAGTATAACAATAGTATATTACATTATCCTTGTACAATAAAGGCGTTGCTTATCCCTGTTTCCTCTTCTTTGCGGGGTGTATTGGTATTGGGTATAAGTAACGCAAAGCATAACAACATCGTGCTTTAAGGCCTCCGGCGCATGTATAGCACAATGTTTGATCTTCTGGGCCGGTGTAAAAGAATCCCGCTTCGCTGAGACGCTCGGGGTTGACAGTATCGTTTGACACTCCTTTCCAAGTACGAAACGATCTTAATCTACGACGATACGGTGATAGTTTGGGGAAGGCTTTCTTCTCGATTGTGAGAGTGTCTGTCCAGTAGTAGACACCTACCATACTGTTGTCTGAGGACTTGGGTCTGTGCTGTCCGTACTTATATTGTTCTCTTGGTTAGGGGATGATTACGTCAGGGTTGATCAGAGACATGTTGAACTCGTTCAAATTTATGCTCAGAAATAGGCCGATTTCTCCTGCAGATGGACTAGTGTTATGGCAAGCAACAGTTAAACCTATACAGATGACCGTCCGGACGCCATCTTGACCGACATTTTGTTTGACGTCATTTGCTGCGGTTATGTTGATATCGCGGTCATGACAGTATTAATGTATAGGTTTTAAAGAAGCATTGTCGAGCTCTGTGAGTATGATCTACACCTGCAATGAAACGTTACTCTATTACCGTCGGTCATAGAGGTAATTATATACCGTTTTTCGGCTTGTGATGAGCAACTACGCGGGGAGGGGTGAAGTAGGTATATATGCCGGGAATTTCATACAGAGAGCACCAGTCTTCGGCGTTTTTGCAATTAAGTGTGTTAAGATTAACGATGACCGATAAAAGTATTCAGTCAGAGGTGAGTATGAAATAGTGTGTTCTTGTATGAACATAAAGTGTTACATAACAGTATAACAATAGTATATTACATTATCCTTGTACAATAAAGGCGTTGCTTATCCCTGTTTCCTCTTCTTTGCGGGGTGTATTGGTATTGGGTATAAGTAACGCAAAGCATAACATCGTGCCCCAAAATCCTCACCCTTTACTGATTTTAAATAACCGAACCTCGGAAACCATCCACCATGTTCAATCCATGGCAATTCATGTGCTTCCCAATCCTTTAAACCACCACCACAGTAAAAGCATATAACGCCATCAGGTGCAGAGTGAAAGAAAAAACCTGCTTCTGCAAATTGCCAAGCATAAGGGTGGGGACATACAAATCTGGTGTTGTTGAACGATGCCAGCCTGCTTCCAAGTGTACTATATCTCGGGTATCTCGGGTATCCAACCATATCTCCAATATTATAAACTAAAATAATTTTCTTGAATATATATACTAGGTGCAACTCTTCACTTCCTTCGTATGTGTGTACTCTACATTTTGTGTTAGCGTATCTATTTATATTATCCGCTGTATCCCCTCCTAAAAGTCGTTCTTATATGTGATTTTTTGTACTTTCAACCATTATTTAAAAAATTACAGATGAAATGTGAATTAAAGATCAATAAAATGTACACTGAATTTAACCAAAAAAAAATTTATTATTCTTCTGACTACATTACATTAAAATAATAAATAGATACGCTAACACAAAATGTAGAGTACACACATACGAAGGAAGTGAAGAGTTGCACCTAGTATATATATTCAAGAAAATTATTTTAGTTTATAATATTGGAGATATGGTTGGATACCCGAGATACCCGAGATATAGTACACTTGGAAGCAGGCTGGCATCGTTCAACAACACCAGATTTGTATGTCCCCACCCTTATGCTTGGCAATTTGCAGAAGCAGGTTTTTTCTTTCACTCTGCACCTGATGGCGTTATATGCTTTTACTGTGGTGGTGGTTTAAAGGATTGGGAAGCACATGAATTGCCATAGAGAACAATATAAGTACGGTCAGCACAGACCCAAGTCCTCAGACAACAGTATGGTAGGTGTCTACTACTGGACAGACACTCTCACAATCGAGAAGAAAGCCTTCCCCAAACTATCACCGTATCGTCGTAGATTAAGATCGTTTCGTACTTGGAAAGGAGTGTCAAACGATACTGTCAACCCCGAGCGTCTCAGCGAAGCGGGATTCTTTTACACCGGCCCAGAAGATCAAACATTGTGCTATACATGCGCCGGAGGCCTTAAAGCACGATGTTGTTATGCTTTGCGTTACTTATACCCAATACCAATACACCCCGCAAAGAAGAGGAAACAGGGATAAGCAACGCCTTTATTGTACAAGGATAATGTAATATACTATTGTTATACTGTTATGTAACACTTTATGTTCATACAAATATTTTTATAATTCTTTAATAAACAGCTATTGACTGACTGTGGTAATAAAAGTTTTATTAATACCCTAAGAAACATTTAAACATACAATTGGTATAATGTGGAAAAAAGTCAAGGATATATAGGAAATAAATGATTTGAACAACTCACTTTTTTTTTAACTATATATTTATTCTATAAACAATTGAAAATGGTTAACAAATAATATTTATTAGTTACAAAGTATTAATTATTTTTAATAGTTAACAAATAATATTTATTCATTACAAAGCATTAGTTATTTTTTTTTTAAAGAAAAATGACCATGTGCTAAAGTATTAATTCCATTATCACATATATGCCTCTTATCATCATCACCACTGAGAGCTAATTTATTTACAGTTATTGTCTGTACAATATGTTTTTTTGATTTGAATGATTTAATATCACTTCTGGTTTTAGTAAAAACATTTAAGCATTTTTTATAATCATCAAAATTTATATTTCTAAGTGCTGCTTTCGTTATGCCTTTACCTTTTTTTCAATACTATTCGCAGTTTTGAAAGTATATAATTTAGCTCTTAGTCCAACAAATTCTGACAACCCAACACCTTTGCATTCGTCTTTAAAACAACCTAATGTTTTTGCATTATCTGTAAAATAACCTATATGAGTGTGAGGAAGTTCTAATGTTTTTGCATTATCTGTAAAATAACCTATATGAGTGTGAGGAAGTTCTGACATATCAAAATGTCTTCTCACCTCTTGATTTTCCTTAATATCTTTATAAAAATTTTCAGTAGAAATTTTATAAAATAAACTGTCTGTATCCATATAAAGAAGCTGAATTTTAGAGTTATACAATTCTTTCATAACATCAACACACACACATTTGGACATGTCTGTCGTTGTTGTATATCACACCGGTTATTTTTTTAAGGAAATCATAAAAATTGGGTTGTTTTAAAGGCGAAAGCAAAGGTATTTGATCTTATTAGAATTCATTGTGTTGAGTCCCAAATTGTATACATTTGGAACAATTGATAAGATCGAAAAAACTTAAAAGCATAACTAAACCAGTACTTAAAATTATTGAAGTTGATGAATATAAGAAATTTTTGAATTCATTTACTAAATGTAGAAAAGTTATCATATTTTACACCTCTACAAAACACATTCCAACTGTACCTAATAATAAACTAACTATCAATGGTAATGATGATACGAGATACATCTCTAACGATGGTCTAAACGCCTATTCGTACTGACATTTTTATTAAAAGATTAAAAAATATTTTGTGCGTAAAAATTAGTTTATTAACTGTATACTTGATTATGGTTTATTAAACATAAACTATTAAATTAATGTAACTTTAGGATTAACAAAAATATTAATGTATTCTAAACATGTATTAGAAATGTAAAATATATTGTTTGATAGGTGTATATCTAATAAATGTATGATAGTTGCAAACAACTGTTATAACAATTTAGTCTTATTTCAATAACTTTTTCCATGTTTATTATTTGAAATCAAAGGAAATGGTTTAAATATTTTATTATTACACATACATTGTGTTAGTCAAATTTACAAATATATAAATGAGTTTATCAAATATCTTTTAGAACAATTCCAGAGAAGAGGTGTATATTTCACAAACCCGTTTTGAATAATATGACAAAAAGCACCGGTTGTGGCAGTCATATTTTTAGAAGCTTGAATTTCCACTCTAACATCAATAGCGCCCTGAACAGAGTATAACGAAACAACGTTTTTTTTTTGAAAAAATATAGTAAAATCAATAGCAAGTTTATTTTTACTATCGTCGTAATAGGATGATTGATATTTTGGGAAAGCATCATAGATAACTGCTTTGTTTCCAGTAAAGTTATCGTATGGATAAAATTGTGAATTTAGATTTAACCTAATTTTTTAGAATTTACAGAAATCAAAGTGACCAGCATCTCTGTTTATCGTGTTTCTTCTATCTGTTTGAAAAGCAACAATTACATAGTATTTCTGCAATTGATACTGTTTTTTACAGTCAAAGTTGAATTTTTTCAAGACACTAATTTTCTTCCAGCAACCACCTTCTAAATCCAACTGTGATGGGTTAAACCTATTACAGACCTTAGATTTATTAGAAATAAGTTATTTACATATAATAATATTAATTAATACTAATCAAAAATACATATTCTTCTCAAAGGAAACTTCTAATGTTTTTCAACACACACAAGTTCATCAGTTCGATTTTAAATGAATTAGCTAAAAATATGCCTTGTGAAATATTTTTTTGAAAACTACATGCATATTTTTTATATTTACATTGATTATTTAAACAAATTGAAAGATGTCTTGCCACACAAAAATAAAACAATGTATATAATCATTCAGTAACAAACGATATGATATAGTGAGGAGAGTAAATTTACAAAATGTAGGGACTCATTATGAATATAAAGATTTTTTTCCATAATTACCATTATCTTCTGATAGATGTACATTTGCTAGGATATACTTTTCAAAATATTCGAGATCTGTCATAATATGCTTTTACAAATTAGCCCTATTAAAAATGACCTGGTATGTTTTAAAAATATATTGACTTACAACACTTAAGGATTATTTAAGATATACAATTTTAAGTTATTTTACGCCTTCATATTAAAAAAAAAGATTTAACTGCAATGCATGTTCTAATATATTTATTTTTAAAATTTATTCTTTATCAAAAAACCTTATTTTTAAAATAAATATCTACAATTTAACAGACAGAAGTACAGTAGACAAGGTAATATGCTGGTTGATAATGTGATCTTAACACAAGCTAACAATCATTGCAAATAATTAATGGATAATAAAATGTCATAAGTCATCACCTTTACCATTCAATAGTAGATAACATTAGCGATTATATAATTTACGGAGCATAATTTTACATTTACTTGTATGAATGAAGAATTGCGCATTCTGTTATAAATAACTTTCACTAATAGTAATAAATATGTAGTTTTTTTATCAACTCGAAAAACATTAAAAGTATTATAATACTTTCAATTAATAAAATTATTTATAAGGACTACACTGTCGGATATAAATACAAATTTGATTATGAAACCAGAACCTTATGTATTTTTGTTTACAAGCTGCTGTGTTCGTGATACAATTATTTTCTCTTACAAATAACCTAATGATATCAGTGTCTACATACAAACAAATAAAAACATTTGCCTGAACTTGAAAAGCTTTACATACATACATACCAGACTATGATCATTCAAATATAGTTTTTCAGCGATCCAAACAATAAATATCATGTTTTTTATTTAATAGTGTTGAATAATACTTTCAATGGACAAATAAATGTTTAAAAAGTGATATTGGTTTGGGCTGATCCATTATTTCTTTCAGTATAATTATTACAGTTTGTGCTTAAAGTATACAAACATTACCACACACAATTTTTTTATTTTATCTGTTTTGAATTCATTAAAAACTGAAGATTATGTATCCAAAAGCTATCTTACGTCCTATTGAGGAAATGTATTTTGAAAAAATTGTTTATTGAGAACAATAAGGGACTAGTGTGATTGTTTTGTACCTTTGAACTAATATTTAAAATTATGGAACCTTAGAGTACATTTAAATTTTAGAATTATAGAATTATTACTAATATTTTCCTGAATTTAAACAGATTCTTATGTAAAACATTATTTTTATTAGAAACAAAGAATACATTAAAATATTTGACCCACTAATCCAAAGTAAGGCGTGTCATCTTTCTCAAGTACATGCTGGATATTTGCTGAGCTGATGGTTCTACTGGCGAGTTTTCTATAATTTAGTCAAACAATCTATGTGATTTGTATAATGTGTAAGTATGGGCTGTTTCTACGACCAGTGGCTAGAAAAGATTAAAATCTTTAAATTAAAAAAAATCGTTTTAACTTTACAAATAAGTTTTTTTTGCTTCTAACCAGCATAATAAAACAAACATTTTCAAAATCTTCTAATGACAATTTGTTATCTCGTGTCAAAATCACATTAATTTTAATTTTAAAACAAATTTAAACTGATTATTACATTAGGCCGTTCTCAATGCTAAAGAAAGTATAATACCTCAAGCGTTTGCAAATAGCTCGTTTTAAAGTTAGACTGTATAGAGTTTTCATTTCTTGAAATTATTTTATGATATTGGTTTCGAACATTGCAATAACTTCTAACGTGTTTACATATTTCATTTTAATCCAGTCTATATTTTAAGTTATATTACGATCTATAAGTTTAGTAGTTGTAGTAATAATCCCTTCTTCCTTAGCTTTAGGAATTTTTTGAGGGATTTTATTTAGTCAGGTTTATAAAAGCGAGAAGAGGAATTTTTTTCTCTCATTTGTTACATTTATTTTGTATTTAAAGCTATGAGAGCACATACCTGCTGTTTATGTGCTATGAATATGAGTGCCTGTTATTTGTTGTATTCCAGTACATATATATATATATATATATATATATATATATATATATATATATATATATACTGTAATGTTATGGATCTATTTAGTAAATACTGTTTATAGAAACAACTGCGTTAGGCTAGATGAACACTATTTCTTGAATTTTGATTAAATTAAAGTTAATCAAAGCCCATTAATCTACGCATATAAGCGTAGTTAATTGAGCAAATACTAAATAAATCATGCGCTTCACGCTTATTCTACATACAAATTATGTACCATATTAGTATCTTAGTTTTTTTGAACTTCTGATATTACAGCAATTAAAAATAATAACTGCAATTTTTTCTCTAATCCATACCTAATATTTCTTTATACGATACATCTCTAATTAAAATAATAACAAATATACCAAACAAGTGACCAGAGGATTCTTGATTATATTTTTTAAAAATAAAACATGCTTAATTGTTGACATGTTTAACTTTAATAAAATTTTATTATTGTAACACATTTCTTTGAAACGTTGGTCATTTGATATCGTTTTAATGTAGCCTAAACTAATAAAATTTTTCAAAATCGTACTTCGAGCGCCTGCAGAGTGGCAATTCGATAATAATCCGTGTGTTGCACGTCTTGAGACTGTTGGTTATTTGAACTGTGTGTCGATGTTGACCATTTGAACTTCGTGTAAGAGCGTTTTTGAATGCTGATTAGTTGAAACGTTGGTCATGAATCACTTCCGGCCATTTTAAAATTTAGATTTTGAAATACACAACCATCTTGATCAAAGCGCTGTACAGTCACAAAAAAATCAGTTTCGACCATTTTTTTAAAACTAATACCAATAACTAAATCAAGACAATAATGTTTTACAATAAACACAATCTTTCTTTTTGAGATTATATGAAACATTTGATTTGATACCATTAAAACAAAAACCAGATTTAACTTGTACTTTATGTTTTTCACAAGGTAAATTGTTTAAAATATCTGGATCACATTTCAAATGATCGGGTAATCTATTAAATATATGCTCGATATTTTCAAAATGATTAATAAGAAAATGTTTTGGCAAATAATGAACTAAACAATCTTGTATATTATGATAACCTTTATCATATACTTCTTTTATTGCTAAATCTACTGCATTTAATCTGTCTAAAACTAGTTTTTCATAATTTAACCATTGTTTTAAAACACAAACATTAACATAAGCACAATTATATTGTGAATGATTGAATTTACATTCTTTTATAAAATTATTCCAAAAGAGATTTTTCAATACATCCAAATTAGGACAATACAAATAATCTAAATTAACTATTTTAACATTAAAATCTGATAATAAGTTTGAAATAAATTTTTGTTTTTCAGTTCCTTTAACAAATATCGTACCACTAAGTGCCATACCTCGAAACACATCCTTTAGTTGGTTGTAAGGTTTCAATCCACTTTCCCAAGGTAAACCATGACATTGATTTTCTAACCACAATACTTGCTTTTGTAAATCTTTTGGAAGATGATGAAAACTATATGGTGGTTGAAATAGAAGTAACTCGTAAATGTTGTCATCATTCTTTGAAATTATAGCCAATTCTTTAACAATAAACTCATTGTCTTTGTTTTTAAAACCTTGAAAGTCTAAAATAAATTCCATTTTGTTTTTTAAAATAAATCATTAAAAAAATTTTTTGTGGCAAACAAAGGCCAATCGTCAGATTCCAAACACTCTCGCGCTTTTCTTAATGATTCTTCAAAGAGGACGCATACACAAGTGTCTGGTCCATCACCAACAAATGCTACTACAGACCATGAACAGCTTTTATAATGTCCACTCGTTATATCTACATCCGATAAATTATAATTCTGCATATAAGATTTAGCAACTGCTATATGATTGTTAGCTACTTAATTTTGAAAAATAATAAAATATTTTTTCTTCAAGATTGTTTTTGAATGTTGATTAGTTGAAACGTTGGTCATTTGATATCGTTTTAATGTAGCCTAAACTAATAAAATTTTTCAAAATCGTACTTCGAGCGCCTGCAGAGTGGCAATTCGATAATAATCCGTGTGTTGCACGTCGTGAGACTGTTGGTTATTTGAACTGTGTGTCGATGTTGACCATTTGAACTTCGTGTAAGAGCGTTTTTGAATGCTGATTAGTTGAAACGTTGGTCATGAATCACTTCCGGCCATTTTAAAATTTAGATTTTGAAATACACAACCATCTTGATCAAAGCGCTGTACAGTCACAAAAAAATCAGTTTCGACCATTTTGAAATTTAGTTATTGAAAGAGACACAGCCAAGCGCTGGAATACGTCATAAAATACATCGCCGCCATTTTGAAACAGTGTTGACGTCACAGCCGCCAATTTAAAACACAGTTTTCCCACTCGTTCCCCCCACAGTTTTCCCACTCGTTCCCCCCACAGTTTTCCCACTCGTTCCCCCCACAACACCGCGCCTTCTCCTCATTCTCCTCTTTCTCCTCATTCTCCTCATTCTCCTCCATCCCCTCCACGTCCTTCCCCTCCATTTCCCCCCGATAATTTTCCGCACGCCCCCGCCGATAATTTTCCCGCCGATACCCGCACGCATTTGGTCATGCGTGCACGCATTTGGTCACGCCCCCGCCAATAATTACCCCGCCAATACCCGCGTCCCTATACTACTACATACATACTCGTAACAGAAATGAAGATGATTATATTAATAATATTTTGCTTATACCATTTTTTACATAAATATTTATAATGAGTAATAAACAGTCCTCCTGATGACGGTCATATAATAATATGTCTAGGATTATTTACTATAATGGTTGACAAGTAATCATTTTAAAATAGTTTTCAGATTCACCATTATAATAAACAAACACTATCTAGTTAATAAATGTTCTTGATATTGATAATGCTCGTTATCTTTTTCCTCTTTATTATTTCTAAACATTTTAGGTAGGATATTACCTCAAGATATTGGTGTATTTTTAAACTCACTACAATATCCTAAATCGATAGTTTATTTGAGCCATAAATGTGCACTTACTTCAAAGGTTTCCACATTAGTAAACCTTTCAGTGACAAATCCATCTGACAATGTTTGTAAGAGTTTTTCTTTTTAAGTGTCAGATTACATTTCCTTTCAAAACATTGACTCTGTTGTTGTTTTTCTAGTGTTTGTCGGATATATCGCTTCATCTAGTCTTTTTATTGAAATTCTAAGAAATATGTTTTCGTTTCAAATCGTCATTTCCAACCTTACATACTATGTATTATAAAATGTGATTACTGTTAATTTAATATTGAATACAATTACAAGTATTTATAAGTTTTACTAATGTCTTGTGTCTAAATGAACCTAAACTAGGTATAATCTATAACACTAGTATGCATTAAATTTGCTTCAAGAATGGAAACAACTGATTTTAGTCAATTGCAATGCCCTAAATTCAAATCCGATTTTAGTTATTTTTCTATCACGTCAGGTTTTTACGTAATTTAAAAAGATTTATAATAATAATTTACAAAATTACTCCACATATAATGAATGTAAACCTCTATATATGTTTATTTGTTTACCAGAATATATTTTTTAAATAAACAAGGATGTTGTAATTCAATGTAATTATAAGTGACAATTTAAAAAACTTACCTAGTGTTTACATTACACTTGATAACTTATGCCGTTTTGACATTCTTCCATGGCGGCCGTTTTGACATTCTTCTAAATTCTGAGTTATTATTTGAAAATTAAAGCTCCAATTCGATTAAATAATTAAAACTTAAGAAAAACCGACAAAACTTTTTATTTTTAATAGGTTCAGATTTACATTAGGAAGCATCCTTTTACTGCTAACATCTGCATCACCCAAATTACAAATTCAAGAAATTTTATGTCTTTACATTGATCTACTTAATTCGATTTAACCCATTGCTGATCTAATTACATGCACGACGCGGACAAAAGCGGGTACAAATTAATTCCTCGCGTCTATTAAGTAGTACTTCGCTACAAAAATGTGCTCACTTATAAAGCACTAAATATTATATTTTTAATACTGCTGCATTATTTGTATTTGTTATTTTGTAGCCTACTTATTTCATGTTTTCTTATTTGATTATTGTAATCATGATAACTAAAAACATATTAAAAGTTACTGAGGTATTGTAGTTGGCTTTAAAATTTAGCATCCCACTTTTAGTGTTCATTTCGGTTATACATTTCAATACACTAATTATATAGAGTATTCACATATCTTTACCTAAAAACAATAACTACTGACAGACACCTAATAAAACCGGCAATGACCTTCTCACTCCAGTTGACATAAAACTTCTGAACAAATTGATCAAAGAAGGGCAACATTCTAGCTCCCCTACCCTATAAACTGATATCGGTTAGTTTTCATTTTTCTAACTTTACTTAACATGTGAAATATAGGCTTCAATTTTTGTCTTCATTTGAAGGTGCGTGTAGTTAAAGTGCTGTATCATCAATACTAGCAGCACATATTATTGTGTCTCAAGTCATTTGTGACAGGGGAATTTGTATCTACCCATATTCTCCCATATTCCTTTATTATTTCTCGTTTTTTATCAGTCACACAGTCGGATATACTGTGAATAAAAACCAAAGCAATATAATATAAACGTTTTTTATCAGTCACACAGTCGGATAATATGTGAATAAAAACCAAAACATTAGAATATAAAATAATATAATTACATAAAAAATTGATTTAAATTTAAAATTTTTATAAAATCAATATTTAGTAGACTACTACTAATTGTGAAAAACAGCTAGTACTTTGGTAGTACAATAGAAATGGAAAACTTCCTTAACCTGAAAGTTGGGCAGTGTAAGAATGTTATGTCCAATTGAGTACCTATCACACTCTGTGTTCGAAAAAATATTTATTCTATACAAAATATAACTATGATTGCAGATTTGGGTAGAATATTTTTGATATCAGTGTTGTAAAAATGGAAGTAATTTTTAATGGTAGCTAAACATTTGCGCCGAAATGTATGTTTTTTTTTTCATTTTATAATCGCGAGTTTATCTCTCAATATTCCTCAATATTTAACTAATGATCAATGTCTAGTACAACTGCCTTTAGCAAATAGCGTTTCAGCCAATGAATGCATAATAGTGTAGTTAATTTAATTAAAAGTCTACTTCGACTTAATTTATTCCACTCTTGAGAATGACTCCTAAACTAAACATTCAAGCTCCTTCTGTTTTAATTAGGAGACCTTATAATATATTCGTTTCCAGCAATCGTTGTATTATCGTGTTTGTTAAGTGAATGCATAAGCTTTGTACCTGCAGAAATTTGCAATCAGCGTAAACATAATTTGGTATTTGTATTATGATACAGCGAAACACTTCCGTTGGTGTTTTCCTTCATGTTTTTTTTTACTTTGTTGGCTAACTAACTTGTTTCTTTCCATTTTTGTTATCTTCATATATTAATTCGTGGAACAATACTTTTCTATGGATATTGTATTACAAATTTAGTATAGTGATTTGTGTAAACTATCTTGATTCCGATACGTAATATATTTTTATTGTTACAATTATATTTTTTATAATTATAATGCAATCTGGGAATTATTGTCAACAGTTTTAGGCCCGTCTCAGTTATATTTCATTGTGTCTTGGACCCTTCTTTATATATGCTCAAAGGATGTTATGGAATAACGCATCTTGTATGATACATCCCTTAAGTTATTTGAATATTTTACATTCATCTGGAGGAAATATATTTTATAGAGTTCTACTCTTTATACCTCTAGCGTTAATTTCTTTAAAAATTTTTCTAAGTAAAGCAAACCTAGTATCGAACTAGCTGCTGTAAAACGCCTTTAGCCTTTGTGATGGAAGGAATTAATCTATCAAATAGCGTCTCGTTTTATAAGGTTTTTCTAGTACGAGGTTTAATCTTCTCCGGTATCTAAAGCACCAGCGGACCTGGTAAATTGTTTTACCTTGTTCCTTTTCTTAATTACACACAAACGTTTCTAAGGACACTGTTTATTATGTAACGAATACCTTTAATTATGAAAGTTTTTATGACTGTGAGTCTAATCGTTTTTTGTGAGGTTATATAACATACAAACTCATAGAAAAAGTAATTTATCTACATTTTTTTCTAAGTCTTACATTTATCATTTATTAAAAAAAAAATCATGAAATATAAACACAGGATTTATAGAACTTTTAATTTCTATGTTTTAATCATTATATTTTTAATCATATAATAGATTTTAATCATAGTATTGGCGCGTTTTCTATATTATAAGTGTAAATTAAAATGAATGTTTATTGTTATAAACACGTTCGCAAAATGGCAAATAGATGTTTAACGCCGTCAGTAAGAGCATATAGAATGCCCAAACTTAGTTGAAATAAATATCAATCGTTATTAAACTTGAAATATATAACATTTGAAATTTGTTAATTTATAAAAAATGATTCATTAATAAATGGTATTATTGTAAGAAATATATTGAATTATTAGAAATAAAAACAATACAGTATTTTCATGTTGTAATCCATAGTGGCAGAAATGCACAGTATTTAGAGTTCTTTTAGAGTTCGAAGTATTCCTCTAGTGTACGATATTTGCTTTAAATAGGATTTGTACTTGTGAAATAGTCCGCTTTTATAGACTAATGTACAAAAACACAAATAATACTTTTAGAGAAACCTTATTCTAGTGTGTGAAAAAACCTAATAACCATATGATGAAATGAAGATAATGGGGGAAAGGCAGATCCTACGAAACCTTTTAGTGAGAATAAAAAGATAGAAAATATATACAAGAATCTAAAATAGAGTATATTAATCTATCTGAATGAATTTAAATTTAAATTATCAACTTCCACATGTTGGACCTCCCCCATTAGAGACATTGTAACCCCAATCCTTCGTTACTTTATATGCGTGTTATAAAACCTTACTATAAAGACAGCTACTGGCCTACCTTCTCTGGCGAGAACTTAACTTTAGATAGCATTACCAGATCTACTATGGGTAAACTGGGTGAGCTCAGTACTAACCCCAAAACTACACCAGACAAGTAAATCGACCAAGTTAAATCTACCGTATAGCTACCCCTTCTGACCGTGCTTGTGCTGTAAAAAGGATAATTAACTTGTCCACTTTAGGTTTATTTAATCTAAGAGTCGGGACATGAAATGGAATAGATTTTACAGAGCGCAAACCAATTTACCAATCAATGTATTGAGAACTCCACTGAACAGATAATGAGCCCAGAATAACTCATTAATACTTTGTAGTAACTAATTGGAGTCTTAAAAACATCTGTGACTAAGATATAACTCCAACAATTTCATTACATTGAGCTTCCGTTAAGTATCGGGGAAATATTTTATTATGAAATGTCTATAGTTAGACGTTAACCAGATTATCCTAATTATGAGTTTGATATTAAATTCTTTTTAACATACTAGCATTATTATGGGTACCGTTAGTTCTTCTACCCCTTATGAAGTCTAATAGTGATGCAAATTTGTTGGGGACTCAAAAATAAAATATACAATATTAAGGGAATGTTAGTTTTAAATTTTAACCCTCATCCATGAAACCTGAAATAGGATTTTTATTTATAAAGCTTTCCTTTATCTCAAGAAATAAAATTTGGCAGTGCGAGATTTTGTTTCACTTTATTGCAGACAAGATCCAAGAGACGGATTTTATGCTTTGCATATCAGTTTAATCTCTTAACGTCTGTGAAATTGTAACGTTTAGTACAATAAATGGGTGACGCAGTTTGGTGCCCGTAGTTTTTATTCCTGCAATTTCAATGTTTAATTACCAGCAAGAAAAAACTAAAAGCTCACGTATAGAGGAGCAAATGTGGAGAGGAATTATTACTAGGAATTGGGATGATATAACTAAACAAACCTCATGTCAAAAGTTTAATAGACCATATTGGCATAATAAATGATTTTTTTCTGTTTAACGAAAGGAAGCCTCCTCATTACATATATAAATAATTCCTGGAAGATGAGATTCTTCTTGTCCTAAATTAATTAGCAACCTTGTAGTATATTTATTGAGAGGATTAAACATGAGCTATACCTAATGGGGTTTAATGCAAAACATGTAAATGAAGATTACAATCTAAAACACGTTCAGAAAGAATGTAGATATTAGAATATTGTACTTAGGTACAAGTAGCATAGCGGATGTTTTAAAACGAAGTATCACAAATCTAATGATACTTTTGGGTCTCCCTGGGGCATTATTTAAAATGATTTTGCTAAAATATATGTTTACTAAAATGAAAATTAAGTAAAAAAATAACAATATCGTTTTTCTCTGTTTTCTTACACTTTTTCAAAATATTTTAGATGACTCTCCCCTTATTCGTCGGTTATTTCTTTGGGATTTGTTTAAAAGTTTAAAATTATTGTTTTGAATATACTTGTATTATACAACGCATGCAATATTTTTTACAGATTTTATAAAAATAACAATTTGTTTCCGAAACGTTACAATAACTACATACACTTTTTATTTAATATTCAACAGGGTTATCATTTATTTAATAAAACGAAACAAATACGTTATGGGGTCGAAATATTAAACTTCTTTATTGTTATATTATCAATTATCTTATAATTAGTAGGAAAACGTAAAATTTTAAGAGTATCATTGAAATTAGGATTGAAAAATATCAAGTTCCAAATAAATTGTGACTAAATGTGTAACATTAATGCTCAGGTTTGCCTACTTAGCGCCTTCTATTTAGGTATTTAAAAATTACCTCACGTTAGCATAGCAGCGATGAATATTGACGAGAGACATCAGGGGAATTTTAAAACGAACATTGATAAACAGTTTTCGATCAAGGTTTAAAATGAATTTTGATTAAATTAATTATTTCAATGGAAGGTTTTTATGAAGGAAACCCATTTCTTGTAACAAGAAACGAAGTGAAATTAAATTATTTGTAGTTTATATTTTTAATTGTGTTTCATGAAACAATTTTGATGACAAAAATACAATTCAAGCATAATTTATGTTTAAAAAATCCACATAACAACGATTGTAAGCACAGATTAAACATTGTAGTGTTGTCAAATTTTTGGAACATAATTTTAAATTATGCGCAATTATGCGTGAAATAAACTAGGTCTGAACCTAACGTCATAAATTTTTATCAGCGTACATTTTGAAAACAATATTTTTGAAAATGTTTTATAACCTCGCGCACGTTGCTTTTAACTTTGTCTAGGATATCCGTTTATAATAAATAATCAAAATACATTTGAAAGACATTAGTTGTTAGGAACAAGAACGATTTTTTCTCTACCAATAATAATAATGCCATTTACATCAATGTCAACCCAATAATGATTATGTCCACTTCTCTTTGATAATTTAATTTATAGATTTTTGTAGGTATCCGAGGGTACTGTATAATCATTTTTTTTTATTGGTTCCATAATTGGAACCCCGAATCATGTGAGCAAGAAGCGAAGGATGTTTGACGCTGAGAGATATTTTCCTTAACGTCTTTAGGAATCTTCAGTTCTGCCTGTTAGAGGTAACTAAAACTACACTTAAAAAAATAAGCTTAAGGATCTAGCTCTAAATTAGCCCCATCCGAATCAGAGGTGACCTGCTTCGGTATTGTGGCGATCACATTTAGTCTAAATCTGAAGAAATGACTTTTGTATATTGCCTATAGTATATGTACACTTTAAAAAAAATAATAATTGATAGGACAGTTTTACTGCAAACTTTAAAAAATATCGGTTAGTTTAAAAAAACGTACAAAATTCAACTTTGATTGGTGGAAGCCAAGATAGATGTTTTTCATTGGGTAGAAAATGAACGAGAAGGAGAAATACGCCGTAAACAGATTCAAGTGCAGAAAAAGTGGGGCAGTCTTTTTCCGACCAAAAAAGTAGATGGACGTGTGTGGATGTTGCCTAAAGAAAGGTGTGTGGTATTAGAAATTGTTAAAAAAAAGTAGGTAATTTAAATATCGATAAATGTTGTGTTAAGAAGTTGGTGTTTAGTTAAATTATTAAATTTATAATCACATTGTAATAAAGGTATCCTTGAGTCAGAGTACCAGATACCAATTGTGAGTTAAGTGCTACAAAAATCGTCAACTAATGCCAATGATTAATGGAACACACGCACAAACACAAAAAAGGAAAGATCATCACAGCACATGATTAAAAAATTATGATTAAATGTTATTAAACAACTAAATTTTTGGTAAAAATAAACAAATATTTCTAATATACTAGTAACATAAAACATAAGTAAAGACATAAAAAAAAGAAAAAACTATAACTCTAAAATAAAGAGAAAAGTAATTTCATAAGGCAAGAACCTAAACACGCCCCAAAAGTTGTACAAATTTATTAGCAGGACAAATTTAAATAAAATGAAATAAATTGAATGAAAATAAATAACAGGTTGTTTACCTTATAAGATTTTGGTTCGACAATATAGTCTTAAATAATTTTGTAACTAAATGTAAACTTAACGTTTTTACATTGTATTTAACTGGCAACAGTAATTAATAATTTTCTGGACTATTAAAGATATTGTTATAACTAAAAAAATTTGTATTTCTTTGTAAGGCCTACTCTAATTAAGTCCGTCGTTCTCTCCCGTCCCTTTCAACTTTCTAAATCCTAACCAAATCTCTACCCTAGTTCTCTAAGGGTTTTAAAAATTGTTTATTTCCTTAACTACTTTTTTTATTTCAAACTTTTTTTTCTTTTGTTTAAATTATTTCTTTGTCTGCTTTTACTAAGTAAACTTTTGCAAGTATTGCTTATTGTTAATGTATAGTTTTTATAACTATATTTTGTTTTAATATTAATATTTATAAATTTAACATTATAATTTGTCCCCAAACAAAATATGTCTGAGATTAAAAATTTAAACAATTCTATTATTTGCTTTTTTTCTTTTTTTTAATATTTAAATGAATGAAAACGTTTTGTTTAAACCCTTGTTAAAATTTTTAAATAGATTCATCTAGACATATTTACTAACTTATTCTAATTTCTTAAAACATCAGTGACATAAAACTCAAACTGCTACAACTCTGTTGCTGTCACAAATCTACCCATAAAGTCCCTTTTTACTGCCTCTTACACAAAGGCTCCTTCTTAGCTACCTGCTTCTTATTGTCTCTTTCCACAACAGAAATCTTTTTTTTCAAAAAGTCCTACTACTGCTGACCCTCAGCATTTTTGTCTCCTTAAATATTTACAACCTTACTTACACTTGTTTATTTGAAAACAAAATATCTAACAGTTTATTATAGTTATTAGTCTAATAGATTTTATTGGAGTCTATTTAATTATAATCCACTATTACTGATTTGATATGTTTTTTTAATTTTCTAACATTAAATTTTCCTTTTGCAACATGGTTTTGTAGAGTGGCAACTAGGTAGCTAGACTTCCCATATTTCTCAATTACCCTATATGGTCCCTTGTATAATTCTAAAAATGTCCCGCATATTCCCTTTTCCACATTAGATGTATTTAGTGCCCTGATCAACACTAAATCTCCTACTTCATATTCGGTTAACTGGTTTTCTTGATTAAACTTCTTGGCACAGTTTTCCCTTTTCCTTTTCATTCGTAAATGAATTTCGGCGGTGTCGACGATTTTTTTCACTATCATTCTCTGGCATTTTTATAAATTCGTCCCATATTCTTTTCGGGTTTCTTCCAAATTGTGCTTCATGTGGAGTAACTCTAATTGTTTCTTGAAATGTTTTGTTGATTATTGTTTGTACATCCTTAATAGTAATTCCCAATTTCTATGATTTTCTTTTAATAAAAATCTGAAAAGTTGATTCAGTTGTCTCATGGTTCTCTCGGCTCTGTTACACTGTGGGTTCCTCACCGAAGTGTGTAGTATTTTTATTTGAATTCGTCGGAGTTCTTCTTCCCGTCTTCTTGAAGTAAATTGCGTTCCGTTATCCGTGATAACAGCCTGCGGTTTTCCATTGCAGTAATCTTGCAATCTTCTTAGTGTAATAGTCGTTGTAGGTCTATTGACTTTATAAAGCTGTACATATTTAGTGAATACGTCAATGATAACCAAAATATATTTTGCACGACTTTTTCCTTTTGGTAAAGGACCACAGTAATCCATATATAACAATTCTCCTTTGTCTTTGGTATGATACAATCCATTTCCCCAACTCTATGTTGTATGTCATGTTTGCATTTCTGGCATATTTCACATGATTTGACTATTTGTTCGATGTCCTTACTTAGATGATCCGCTGCGAAATCTTCTTTAAAAGTTTGATAACACTTGTTAATACCTAAATGGCCAAAGTGAGTATGTATTTCCGTGATTAGATTCCTTTTGATAATGTCTGGTATGTATAACTTTAAATGACCTTTATGTCGACGATATAACTTGCCTTCCCATAATTTGTAATGCTGGTGTAATTTGTCCGATGAATTCTTTAATTTATAAACTATAAGTTTGTTTTATGGTCTTTATCTTGAATGGTCTGTATATGTTTCAACATATCCAAAACTTTGTGGCCAAATGTATTACGTATTGTTGCATTTTAAATGAAATTACTATCTTGATTTGATTCTATGTTGTCTTCACCCGGGTGTCTGCTTAATGCGTCGGCTACAATATTATCTTTTCCATTGCAATGTTTTATTTCAAAGTTATACTCCTGTATAAGTAACATCCAGCGGGTCAAACGAGCGTTTAAAAGTTTACAGTTGTTAATGTATGATAGGGCCTTATTATCAGTAATACCCGTCAAAGGGTTCCCCAACACAAAAACTCTGAATTTTTTGAGATTATGCACAATACTCAGAAGCTCCTTCTCTGTCGTACTGTAGTTCAGTTCAGCTCCTTTAAATGTTCTACTTGTGTACCCAATAACGGCAATATGTTCTTCTTCATCATATTGGAATAATTGCCTGCGTAAAGCATATGCACTCGCGTCACACTGCAGGTAATGCCGTTTATTTAGTATGGGATGTGCTAACATTACCCGGTCTAAAAATATCCTCTTTATTTGTATAAAGCTATCTTCTTGTTCTTTAGACCATTTGAACCTACATCCCTTCTTCAACAGTTGTTGTAATGGTGCGGTAATTGATGCGCTGTCCTTTACAAAACGGTGATAGAAATTTATGAGCCCGAGAAATCCTCTTATTTGTCTCGAATTTCTAGGCCTTGGAAATTGATTTATTGCTCTGACCTTTTCTTCACTTGGCTGAATTCCTTCCACTTTTAAAGTGTGTCTTAAATATTCAAGCTCCCTTCTACAAAACTGCGACTTATTGAAGTTGACAGATACTTTTGCATGTTTAAAAATCTTAAACAATATCTCTAGTTGTTCTAGGTGTTCATCGAATGATTTAGACAAACATAAAATGTCATCAACGTAAATAATCAAAACTTTCCTTGCTTCCTTGGTTAGTATGGAATCTAAACTCCTTGTAAGACTAGCTAGACTAGAGCTTAATCCAAATGGTACCGTTTTGAAACGATAACATAGTACATTATGTAGGAATCCCGTAAAGTCCCTGCAGTTGGTTTTTAATGGGATTTGCCAATAGCTACTGGTCAAATCAATAGAAGACAACTTTATAACCTCTACATTTTGTCAGTAGATCTTGAATCGGTAAGTTTCCTTCATAGTCATGTAACGATCTCTTATTAATTTCTCTAGCATCTAAGCAGATCCTGACTGGGCCATCCTTTTTAAACACAGCTACTATTCTGTTTACGTATAGACTATTGGCTCTTACTATCATATTTAGTTATACCATCCTTTCTATTTCAGTGTTGACTGCCTCCCTAAATTTAATTGCCACAGGCCAACTATTTTGCTTGTATGGTCTCGTATCAGTTACGGTGAATTCATGTTCATAGGTAGTAATTAACCCTGGTTGCTCACTAAAAATGTGTTTATACTTATAGATAATCTCTTTTAACTTCTTCCTTTGGTCGGGATTTATACTCTCTAATACCAATTTGTTTTCTACTATTCCTAATCTTTCTTCCTTATAGTTCATTATGACATTGCAATCCAATTTTGTTTCTTCATTATTATAGAACTTAAGTAGATGTGACCACACTTGGGGACAACTACCTCTAACTGGCCCTGTACGTCACCTAGGACTATAGAGGTGGTATCGGATGATGCGGGCGGTTGACGCGGCCCTGATCGTAGCCTTGGGGGTGGGTTCGACCACGTTTAGAGGGGTGGGGGTAGTTTTTCGAAAAAAATAAATTCTAAACCCTGACCTAAGCTAGCCAAAGTGCATCTAACCTAACCCACCCATAGGTGCAGGGGTGATCTCAGCTACGTTCAGGACCTTCCCCGGGGGTAGCTCCGGGGGTAGATTCGGGGTGGGGGGTTGTTTTAGAAAAAATTTTGGAAAAAAGTGCCTTGACTGATGGGGTGAGTTTAGAGTGCATTAGCGCTACGGTTGAGGGTAGTTTCACCTAGGGGTAGTTTTTAAATAATATATGAAACTGCCAAAATCGATCGGTTGGAACAAATGACTGAATATAGTATGGTTAAAGTACATTATGGACCGTTGTGGGGCCGGGGTCACCTGAGGGCCGATTTCAGAATGTCAAAAATAATCGTGGTCCTAGATAAAATCCACCCGGGAACCAGGCATTAGTTAAAGTCGCCAAGGAGCAGGTAGAGCCAATATGGAGCACGGTCTCGGTTAAAGCCAATCCGAAGCATTGCCCTAGGAACATGGCCTTAGGTAAAGTCACCCTGGAGTCGTGCCTGAGGTAAGGCCACCCAGCAGCCAGGCCTTAGGTAAAGCTAACATGGAGCAAAGCCACGGGTAAAAGCCATCCCGAAGCCTTGCCCTAGGTAAAGTAACCCCTGGAACCAGGCCTTAGGTAAAGCTACCACGGAGTAGGGGCCTAGGTAAAGCCTCTTTGGAGTCAGCCCTAGGTCCAGGATGGATGCTATATCAATTACAGCCTCTCGACCAAGACAATTACCTCCACCAAGTCTTGGGTAAAGCCAACGCGGAGTCGGGGCATAGGTAAAGTCATACTGGAGTCACCCTGGATTTAGGCCTTAGGTACAGCCCCCACAGACTATAGGCTTAGGTTAAAACCATCCCTAGGCCGGACCCTAGCAAGAGCCACCCTGGAGAAAGGCCTGAGGCAAAATCACACTAGAGTCAGGCTCTAATTTAATATATCTGATGACGTATCTCTTATCGAGGCCCGAGCGACTCTAGGCAAGTAGTAGGCTCACCCTAACTAGAGTGTTCTATCCCTAAATAAATTGGCTGATGCAGGGCAAGGGGTTATGATTGTCTTTGCTACAAAATAATAAACAAAGCAACAAAGCCTTATCGTGTGAGGGAATACGTTTGGCCTACATAGGTGGTGACCGTGTGTTAGACATGTGCAGACTTGCAGCGATAACGCATTATCTTAAAACCGCAACGGCAGCCGGTGATCGCTATAGCAGGCATAAGAACCCGCACAGCTGTGTCGTTGTGAATCAAGGTGACTGTTTTTGTTTTGATTACTGTATCGATTTATTAAGTAGGCTGTTATAGTTTAAGTAAACAGATAGCTTTTATGGATATAGTCTATAATTGTAAATAGGTTTAGATATAAAGATCTATAGAGAAAAACCAATAATAAGACCTATCACATAACATGAATAAATATATGCTATAAAACGAACCTAACTATCTATTCAACAGAGTGTTTTAGCAATATAAGATCGGTATAAACACATAATATTGGATAAAGCGCATGATATAAGGATCCGTTATGGGAAAGGGCAGGTATATGAAATAATATATACAATAAGGGTATTCAGTATGATGACAGCATGATTGACCAGCATTTTGTTTGACGTCATTTGCTGCGGTTATGCTGATAAGTCCAGAGTGCGCTATCGCGGTCGTAACAGTATTAATGTATAGGTTTTAAACACGCGTTTATTTGTCGGGCTCTGTCTGTGTGAACTTTTCTACACCTGTAATGAAACTTATAATAATAACAACATTGCATATTGACTTATAGGCCTATGTACCGTATCATGCATATTAGATTAATACAGGATGTATGTAAATTTACAGGTATATCGACCTAAAACAATGTGTAGGCCTATGGAGATTAACACCAATATATACTTAATACAGGTTCACGTGCATGTTGGCTAAACACAATCTGTAGGCTAATGTAGGGTAACATGGATATTGGATTAATACATAGAGAATGTAGGTGTCCATGCTTATTAGCCTAACATAGTATGTTGGGTAACATACATAATGGCTTAATACAGGATGTATACTATTGTGTTAGGTTATTGATTGGTAGGTGTTTTACCACTCCAGGTCGGCTTTACCGGGGGTCTTGCTTTACCTAAGGTCTGATCCCAGAGAGGCTTTACCTGAGACCTGGCGTCGAGCACGACTTTGCCTAAGGCCCTACTCCAGGCTGGCTTTTACCTAGGGCCTACCTCTCGGATACTACGAGATAAACCATAGCCAACCTACTCATCGGATACTGCTTGTTAAACCCTAGTCAGGACATGCATTTTATATTATATGTTAACTTGTATTTAAACTTCTCATCGGATACGATGTGTTTACCTCTACATATGGTATCACCCGCCGTGCTGTAATCAACAGTCGTAGTTATGACGTAATTATGGATCAGTCCAACTCGCATGGACTCGTCCACTCCCCTCTCAAATGGACTCTTCCACAGCTATGTATAATACATTATATACAGGTGGAGATATAGTGTTTTTGCATAGTCTGTGTTTAGAGTGATCTGTGTGTGTGTCAGTAAGTAGTAAAATGTCATCATCAGTGTCGGCAAAGTTTTTAACTTTAAATTCTGTAGATTCTATGCCTATACGTGGGCTAAAAATAGGCAAAGCCTATAAAATTGTAAATGCGCGTTTTGTCGAAGCAAAGTATAGTAACGCCGTACTTGTAGACTTACAGGTAGATGATGAAGACAGACGCGCTGCCTTTCTTCCCCAGCGATACGCTACGGCGTTGACTGCGGAAGATTTGAGCTCTATTATAGGCAAATTTTTAACTGTTATAAAACATGTCGGTCAAACTGTGAATTTGGCCATAACGGATTAATATTATTCTTTAAAACGTTTCAGCATGTTTCTTTTATTAAAATTTTACAGTGCCTCTATCTTTGTTTAATCTATGCGCTATTGAGGTCTGCGCATGCGTACAGAACAGAAATGATATCGACAGTTTGGACTTACCTGTATCTGTAAAGCAAACGTTGATAAAATCTTTTAAAGACTATGTACTGATGAGGCCTTGTGATAGCTCTGATTTTGATTATTCACCTATAAATTACAATAATTTAAATTTTTCAGACTTTTTTATTGTTGATGAACCACCCTGACGAGGTGCCTGTATTTGTCGATGAGAGGACAATTTTCAACTTTATTAAATTTCACTACACCGGTCTGTATAATAATATTTGCCGAGAGTGTTTGAGTTACTTGGTTCTCCGTCAGGCAGAGAGTTTCGACATCACAAGAGCCGGTTACACATACTCTATAGCCGAAGTGGACGGCTTCGAATTTTTACACCATATCTGGGACTCTGATAACTGGTAAGATATCTGTTTAAGCCCGTTATTTAAATTATTTAGTTTTGAAGACTTTCTGCAATCAACCCCAGAAGAGACCTATACTTTGATGAACTATTGTGATCCGTTAATCTGCAGGTCATACATTCACGAGAGATGGCGTCTACGTCACAACAACCTATAAACACTCGCATTGTAAGGAACTATTCTTTTTTCAAATTATGGTAAGCCTAGATGACACCATAGGTGTTTACTTATAGGAGAGCATATTTTCAGACTTCATTTTTCCATTTTTGTAATGCCTAGATCACAGACTATATTGAATGAGGAGTGGTGTATTTTCAATAGCGTTTAATACATATTTTGGACACGAGATATTATATGTTAATGTCAAGTCTTTTTCAAATTATGTAAAGCCTTAGATCACACAGTATATCGAATGAGTGGTAGTCTATTTTCAATAGCGCTTAATATATATTTTTAAATTGAAGCTTGCTTTGGACATGAGGTAGCGTCATTCCTTTTTCAAATTATCTGAAGCCTAGATCATAGAATATATTGAATGAAAGGTAGTTTATTTTCATTAGCGTTTAATATATATATTTTAAATTGAAGCTAATTTTGGATACGAGATATTATATGTTAATGTCAGGCCTTTTTCAAATTATGTACAGCCTTAGATCACACAGTATATTGAATGGGTGGTAGTCTATTTTCAATAGCGTTTATTATATTTGTTTAAATTGTAGCATATTTTAGACATGAGGTAGCGTCATTTATTTGTTCAAATTATCTGAAGCCTAGATCACGGAGTATATCGAGTGTTTGTTTATTTAGATTCTTTTTTTCATTTTTATAGGCGTACACTGCGCTTTCAAATTCTTCACTAACCTATTCGTCATCCTATTCGCCTCAACTACTGCCTATGGGCTCGTCTCCAGGAGATTTACCTAAAGATCCGCCAGGCGTTGATACGGACAGCGATGAGGAAGACGAGGATCCCTGCTATAGTTGGGATGATACGTTTTCGTTTCCCCTACACGATTTCCTAATGGCTTCTCATCTACCGAGGGACCCGCCTTCACCCCACACATGCATACAGACGCTGGATTACACTTTAATGGAGCTCCAGCTGGTGATTAGGGATTTGCGGACGGCTGCTTCAAAACCTTACTACAGGACGAGTCGGACCTTTGCGTATAACGTTTGGGGCATGACGAGACGGTTCCTACAGGATATTGTGGTGGTGGGAGACTACACTGTCCAGCGTACCAATAATGTAGGTAGATTTTCATATTATTTCGATTGACTTTTCTTTCAGGATATCTGGACCGATTTACTAATCATATTGTTTCTTACAGGATTTGTATATGCATATACAGTTGTTACTAATTGACTTTTTTTGCCTTCAGAATAATCCACGACCGGCGGAGATTAGCTTATGAAATATATGTTGTGAGAACCCTCGCAACGCTGTTGCCATGCCATGCGGGCATGTCTTTTGCTTAACCTGTCTCTCAAGATGTAATCGCTGCCCAAATTGCAGATCTCGGATCATCGACACATTTAAATTATATATGTAATATTGAGAACAATTTATATCTATGCACTGTAAAATTATTTTTATATGTTAGTTTAATACATCATCATGCTGAATACCCTTATTTTATATATTATTTCATATACCTGCCCTTTTCCATAACGGATCCTTATATCATGCGCTTTATCCAATATTATATGTTTATACCGATCTTACATTGCTAAAACACTCTGTTGAATAGATAGTTAGGTTCGTTTTATAGCATATATTTATTCATGTTATGTGATAGGTCTTATTATTGGTTTTTCTCTATAGATCTTTATATCTAAACCTATTTACAATTATAGAATATATACATAAAAGCTATCTGTTTACTTAAACTATAACAGCCTACTTAATAAATCGATACAGTAATCAAAACAAAAACAGCCACCTTGATTCACAACGACACAGCTGTGCGGGTTTTTATGCCTGCTATAGCGGTCACCGGCTGCCGTTGCGGTTTTAAGGTAATGCGTTATCGCTGCAAGTCTGCACATGTCTAACACACGGTCACCACCTATGTAGGCCAAACGTATTCCCTCACACGATAAGGCTTTGTTGCTTTGTTTATTATTTTGTAGCATAGACAATCGTAACCCCTTGCCCTGCATCAGCCAATTTATTTAGGGATAGAACACTCTAGTTAGGGTGAGCCTACTACTTGCCTAGAGTCGCTCGGGCCTCGATCAGAGATACGTCATCAGATATATTAACTTAGAGCCTGACTCTAGTGTAATTTTGCCTCAGGCCTTTCTCCAGAGTGGCTCTAGCTAGGGCCAGACTTCAGGGTGGTTTTAACCTAAGCCCATACTCTGGGGGGCTGTACCTAAGGCCTAGCTCCTGGGGGGCTTTACACATTGGACGACTCCTGGTGTGACTTAGACCCGACTCCAGGTTGGCTTTACCCAAGACTTGGTGGAGGTATAATTGTCTTGGTCGAGAGGCTGTAATTGATATAGCATCCATCCTGGACCTAGGGCTGACTCCAAAGAGGCTTTACCTAGGCCCTGACTCCGTAGTAGCTTTACCTAAGGCCTGGTTCCAGGGGTTACTTTACCTAGGGCAAGGCTTCGGGATGGCTTTTACCCGTGGCTTTGCTCCATGTTAGCTTTACCTAAGGCCTGGCTGCTGGGTGGCCTTACCTCAGGCACGACTCCAGGGTGACTTTACCTAAGGCCAGGTTCCTAGGGCAATGCTTCGGATTGGCTTTAACCAAAACCGTGCTCCATATTGGCTCTACCTGCTCCTTGGCGGCTTTAACTAATGCCTGGTTCCCGGTGGATTTTACCTAGGACACCGATCATTTTTTGCAATCTGAATACAACCCACAGGTGATCCCACCCACACAGCATACCATAATGGACTCTACACATAACCCGTACGGTCATTTGATCCAACCGATCAATTTTTGGCAATTTCATATTTTATTTAAAAACTACCCCTAGGTGAAACCACCCCCGTAGCAGTCCGTACTGGACTCTACATATATCCCGCACTGTCTGTAGATCCAACCTATCGATTTTTGGTATTTTCATATTTTATTTCAAAACTACCTATAGGTGAAACTACCCCCAACCGTAGCGCTATTGCACTCTATACTCACCCTATCAGTCAAGACACATTTTTCCAAATTTTTTTCGAAAACTACCCCCCACCCTGAATCTACCCCCGGAGCTACCCCCGGGGAAGGTCCTGAACGTAGCTGAGATCAACCCAATACCTAGGGGTAGGTTGGGTTAGATGCAATTTGGCCAGCTTAGGTTAGTGGGTTAGAATTTATTTTTTTCGAAAAACTACCCCCCACCCCTCTAGACGTGGTCGAACCCACCCCCCAAGTCTACGGTCAAGGCCGCAGCGGCCGCCTGCATCATCCAAAACTACCCCAAAATCCTAGGTGACGGACAGGGCCAGTTAGGGTTAGTTTTGCCCAAGTGTACTCACTTCTACTAACTTAATTATTGTTTTTCTTTCTTTAATCGATTATTAGATTTGGCAATTAATTTGACTAAATTTGTTCTCTCTACAAAATCGATAATAGTTTCATTTTTTATTAAAACGTTTTTGCCTAATATGAAAGTTTTAATAGGACCTGGCACAATTATGAAATGTGTTTTCACTTTATATTTCCCTATTCCTACAGTAGTTACTATTTGATTTTTATAGCTTTAGATTTCTGACCCAACGCTCCCATAACTCTTATGTTTGACATTCTCCAATCTGACGAATCCTCTAACAGCTCCTTCTTCTTACTATAAAAATCTTTTGACATTACATTAAACTGACTTCCTGAATCTATCAAAGCAACAGTTTTAATATCCCCCAATCGGATATCAAGTTCAGAACAATTTTCTAATTCTAATGATGGTTTAACACAAACTTCGTCTTCATTTAAAATGTCCCGTATTTCTGCATTTAGTGTCCTACAGCTGGTTATTTTACTAGAGTTAGGTACCTGGCTAGGGTCAGCGTCCTCGTTTCATGAACTTGTAGAGGGCTTGGGATGGTAATTTATGACATCACCCTTATGTTGTCGACCCCGATAGTCATTCTGACAATACTCTGTCTCCCGGCTATTTTCGTTATTCCTAATTTCAGGTCGTTGCTCTCTTGACAAATTCCTGCCCCGAATGCCGTTCGCTTGTCTTTGCAGATAATGAAACTCTTTTAGTAGGTCGACCAATTCGCCATTAATTTTAATTCCCCTCTTGACCAGTGCAATCGCCATGTTAGGATCGAAATGTTTGGCTAGCTTACGTATAATTAGTTCATCTGGAAGTCTCGGTTCGAGTCCTTTAAACCATAATAAATTTCGTTCTACATATTCTACCATGTTCAGCTGCCCCCTGTAATTATATTTTCCAAACTCAAACTCATCCCGAACACGCCCCTGTATTAATTCACTCCAGAATTTTTGTTTAAATGCAAAGATAAAATCCTCGAACTGTTTAAAGCTTTCCGAATGTAATCTAAACCAATTGGCAGCTGGCACGCGTAGATGTTGCATTATCCATTCTAAACCTGTTCCCTGGTAATACTTTTCATGTAACCCCATAAGCTTGTTAAGAAATGCCATAGGTATTCTTTCATCTCCCGAAAACATTATTTTCGTGTTTATTGGTGTTATAAGATTAATATCTCTTCGGTTTTTTGTCGAATTTATTTGTTTTCTTATCTGTTCAATATTTTTGTCTAATTTTCTCAATTTTGGCTCTAATTCTCCTCTATTATCTGTTATTCTTTTGTCAATCGTCGTTTTCAAAGTCTCTAGGTAACCCGTTTGTCTGTTATATTGATCTGTGCATGTTTCTTCGATCGTCACGATCTTTCCCTGCGTATTTTAAATTTCTCGGTTTATGTTGTCTAATCGGCTATCAATTTTTTGTGCATATTCTTGGTGTATTCCTTGTGTATTTTGGCCTCATACTAATATTTATTTATCTTGTGTTTCTAGCAAATTTTTGTCGGTTACCATTAACTTCTTATTAAGTGTTGCAATATCTCCCCTCCAGTCATCATCCAGTTTCCTTAATTTTTTGTCAAAATTCTCCCCCATTTTTGTGATTTCCTTGTTCAAGTGTTTGTTCCCTATTCTTTTTTATGTTGTCATTTATTTCTATTAATTTGTTATCCATGTCACATTTAAATTGGTCAATATTTTCATTTCTCTTTGTTATATTGTCATTTGTTTTAGGCATGTTATCTCGAGGCTCTTTAACTTTTTTAATATTTCCCTCAAAATATCATTGTCTCCTAGTGTTCCTACTGTGATCTCATTATTAGTCCCCATGCCTGTTGTGCTCTCTGTCCCCAAAACCCTTATCTCTTCATTCACATTTTCTGTTACTCTCACCCCTTCTACGTCTCCGAACCCGTCTTCTGTATGTCTCATCTGTCCTACTTGTGTTTCTTGTGTATTTTGATGTTCCAGTTTGAAATTTTGGTTGCGTATTCTTATACTGCGTCTAAGCGGGTAGCTATCTTTTGCCCTCTAACAATATTTCCCTTACTCATTAATTAATATAACAACTTACGCTAGACAATTCTTATTAATACAGTAATACACTATTGGTCTACTGGTCATTACATTTAAATTTTGATGCAATTTCAAAATAGCCCCACGTTCAGTAGCCAATTAATAACATAAATTCCCTTGGGCTTTATCTATGTTATTTCAAATTTGTGAATTTAATTATTGCTGAATAATTAATTGTTTTAAAGTGTTGGGCGCCAGTTTGCCTACTGTTCGACTGAAAATTATAATTAAACATTTTTCTTATATTGTATAATTGTAAACTATACTTCTTATCACTATGACCTACCTTTATTTTTGTTATTTTGATTCACTTCTTCTTTATAAGATGGCAACCAAATTACTAAATTAGAGTAGGCCTTACAAAGAAATACAAAACGTTTTAGTTATAACAATCTCTTTAATATTCCAGAATATTATTAATTACTGTTGCCAGTTAAATACAAAGTAAAAACGTTAAAGTTACATTTAGTTACACAATTCTTTAAGACTATATTGCCGAACCAAAATCTTATAAGGTAAAAAACTTGTTACTTATTTTCATTCAATTTATTTAATATTATTTAAATTTGTCCTGCTAATAACATTGTAAAACTTTTGGGGCGTGTTTAGGTTCTTGCCTTATGAAATTACTTTTTTCATTAATTTTAGAGTTATGGTTTTTTCTTTTATTTATGTCTTTACTTATGTTTTATGTTACCTGTATATTAGAAATTATTGTTTTTATTGACCATAAAATTTGTTGTTTAATTAGTTTGTAATCAAAGTTTTTACTAAAGTGCAGTGACGTTCTTTCCTTTTTTGTGTTTGTGCGTATGTTCCGTTAATCCTTGTCATTAGTTCGACGATTTTTGTAGCACCTAACTCACAATTGGTATCTGATACTCTGACTCAAGGATACCTTTATTACACTGTGATTATAATTTTAATAATCTAACTAAACACCAACTTCTTAACACAACATTTATCGATATTTAAATAACCTATTTTTTTGAACAATTTCTAATACCACACACTTTTCTATAGGCAACTTCCACACACGTCCATCTACATTTTTGGTCGGAAAAAGACTGCTCCTCTTTTTCTGCACTTGAATCTTTTCTTGTATTTTCCCTTGTCGTTCGTTTTCTACCCAATGAAAAACATCGATCTTGGCTTCCCCCAATCAAATTTGAAATTTGTACGTTATATTTTTTTAAAACTATCTGTAATTTTGGAAATTTTGCAGTAAAACTTTCCTATCACTTATTATTTTTTTTTGAGTGTACGTGACATCCGTCGTTCACTCCCGTCCCCTTCAACTTTCTAACAAAACTCTACCCTAGTTCTCTAAGGGTTTTACAAATTGTTTATTTCCTTAACTACTTTTTTATTTCAAACTTTTTTTCTTTTGTTTAATGTATTTCTTTGTCGGCTTTTACTAAGTCAACATTTGCAAGTATTGCCTACTGTTAATGTTTACTTTTTATTACTATATATTTTTTTAATATTGATATTTATAAATTTACCATTTAAATATATATATATATATATATATATATATATATATATATATATATATATATATATATATATATATATATTTAGAGAAAGAGAGAGAGAGAGAGCAAAGGTGTAAAATAATGATACTTTCCAAACGTAATCATGTATGTTTCATTAAAGAAATAGCTCCAGTTCCGCATAGAGTGGGTGTCGTGTCATGTCCCATATTACCAATATCTAATAGATTTATCTGTTCAAATAAACGGAGTTCCTCCAGGTAGTTCGTCCGTTCGGCGATATAAGTACCCCAATTAGATCTAGCCTGTGGATATCATCTTCATATAAATCACCAACTTGTTTCAACAAAGAGACCATTTTCAGTGCGTCGCCATAGGGATGGCCATTAGAATGACTCCACCATACTACGTACTTCTTTCTTTGTATCTATCTTTAAACGTTTTCAGTAATTTCTTATTATCCCATAACACAATACAGGTTACTGATCAAGCAATAAATTTCAGCAACGTTTACGTGTATAGTAATAAGAAAATGAATAACACATTCATCTGTTTATGAACTTAAACTGTAATTTCAAAATATTTTTTATTTATATACGTATAGAGATATACATTGTCACAGTCAATGTACATACGTCGATCTTGATTTTAACCTAACGGAATGTATTGGCGATAAGCAGTAATAAATTTCGTTCCCAAAATAGTTTAGAATTTATCTTCTTCGCTGTATTTAGTCATATATTACAACTTCCAATAACGTTCTGGGTCACGGAGCAACAGGTTATACATAAATACGAGGTTTATTTATTACCACGTCAATAGAGATACAATGTAATCTCACAATATAATACATTTATAACATTATAAATAAAAATCTATAGAAATTGAAATTTCCAAAATCAAATCTCCTTAAGGCACAATTTGTTAAATATGCCTGTATATTTTAATATGACTTCGTATAAAACGGTATCTATATGTGCATATATATATATATATATATATATATATATATTTATATATATATAATACAATACATACTAGTATGTAAACTTAATGGTACTTGATATTAAATATATGAGGTATAGATGTTCCTTAAGGAAAACTTTTAAAATAACGTAAATTACTTATACATTACAATAACACTGCACGGTTTCATAGAATGATATTTAATAAAAGCGGTTTTCCATTAAATTTTATCTAAAGTAGTTACTTTACTGGTTATAGGAAACTTTTAGAGTTACGTATTTCAATACTTTGTCACTGTCCAGGAAAATTGTGTTAAAGAACATTATTAAATGACCAATTTACCATGTTTTAACACAATCTATATATGGGGACATCAGTGGTATACTCGCAGAGACGCACTACACAGGTCATTTCAGTCAACTGTTTAAAACTAGTTCAAAGTCAAAAACAATTGTTTAAATTTGTATTATCTTTATGAACATAATACTTACAAACAAAATACTAACTCTCGAAGTTGGTCTAATCGTAAAAAACGCCTTTAATTATCTGGAAGCACATAACAGAATATTATTGGAATAACTTTGAATAGATAATTAGTACAGCGATTTAGGATGTTGTAAACTTGTGTAAAAACTTCAGTTTACAATAAAAGAAATAGATAGTTGGAAATATATACATAATTTCATATTTTCTTATTTAAAATGTATTTATTGCTAATATACGTACAATCTTAAAACAATAAATTTGTAGATACTGCCTAGAAACGTTTATATTATACCAATAAGTCCTTGTGTCTTTGTGTGTGTGTGTGTGTGTGTGTGTGTGAGAGAGAGAGAGAGTGTGTGTGTTTCTGTGCTACTCAGATTAAATTATATATACTTCTTATTAATTTGAATAAACTGCATATATATATATATATTGCTATTATTTTTCTTGGTATTAAGCTGATTGTACCTGAACTTGTAGGTTTTGTTTGAAAACTTTTATATTATAAGATTAGGTCTTAGTGTGTGTGTGTGTGTTTGTGTTTGTATGTGTTAGTGTGTGTGTTAGTATGTGTGTGTTTGTGTGTGTGTGTGTGTGTGTGAATGTGTGTATATGTGACGTGTGTGTGTGTGTTAAAATTGACGATAGGAAATAGGTCGATTTCCACCACCACTCGGAAATGACTTTTCTAGCGTCGCTATAGCATAGTCACACTCCGCCAATAATAAAATTTGAGTTAGAAATCAATCCGCAATCCCAGTCCGTTGTATGCAATACAGCTAATATAATTTCTCCCTACATTTTGGTTAAGAGCCGTCTGTACGGCCGATCGGCTTGATACGTTACAAATAAAAGTTACTATTAGTGGAATATGTGTATATTTAGTATTATAAAACTACTTATATTTTATAAATGCAAAACGGTTGATATTCATATCGATGAAAGTATTTAATTAATTAATGCAACATTTTGGCCACTAGATAGTTAGTGGGTCCCTTACATACATTTCGGTCCCTAATCAAGTCTGTAGTGCTATAAATAATAAAGTCCATTTAGCATTTAAAGGAGTAATGTTTTAAGGCAAAACATCAAAACCCTACACTTCACTAAGAACAGCATTTGAGTAATAATTACTTTTTATAGCTAAACTAGCTATAGAAGCGTGTAAAATCATTAAGAGCTGCAATAATGCTGAAAGTAAAGGTACTACTGCTATAGTTCAAAGGAAGTTCATTCATAGTGAATTGTAGAGATTTAAAGTCCAGCCCCCTCACATTACACATTTGAATGTTAAATGTAGGGACTTTGTTTCTTAAAGCATATAAGGATTAATAAAGGCAACGAACTAGCTGCCTAAACGTCGAGTTGATAAAATAAGAATATTTTACTGGATTCGATTTTTTCTTTTATGTAATGTCTAATTCGAATGCGTAAATAATTTCAGTTTTGTTAGGATTTGGTCATGTTTATGCATATAACTTTATTTTTACATTTCCTTAGTTTTCTATTGATCATTTAACATTATCGAAACTGTAAATGTTTTAGGAGAAAAACTAATTACTAAAGTCTACTTACAGTACATTAACTCATACATAAACAAACTATAACAAAGTTTAATTTCTCAAATCCAATTCCTCGATGAGTTGCAACTAATTGCCGGGGCACAAACAGGGTGGGGGGGGGGGGGGGGGTTAAGCATCCGTGAAATGAGCTGATCACTGGATGCTGGAGTTAACTAGAGTTTCAAATCAAGTTAAATAGTTTTTGCTATTACTGCAATCGATAATGCGATTTTCCATTTTTCTTTCTATGTATGGAATTGGACTATTATTTTTTTTACTATCCAACCCCTTTCTTTATTTTTGTCGCTTGTATTGTGTTATAGTTACTTTTAGCTTTTCTTTCTCACTATCCGTTTCAGAAGTTAGGTTCAATTGCGTTAAACCGGTTTCATTGTTTGTTTTATTCTTTTCATTCATTTATAATTCTTGAGAATTATATATGATTTTGTGTGGAAGTTATTGAAAACATTTAAGGTTGTAAGATATGTTTTTCGACAACAACCAGATGGGAGAAAAATAAAAATTCATATACTTTTTCGAGAAATACAGTTACAGCTATGAGAAGGTTATCTTAGTGCAAAAAGCGCTACACTTGTAACATGATGATAGTTAGTTCTAATCCGGCTAGACCCAAAAATTTTGTAGTTCAGTATTGAATTTGTATTTAATAAAACTGTGTTGAGATCAATTTTCATTGATAAAAGTGGTAAATAAAAGTGTATTTGAAAGTAATGGATTAATAAAAACGTATTTTAATAACGAATGAAAATTTAACGAATTTTTATAACGAAAAATAATATTTCAGGAGAATGTAATCTGATGTTACGAATGTTGTCTATCTATATGTAATTACTAAAATATAATAATACGGGAATATAAGGGAAATATATTCTAGTTTGTAAATAGTTTCTACTCAAAATGTATGAAGAAGATTAATAGGCTTACGTCACAGTAATCAGCTATAAAGTTCGATTCATATTTTAACCTAATAGATTACCCCCACTCGAAGCATGCTAACCCCTATACATTTCAAATTACACACAAGGCGATTAAGTGGAGAGTATATCTACATTGGCACCTTTGTCATTACGTAATAACTCCATCTCAATTAGCGACAAGCTTAATTTACCCTTCCCGAGCCTAAAAAAACTCAATTTAACAATAAAACTCAGGTCCATGGAACTTCCCTTGAATTTTACATCATATAGAGAGGGCTGGTTGCCATTTTGTGACGTAATGTTTACTGATAATAACACAAAACTATTTTAACTTTACTTCCAAAATCTTATAAATTGTAAATCGGTTATTTTTTATCTCCTTTTATCAAATACGAAAATAGTAAACGGAACTAACAGAGTTATTTTATTATTATAAGTTAATACTTTTACAGTTCCTTTTCGACGTAATCAATAAGACGTTTGAGTTTTGTCAAGATTACTATTATCTTTGTATAGTGGTGTTGCAACACTACCAGTGGTGTTGAAGCTTAACTATTTAAATTAGTTTTTATTTATGGAATTTAAGTATTCGTTAGTTTGGAAGCGCTGCAATCCAGACCAAGTCTTCAGATTAACCCTAAACTAGTGAAGTGAAGATTGGTACTTATCCGGTGACGTAGGCTCTAGCAGTTCCATTTTGTTCATTTGTTTATGAAATTTAATAGTTGGAATATAATACGTCATCGAACGTAGGCTTGCTTTGAAGAAAGTAGTTTAATTAGAAGAAAATTATAAAATGTATTGAAATTCAAATGATTGAAATATTTAAATAGCTTAATTAAGTTTTAAATATACACTAGTGTAAGGATTTAAAATCTGTAATGGAAGTTATCTGAAGTTAATTAGTAGATTTGTTTGAGAATTATAGCTATTATATAAGAGGGTATTATATTTGTGGGAGAATAAAGCCAAACTGAACTTAGAGAAGCCTTCGGAACTTCAGAATACTCTCCACGAAGGTCTCTACTGAATATAGGTGTAGCGCGATAGCTTGTGATTTTACAGGAAATTTGTTTGGGCAGACTTCAAAAAAGAAGAAATGATTTCGGAGGTAGATCTGAAGCCAAGTGAAAACTGGTGGAAAATGTAATCTATTAAAATACTAGGACAACAATACATTACTAAAACGTATTCAATGTATGCGTTTGTAGTTTTATACATTCTTGACAATCCGGAGAATGCGTGCATTTAGTCTTGCACGTGTCGAAGTATATTTTGTAACTATATATTCATTGAAGAGAAACATTTTCTCGTATGCTTTTGTCACTCACTGGGAAAAAACCGACGAATGAATGTTGGCGGGAGCTAAAATCGTGTTTCTGACAACTCAGAACCAATAAACACCACTCAGAAATCTACAGGCATGCCCCTTATTTCATGTTTTTTCTGTATACGTCAGTTTCTCTTGGGGATATATTTTTTTTCAGAATGAAACACTCCGTTATAAGCTTTTTATATTGTAAAAGGATATGTTTGCAAAAGGAATTGTTTTGTGTACACAATTGCAATAAAAACATAATTTTTCCTTTTATAAATGGCCATCGTCTGGTTTAGTGAGATTTAGTATCAAACGGTCATTTGCATGATTAATATCAAAAACTTCAAATAGATTTAAAGTTATAGCTTTTACTTTGGACCATGAATATAATGTTAGTATGTTGATAATAGAAAGTAATAATTTAAATTTACGTCGGCTGTTGAATATTTTATCTAAGGAAGTTGTTTATTTAAAAAAAGAAGAGTTGCAATTAATCTAATTTAGCGAGGCAAATACAAGTTCTGTCTACGCCTAAATAGCTAAAATTTAAAGAGTTATTCAGTTATTCAGGTGGAGGTGCTGACTATCAAACTATGCGCTAAAACAATAATTGGAAAATGAGAAGGTTGGTGAAGTAGAGGAGTTACGTCGTTTCAGGGCGGATTAGTGGATACATTGACAGATTGGGCAGAAAAAAATTTAACAAAATCAAAACACTATAGAGGCACTAGAAATACTGTAGCGAAATTAGAAAGACATATGAAACACTAGAAAGACTGTATTGACATTAGACAAACTGTAGGAACACTAGAAACTGTAAGGGCGCTAGAAAGGCTGTAGGTATATTGGAAAGACTATAGGAACACTACAAAGACTGTAGCGAAACTAGAAATACTGTAGGGATACTAGAAAGACTGTAGCGACACTAGATAGATTGTAGGGTCACTAGAAAGACTGTAGGGAAACTAGAAAGACTATAGGGTCACTAGAAAGACAATGTAGCTAGTTACAGGCTACGGGTATCTGAGGGGTACCAGAACACTTTTGGGCAATTTAGGTTCCTTTAGGTGCGTTAAGTATACGTACTACATAGTCTATGTACTACAAATACAGTAATTCAAGGTTAAACGGAAGGGCGTGATTAGGGAGTAATACCACCGACGCGATTAGGATATTCAACTTAAAGTGGTTTCTTGGCAAGGAAATAGGGATTCGCTATTGACTAATTTAATACTTTTATAGGGATAGACAAAGGATACAAAGGTAATGTACAACTCGGTAATGTACAATGCAACGTATCTCCTGCCTTTATAATAATAATAGTAAAGAATGAGGTTTGAGAAGCTGAAAATATTTAGAACTACTGAAAGTAGAGCGATTATGGTTTAGTTGGAGATATAATTGGAATAAACTCTTGCAGCACCGGGAATTTATTTTGCAATTCCTTGTATAACCTCACACTCTCCCTATATATAACTTGTACACTTTTTTCAACCAATATAAAAATACTTTTTATTCAGCCAATCACGTCGAAATACATTTTTTTTAATATTGTAGGGGATGTCACTTATTCCTAATACAGTTTTTCAAATATAATTTTGATAATTCAATTCAAAGAATAAATTTTATTTATGTATAGGAGAAAAAACATTTCACAAAAGGAGCTTGGCATCCCAAATAGTTACTTCATTCTATTTGGCTTAAAGTAAGTGATACCATGTGAATTCATAAAACTGTTGATTTTCTATTATAAGTTATTTGGAAAAACAGCTGTTTTAAAGCAAATATTACGCTACTATATTTATATTATTTGTAATTATTTAAAAAAAGTAACTTTAATAAAATTTAAAACTTCATTCTAAATGAAAGTATCAAATATTTAAAGGAAAGCAATTATGAGATCGGTGTCGATGACAAATAATGTAATACAGTTGGGTGCTAGGTTCTAATCCCCTCTATAAAATGGAAAAGGATTCAACTAGACATTTAATTATTGCTTTTGTAAAACAAGTAGAGTGAGAAGTTGGTAATTTAAAATTGATGTGGCTATAAGCTGACTAGTATGTTGGAGATTGAATAGAAAGTGTCATCAGGTTGAGATTTCTGTAGCTTAAGGGTCGCTGTTAGTGTTACCAGATAGAAGTAAAGGTTTTTATTTTTAGTTGTAAATTTTTCCCATGTTTTTATTGTAAATAATAAGCAGAACAATTAAATAGCCAAATTTACACAAGGAAATAGATTGTGTAATAGTTTACAATAATTTCTAATGACCTAATCACTTATTTAAGATTACCTTCTAAGTGGTAATGACAGAAGTGTAAGTGTACATCACTATGTTTCTGATCAAGACCACGAAATTTACTACGCTAAAGTTATTGCTGGGAATAATGCATATAACATTTGTCGGATGCCAGCTAATGCTTTCTGCTGTAATTATTCACACAGCGCAGCACTTAGTGTTGCTTTCATAATGTCTGTTCATCACGGGTAAGGTCTAGAAGAGCAGAAAGTGTCTCACAGATGATACACTGTGGCAGGTAGTGGAGAGTAATTTCTAATGTAACAAATGTATGAAACAAATTGAGAATCTGTCTTATCAAACTATTCTTTATAATACAATATTATAAATAAATTGTTCATATATTAGATTATGAATTGAAAATTTTAAAATATCCAATTCTATGAGGTTCACTTATTAAGAATTTGTAACCAAAAAATACTAGACAGGTAAACCGAGATTGGCGATTTATTTCATTTGATATACTATTATATAAGAGATGGAAGGTCAATCTCTTCTTTGTTTTTATTACGAAAATTCGATAATAGCAACACACTCAATTTATATAAACCTCATCAAGTGTAGATGCCTATTCTGCTAAACGTTTACCGTAAAGATGGTTTTTCAGAAAATAACCTCTAAAACCTATTTTTTAAACGTACCACTACTGTCAAATTGCTCACAGTATGAGGAGATTATTTATAAAAATGATTTTATACATTTTTTCAAGAGAATGTGTTATTTAAATTACATAAAATAATATAGCACAAGTAAGTATTAAAAAAAGAAACAATAAGCATGAAATATAATAACAATATATAAAACCACAAAATGAAAGAACTAATAAATAGTCTTTGGATTTGATTGTAGGATAGATACAATGAAGTGTAGGTAATATGGGTATGCATGTGAAAACATTTAATATTACAATTTAAAGACAAGTATTTTATTTGTTTTACATTTATTTTAACCCTTGCCGGACGGGAAAAATCATCAAAATACGGTTATTGAGGGATTTAGGAAAAAATTTTAGTTTTAAATATTTTCTGAACATTTTTTATTAGAAAGTAAATGTAGGATACTCGTATCAAAAATAATTTATTTAAACCTTTTTGTTACAAAACATTATGCGGATATATCCGTCTCTATTCCTTGCAATACAAGAGCGTTAGCGTATATATCCGTCTCGCATCCTTGGGATACAAGATCGTTCACGGATATATCCGTCTACGTCCTTGGGATACAAGAGCGTTAGCGGATATATCCGTCTCCCGTCATTGAAATACATGAGCGGTAACGGATATATCCGCTATCCGTCCTTGGGATACAAAAGCATTAGCATATAAATCCGTCTACGTCCTTGAGATACAAGAGCGTTAGCGGATATATCCGTCTCCCGTCCTTGGGATACAAGAGCGTTAGCGGATATATCCGACATCCGTCCTTGGGATACAAGAGCGTTAGCGGATATACCCCATATCCGTCCTTGGGATACAAGTACGTTTGCGGATATACCCGATATCCGTCCTTGGGATACAAGAGCGTTAGCGAATATATCCGTCTCCCGTCCTTGGAATACAAGAGCGTTACTGGATATATCCGATATCCGTCTTTGGGATACAAGAGCGTTTGCGGATATACCCGATATCCGTCCTTGGGATACAAGAGCGTTAGCGAATATATCCGTCTCCAGTCCTTGGAATACAAGAGCGTTACTGGATATATCCGATATCCGTCCTTGGGATACATGAGCGTTAGCGGATATATCAGTCTCCCGTTCTTGAGATACAAGAGCGTTAGCGGATATACCCGATATCCGTCCTTGGGATACAAGAGCGTTTGCGGATATATCCGTCTCTGTCCTTGGGATACAAGAGCGTTAGTGGATATATCCTCTGTCCGCCCGTTATTGCAAAATATACTTTAACATGTAGCTTATAGTACTTCGATATAATTACAATACACTTTAATCATAACCTTAGACTTCAATGACAGGTATCAAGTTACATGTAAAAGAAGATCCAATGTAATATACAGTCTCTTTACGTACGTAATTCTTGTAGCAAACGTTTCAAGTAAATAAATCTAAAAGTTCTCATGTTTTGTAAGGCAGATTTACAAGCAGGAGACAGGATATACGTATGGTTTGTTAATGAAAGTTTTACAGAGGCATATAGCCTCTAAGCACTATCTTCTTGTAGCAAACATTGCCTCTGAACTAACCTTTATCAGCTTTCCTCATCATAGAAGCTTGCCATCCAATCTTTAGCAGTTGTTAGCGCGTCGACTAGACTATTCTAGTAGTTATGACCTTAGAATAGCGCGCACCACCCCTAACTCGGCCTCTACGTAACCTAGGACTATAGGGGTAGTTTTGGATGATGCTCAAGGTCACCCCGGCCTTGACCCTACACCAAGGGGTGGTTTTGACCACATTCAGATGGGTGGGGGGGTAGTTTTTCGAAAAAAAAAACTCGGCCGCTACGTAACCTAGGACTGTGGGGGTAGTTTTGGATGATGTGGGCGGTCGTCGCGACCCTGATCCCAGCCTTAGGGGTGGTTTCGACCAGGTTTAGGGGGGTAGGGGGTAGTTTTTCGAAAAAATTTGATTCTAACCCACTGACCTAAGCTAGTCAAAATGGATCCAACCTAACCTAACCTGTTGGGGGTGACCTCGGCTACGGTCAGGAACATCTCCGGGGGTAGCTCCGGGGGTGTATTGGGGGTGGGGGTAGTTTTCAAGAAAATCGTGTCTTGACCGATAGGGTGAGTCTAGAGTGCATTATCGCTACTGTAGGGGTAGTTTCGCCTAGGGGTAGTTTTTACAAAAAATATAAAATTGCCAAAAATCGATCGGTTGGATCAACAGACAGTACGGGATATGTGTAGAGTCCGTTATGGACCGTTGCGGGGGCTGTTTCACCTAGGGGTATTTTTTACAAAAAATATGAAATTGCCGAAAATCGATCGGCCGGATCAACAGACAGTACGGTATATGTGTAGAGCCCAATATGGAATACTGCGAGGGCGGGATCGCCAAGGGGTTGTTTTAAATAATATATGAAATTGCCAAAAATCGATCGGTTTGATCGAAAGACCTTACGGGATATGTGTCCATTATGGTAGGCTGTGTGGGTGGGATCACCGGTTTTCAGATTGCCAAAAATGATCGAGGTCCTTTTTCGAAAAAATAAAATCCGACCCACTTACCTAAATGATTAAAGACGACTCTGAATGACCTTGAGCATGGACCAGGGGCCTAATTGACTACGTCTAGTGGTGGTTATTGGATCCAACCCAACCAACCCATAGGGTAATATCAAAAGCATGCAGGTCCATGAAGGCGGGTCTGAATGAATGAAGGCGGCTCTGAATGACCTTGAGCATGGATGGAAAATGAATGACCTTAATGGAAAAAAACCAAATCAGGCATATGACGCAACAACCCCCGGGACATCCTCCCCGGAGGTAGCTACCGGCGTGGGGTTATCTTAAGATATAACTGTTTAATATATGAAATATCAACGCTTGAACGATCGAAGGCGGTAGGCCCACCCTAAAATGAACGGTATAACCCAGGGTAATGAGGGATACAAGTTGAATGTTAAATGCCGCGTAGGCCGCTCACTCGAACCCTGACGGGCCAGCGCCTTAAAAACAAAATATCTAAAAACATACCAGGTATAGCAACAGAGGTATCTAGTAGGGCCCACCTCCAAAGGTAAAAAAATAAACAGTGTAACAAAGCCTTATCGCTTGAGTGAATACGTTTGACCTACATGTGCAGGCATGCAGAGATAACGCAAATCCCTAGAACCGCAAAGACAAATAGCTACCGGTGGTCTATTTTCATATTATAAAAATAATAAGCAGTTACCTGTACAAAAAAAATAAATACCTTTGCAGATAAGAGAGCAAGAACCTTGAGACATAGAAGAATCAAATACGTGTGCAGACAGAAGAAGCAAGGATCTGGACATATAGAAGAAGCAAAGACCTGGACGGATAGGAAAATAAAGGACCCGGACAGGTATACGAGGCAATGCTTGGGCAGATAGAAAAAACAAGGATTTGGACAGGTAGACGAGGTAGGGCTTGGGCAGATAGAAGAAACAACGATCTGGACAGATAGAAGAAGCTATGACATGGATAGGTAGACGAGGCAAGGCTTGGACAGATTGAAGAAGCAACGACCCAGAGAGATCGATGAGGTAAGGCTTGGACAGATAGAAGAAGCAAGAACCTGGACAAATAGAAGAAGCAAATACCTGGACTGGTATACGGAGTAACGTCCCGGACAGATAGAAGAAACAAATATCTGGACAGATAAAAGAACCAAGGACTTCGGTACGTAGAGGAACCAAGACTTGGACAGACGGAAGAAGCAAGGACATGAACAGATAAGAGAAGTAAGGACCTGGACGGATAGAAGAAGCAAGTACCTGGACAGATAGAAGAAGCAGGGATATGGACAGACAGGAGAAGCCTTGCCAGATAGGGGGAGGTCCTTGACCTGGACAGATAGAAGAAGCAAATACATGGACACATAGAAGAAGCAAAGACCTGGACAGATAGAATATGCAAGTACCAGGACAAATAGAAGAAGCGAGTAGTTGGACAGATAGAAGAAGTAAGGACTTGGACAGATATGAGAAGCATGGACTTGGGCAGATAGAAGAAGCAAGTACATGGATACATAGAAGAAGTAAGGATATGGACAGATAGGAGAAGCAAGGACCTGGACCGATAAAAAGAGCAAATACCTGGACAGATAGAAGAAGCAAGGACCTGGACCGATAAAAGAAACAAGCTCCTGGCCAGATAGAAGAAGCAGGTACTTGGACAGATAGTAGAAGTAAGCACCTGGACAGACAGAAGAACCCAAGGCCTACATATATATATAATCAGAAATCAATGTAAATAATCAAATAGCCTCAATGGATATATGCTATAGCTGCAAATGTATCTAGATATAAAGGTATATATGGAGAAACACTAATAAAGAGGCCTATCACAAAACGAGAATAAATATATGTTATAAAACGATCCTAAAACGATGCTAAGCCAACATGCATGCTATCATACATATTCGTATATACCGTGTTAAGCCAACATACGTGATAGTCCACATAATGTATTAAACAAATATGCATGTAAACCTGCATACATACTATGCTAAGCCGACTTACACGAATCCCTAAATGTGCCTACTATGTCGGTAAACCACCGGCCAAAGCCAATATGATCTAAGCCTGACACACATTTACACCTCGTCTATAGGGTAGACCCTGACAACTGTATAATACGGGAAGTACTATATGGTATAGCTAACAACGCATAACCTATCACGCCCAAGACGGTCAACAAATATTACAATATAATTAAAAAAACGTTACGCAACCTATATACATACAGTGCTAAACCAACATTCAGGCATATATACTTTGTTAAAACAGCATGCAATATACTCTAAATAGCCATATATACATTGTTAAACCAATATGCAGGTTAACCTATACACCCTGTATTAGGCCGATACCCCACACAGGCGTATATACTATGTTAGGCCCACATAATGCGTTAAACAAACATGTGTGTAAGCCAGCATACATATTATGCTAAGTCGACAAGGGCCTATAATTTATAACACATTATATCCAACGCATAGTTTAGCTAAAGGGCTATCACACACTATCCTACAAGTTGCCCACAAATTACCACATAATACATGATCAATAACACATAGTATCCGATGCATAGCCTGACGAAGGGTTAACATATGGTATCCAGAGGCCTCGCTAATGATTAACACATTGTATCCATAAGGCCTACTATGTCGGTAAACCACAGGCCTAAGCTTATGTGATCAGAGCCTGACACATATTTTCAGCCCGTCTATCGGGTAGAACCTCAGGCAGGTGACTGTATAATATGGGAAGTACTATATCGTATAGCTAACAATGCATAACCTATCACGCCCATGACGGTCAGCAAATACTACAATATAATTAAAAAAAAAAAGTCACGCAGCCTATATACATACAATACTAACCAATATAGGCATATATACTATGTTAAACCAGCATGCAATATACTCTAAATAGCCATATATACGCTGTTAAACAAATATGCGTGTAAACCTACATAAATACTATGGTAAGCCAACATGCATGCTATCATACTGTGTTAAGCCTAAATACATAATAGAATACATAATGTGTTAAACATATATGTGTGTAAGTTTGCATAGATATTATGCTAAGAAGACATGGGCCTACAAAGTATAACACATTATATCCAGTGTTTGGTTTAACTAATTGATATCACACACTATCCCACAAGTTGCCCACATAATACCTGATACATAGCCCGGTTAATCATTATCACATAGTATACGATGCAAATCACGACTAGGGCTAACACAATATATCCAAACCATAGCCTGACGATGGGTTAACATATAGTATCCGATGAGAAGTATGATTACATAATATCCGCTGCATAGCTCGGCTAAAGTTCGTCATATATCACCCGAAGTATAGCTTGACAAACACATAGCATCTCATGAGTGGCGTGATATAAGGTAACACATAGTATCCGATACACAACCTAGGATCGAATATGACGTCATCCAGGTGGAGAACAAGATGTCTGTAATGTTGATACCGAGTTCAAAAGGGCTATGGCGGCTAAGACCTGTGTAGGCTAGATCAAATAACCAACGTTTCAACTAAACTACTGTCTTACGCGTCGTTTAACCAACCAACATACGCGAAGTTCAAACGAACAGCATTGACACCAAGTCCAAATAGGCTATGGCGGCTATGCCCAGATCAGCGTTTCAGCTAATCAAAATGAAAAACTTACGCTAATCAACCAACATCTACACCGAAGTCAAATGGGTTATGGTTAGTGAAGGCACCGGCAAAAGCTTTAAGCCCTATACATAATTATAGCTATCAACGCGTACCAAAATAGCTATGCAGAAACCGTCAAGGCCATTACACATATTGTCCAGGTATGTTCTCCATCAAACCGAGACTTTAGACACCATCTCTGTAAAACAGCTACCAATTTATACTCTACCACAATAGGTATGTCAAAACTGTTACCGACTCCTAATCTAAGACAATGGTTACGTAACGCCCTTTATCAATTTAAGACCTTAAGCGATATCTTCGTAAAGACAGCCACAATAGTTACGTTAAAAAGAGCTACCGATGCTCACCCTACCATAAAAGCTACGTACAGACGGCTAATATTGTATAACCTATCACAAGACTTATGTAAAAACAGCTATGCATAACCTGTCACACAATAACAGCGTAAAGGCAGCTAAAAATGCCTACCCCTTTAAAATAGCTACGAAAAGATAACAACCAATACATACCCTATCATAATAGCTATGTAAAGACAATAACTGCGTAAAGGCATCTAACAATGCCTACCCCATTAAAATAGCTACGAAAAGATAACAGCCAATACATACCCTATCATAATAGCTGTGTAAAGACAATTAAAGATGCATAGGCTAACTCGTTATTGACTGCTACTAAATAATGAACCATCACACTAGCCTCGTAAAGACAGCTACCAACATCACAATAGCTAGCCTATCACACAGGCTAATTGAGGGTCACTAACTAAACCATCACAATATCTCTGTACATGGCAGATGGCGTGATGATCCTCATCTTTATCGCACACCTAACAGTAGGTTAGGTTAGAAGCACTCTGGCTGGCTTAGGTTAGTGGGTTTAAAATAATTTTTTCTAAAAACTACCCCTCTAGACGTGGTTGAACCCCCCCCAAGGCTACGATCAAGGTCACATCGACCGCCTGCATCATCCAAAACCACCCCTAACTTTCAAAGGTTGGTCGTATCTCCATCACGGGCATCACTGACCTGTGGTTGTAGAAGTTAGGGGTGGTTTTGGATGATGCAGGCGGTCGATGAGACCTTGATCGTAGCCTTGGGGGAGGGTTCAACCACGTCTAGAGGGGTAGTTTTTAGAAAAAATTATTTTCAACCCACTAACCTAAGCTAGCCAGAGTGCTTCTAGCCTTGGGGGAGGGTTCAACCACGTCTAGAGGGGTAGTTTTTAGAAAAAATTATTTTCAACCCACTAACCTAAGCTAGCCAGAGTGCTTCTAGCCTTGGGGGAGGGTTCAACCACGTCTAGAGGGGTAGTTTTTAGAAAAAATTATTTTCAACCCACTAACCTAAGCTAGCCAGAGTGCTTCTAACCTAACCTACTGTTGGGTGTTCAACCACGTCTAGAGGGGTAGTTTTTAGAAAAAATTATTTTCAACCCACTAACCTAAGCCAGCCAGAGTGCTTCTACCCTAACCTACTGTTTGGTGTGCGATAAAGATGAGGATCATCACGCCATCTGCCATGTACAGAGATATTGTGATGGTTTAGTTAGTGACCCTCAATTAGCCTGTGTGATAGGCTAGCTATTGTGATGTTGGTAGCTGTCTTTACGAGGCTAGTGTGATGGTTCATTATTTAGTAGCAGTCAATAACGAGTTAGCCTATGCATCTTTAATTGTCTTTACACAGCTATTATGATAGGGTATGTATTGGCTGTTATCTTTTCGTAGCTATTTTAATGGGGTAGGCATTGTTAGATGCCTTTACGCAGTTATTGTCTTTACATAGCTATTATGATAGGGTATGTATTGGTTGTTATCTTTTCGTAGCTATTTTAAAGGGGTAGGCATTTTTAGCTGCCTTTACGCTGTTATTGTGTGACAGGTTATGCATAGCTGTTTTTACATAAGTCTTGTGATAGGTTATACAATATTAGCCGTCTGTACGTAGCTTTTATGGTAGGGTGAGCATCGGTAGCTCTTTTTAACGTAACTATTGTGGCTGTCTTTACGAAGATATCGCTTAAGGTCTTAAATTGATAAAGGGCGTTACGTAACCATTGTCTTAGATTAGGAGTCGGTAACAGTTTTGACATACCTATTGTGGTAGAGTATAAATTGGTAGCTGTTTTACAGAGATGGTGTCTAAAGTCTCGGTTTGATGGAGAACATACCTGGACAATATGTGTAATGGCCTTGACGGTTTCTGCATAGCTATTTTGGTACGCGTTGATAGCTATAATTATGTCTAGGGCTTAAAGCTTTTGCCGGTGCCTTCACTAACCATAACCCATTTGACTTCGGTGTAGATGTTGGTTGATTAGCGTAAGTTTTTCATTTTGATTAGCTGAAACGCTGATCTGGGCATAGCCGCCATAGCCTATTTGGACTTGGTGTCAATGCTGTTCGTTTGAACTTCGCGTATGTTGGTTGGTTAAACGACGCGTAAGACAGTAGTTTAGTTGAAACGTTGGTTATTTGATCTAGCCTACACAGGTCTTAGCCGCCAAGCCCTTTTGAACTCGGTATCAACATTACAGCCATCTTGTTCTCCACCTGGATGACGTCATATTCGATCCTAGATTGTGTATCGGATACTATGTGTTACCTTATATCACGCCACTCATGAGATGCTATGTGTTTGTCAAGCTATACTTCGGGTGCTATATGACGAACTTTAGCCGAGCTATGCAGCGGATATTATGTATTCATACTTCTCATCGGATACTATATGTTAACCCATCGTCAGGCTATGGTTTGGATATATTGTGTTAGCCCTAGTCGTGATTTGCATCGTATACTATGTGATAATGATTAACCGGGCTATGTATCAGGTATTATGTGGGCAACTTGTGGGATAGTGTGTGATATCAATTAGTTAAACCAAACACTGGATATAATGTGCTATACTTTGTAGGCCCATGTCTTCTTAGCATAATATCTATGCAAACTTACACACATATATGTTTAACACATTATGTATTCTATTATGTATTTAGGCTTAACACAGTATGATAGCATGCATGTTGGCTTACCATAGTATTTATGTAGGTTTACACGCATATTTGTTTAACAGCGTATGCATGTCTATTTATAGTATATTGCATGCTGGTTTAACATAGTATATATGCCTATATTGGTTAGTATTGTATGTATATAGGCTGCGTGACTTTTTTTTTAAAATTATATTGTAGTATTTGCTGACCGTCATGGGCGTGATAGGTTATGCATTGTTAGCTATACGATATAGTACTTCCCATATTATAGTCACCTGCCTGAGGTTCTACCCGATAGACGGGGTGAAAATGTGTGTCAGGCTCTGATCACATAAGCTTAGGCCTGTGGTTTACCGACATAGTAGGCCTTATGGATACAATGTGTTAATCATTAGCGAGGCCTCTGGATACCATATGTTAACCCTTCGTCAGGCTATGCATCGGATACTATGTGTTATTGATCATGTATTGTGTGGTAATTTGTGGGCAACTTGTAGGATAGTGTGTGATAGCCCTTTAGCTAAACTATGCGTTGGGTATAATGTGTTATAAATTGTAGGCCCTTGTCGACTTAGCATAATATGTATGCTGGCTTACACATATGTTTGTTTAACGCATTATGTGGGCCTAACATAATATATACGCCTGTGTGGGGTATCGGCCTAATAGAGGGTGTATAGGTTAACCTGCATATTGGTTTAACAACGTATATATGGCTATTTAGAGTATATTGCATGCTGTTTTAACAAAGTATATATGCCTGAATGTTGGTTTAGCACTGTATGTATATAGGTTGCGTAACGTTTTTTTAATTATATTGTAATATTTGTTGACCGTCTTGGGCGCGATAGGTTATGCGTTGTTAGCTATACCATATAGTACTTCCCGTATTATACAGTTGTCAGGTTCTACCCGATAGACGAGGTGTAAATGTGTGTCAGGCTTAGATCGTATAGGATTTGGCCGGTGGTTTACCGACATAGTAGGCACATTTAGGGATTTGTGTAAGTCGGCTTAGCATAGTATGTATGCAGGTTTAGGATATGCAGCTATAGGATATATCCATTGAGGCTATTTGATTATTTACATTGATTTCTGATTATATATATATATATGTAGGCCTTGGGTTCTTCTGTCTGTCCAGGTGCTTACTTCTACTATCTGTCCAAGTACCTGCTTCTTCTATCTGCCCAGGTGCTTGTTTCTTTTATCGGTCCAGGTCCTTGCTTCTTCTATCAGTCCATGTACTTGCTTCTTCCATCGGTACAGGTCCTTGCTTCTTCTATCTGTCCAGGTATTTGCTCTTTTTATCGGTCCAGGTCCTTGCTTCTCCTATCTGTCCATATCCTTACTTCTTCTATGTATCCATGTACTTGCTTCTTCTATCTGCCCAAGTCCGTGCTTCTCATATCTGTCCAAGTCCTTACTTCTTCTATCTGTCCAACTACTCGCTTCTTCTATTTGTCCTGGTACTTGCATATTCTATCTGTCCAGGTCTTTGCTTCTTCTATGTGTCCATGTATTTGCTTCTTCTATCTGTCCAGGTCAAGGATCTCCCCCTATCTGGCAAGGCTTCTCCTATCTGTCCATATCCCTGCTTCTTCTATCTGTCCAGGTACTTGCTTCTTCTATCCGTCCAGGTCCTTACTTCTCTTATCTGTTCATGTCCTTGCTTCTTCCGTCTGTCCAAGTCTTGGTTCCTCTACGTGCCGAAGTCCTTGGTTCTTTTATCTGTCCAGATATTTGTTTCTTCTATCTGTCCGGGACGTTACTCCGTATACCGGTCCAGGTATTTGCTTCTTCTATTTGTCCAGGTTCTTGCTTCTTCTATCTGTCCAAGCTTTACCTCATCAATCTCTCTGGGTCATTGCTTCTTCAATCTGTCCAAGCCTTGCCTCGTCTACCTATCCACGTCCTAGCTTCTTCTATCTGTCCAGATCGTTGTTTCTTCTATCTGCCCAAGCCCTACCTCGTCTACCTGTCCAAATCCTTGTTTTTTCTATCTGCCCAAGCATTGCCTCGTATACCTGTCCGGGTCCTTTATTTCCCTATCCGTCCAGGTCTTTGCTTCTTCTATATGTCCAGATCCTTGCTTCTTCTGTCTGCACACGTATTTGATTCTTCTATGTGTCCAGGTTCTTGCTCTCTTATCTGCAAAGGTATTTATTTTTTTTGTACAGGTAACTGCTTATTATTTTTATAATATAAAAATAGACCACCGGTAGCTATTTGTCTTTGCGGTTCTAGGGATTTGCGTTATCTCTGCATGCCTGCACATGTAGGTCAAACGTATTCACTCAAGCGATAAGGCTTTGTTACACTGTTTATTTTTTTACCTTTGGAGGTGGGCCCTACTAGATACCTCTGTTGCTATACCTGGTATGTTTTTAGACATTTTTTTTTTAAGGCGCTGGCCCGTCAGGGTTCGAGTGAGCGGCCTACGCGGCATTTAACATTCAACTTGTATCCCTCATTACCCTGGGTTATACCGTTCATTTTAGGGTGGGCCTACCGCCTGGGATCGTTCAAGCGTTGATACTTCATATATTAAACAGTTATATCTTAAGATAACCCCACGCCGGTAGCTACCTCCGGGGAGGATGTCCCGGGGGTTGTTGCGTCATATGCCTGATTTGGTTTTTTTCCATTAAGGTCATTCATTTTCCATCCATGCTCAAGGTCATTCAGAGCCGCCTTCATTCATTCAGACCCGCCTTCATGGACCTGCATGCTTTTGATATTACCCTATGGGTTGGTTGGGTTGGATCCAATAACCACCACTAGACGTAGTCAATTAGGCCCCTGGTCCATGCTCAAGGTCATTCAGAGTCGTCTTTAATCATTTAGGTAAGTGGGTCGGAATTTATTTTTTCGAAAAAGGACCTCGATCATTTTTGGCAATCTGAAAACCGGTGATCCCACCCACACAGCCTACCATAATGGACACATATCCCGTACGGTCTTTCGATCAAACCGATCGATTTTTGGCAATTTCATATATTATTTAAAACAACTCCTTGGCGATCCCGCCCTCGCAGTATTCCATATTGGGCTCTACACATATACCGTACTGTCTGTTGATCCGGCCGATCGATTTTCGGCAATTTCATATTTTTTGTAAAAACTACCCCTAGGTGAAACAGCCCCCGCAACGGTCCATAACGGACTCTACACATATCCCGTACTGTCTGTTGATCCAACCGATCGATTTTTGGCAATTTTATATTTTTTGTAAAAACTACCCCTAGGTGAAACTACCCCTACAGTAGCGATAATGCACTCTAGACTCACCCTATCGGTCAAGACACGATTTTCCAAAATTTTTTCGAAAACTACCCCCACCCCAATACACCGCCGGAGCTACCCCCGGAGATGGTCCTGACCGTAGCCGAGGTCACCCCCAACACTTAGGTTAGGTTAGGTTGGATCCATTTTGACTAGCTTAGGTCAGTGGGTTAGAATCAAATTTTTTCGAAAAACTACCCCCTATCCCCCTAAACGTGGTCGAAACCACCCCTAAGGCTGGGATCAGGGTCGCGACGTCCGCCCACATCATCCAAAACTACCCCCACAGTCCTAGGTTACGTAGCGGCCGAGTTTTTTTTTTCGAAATCTACCCCCCACCCCTCTGAATGTGGTCAAAACCACCCCTTGGTCTAGGGTCAAGGCCGGGGTGACCTTGAGCATCATCCAAAACTACCCCTATAGTCCTAGGTTACGTAGAGGCCGAGTTAGGGGTGGTGCGCGCTATTCTAAGGTCATAACTACTTATTCTCAACCAAACCGAACGAACTTTTTCCTCGCAAATGAATAGAAAACACTTTTTTCTGGTATCTGCAAAATAAGCTAATTGTTTTTTAAGGTACATGTGTATTATTTTAAAATAATTATTACATATTTACGTTGATATCACAGATATATCCTCCATTCTATACAGATAGAATTATAATAGGCGAATAAGTAAGTAAGTTTGCCTAGCTTCCTGATTCATAAAATAAATAAATTTGGAGATAATAATTAAAAAAATAGGTTCTCAAGTTAATTTGTAAAAATAGAGTCTTGCTAAACTGTGTTCTTTTAACGATTGAGAGTACTTACTATAATACTATCCCGAAATACCTGAATTTGGTTCCTGGAATCTATATAAGATTTATGTAGGTTGCTAGGTAAGTTTACATTATATTTATAATTGTTAGAGTGATTAAAAATTCTAGTTTCTAGAATTCGAATTTATGTTTTTGCTGTATAGATATAAAATTATACTAAACTGTTTTGTTTTGAGAAATATAACAATTAGGTAGTTATTTGTAAGTATAGGTACGGTTTGAATTAATAACTGGACACATCTTCTGAAACGGCTGTCCTCAAAAATTATAGAAGTAAGAGCTGTCACAGGCAAGTGTATTATATTTACAAGTATTTCTAGTAATAAATAGTAGTTTAGATGGGATCAATTAATATAAACTTTATTTTATTTCTACGTTCGCTCTCTTCACTTTGCTGACAGAAAACGTTCACTACGTGACTGGGAACTGAGCGTCTTATTTTTTATATCATGTTTGTAATTATACATGATCTAATAAATATACAACAATACCAATATATATCTTAATTATACATGAATACTTTTATAACCAGGTAATGGATAATCTCTTAATGGTTGGCTTCATCTGTATCGTTAGATGTAAACGAAACAGCGTTGCCAACTACAGTTTTATGATAAGGCCGGGTTTTATTACCGCAGTCTGGAATTAATGGTTGCTTTTAAGAACTTTGCTAACTTCAGACAATTAACAATGAACGATATCAGAACTCATTAATTTTAAGCGAAGCCTAATTTAAAAAAACAAATCTTACAGTTACGTGTAATAGCTACTAACTGACTCAATATACTGCGCCCTTCACTTTAGAAACGTTGTGGCTCAATCTTGAACTGAAACTCTTGATACCTTGAGAATTCGTTTCACTTTAATCGATATATTCATTAGGTTAGTCTGGTAAAAATGTATTGGAAAAAAAGTTGTAATGATTTACGCTAGGTATTGCAGTAACTTGCAGGTTTTAGATTATAATAGCACAAGTTTCTCATATAGTTTATTTATTTATTATTTCAAAGACATCAAACAATAGAAAAACTAAAAACATTTATAGACGACCGAACAGGACTTTTGAAATATTTGATTATGGAACTGCACCAAGAATATTTAACCTCTACCATGACAAATGAAACGATGAGCCAGTTAGGTAAAAATAGATGTAGTAATGGCGTATAATATGAGCAATCTGGAAATTCTAAGTAGTATTAGGTGGCAACGTAAACACGTGATGATTCACCTGTTCCTTTAGCAATAGCTGATGGTTTCAGAGGTTGGAATAGAAGAGATATTAGGCTTTAGAAATAAAGAAACAAATGAGAATACCATGTTTAACAGCGCCACATTTACCAATTCGAGAGTTAAATATAAAACTCATCTCCAAAAGGGCTACATATTTTTTAATCTGCGTTTAATTATATTCAGGTGTTTAGTAACCAATTTTTTTTTTATTTTACTTATCAATTTAAGTATTTACAAATAGCAAAATAATTGTTAATTTATTGTTCAAAACTGTAGCATTTTAGATTTTAATGAAATAAGCAGTATTCGAAATGGCAATCGTTTATTCTAATGACAATACTAATTTTTTCTACCGCACTTGCAAAAGATTACAAATCCATATACTTTTCCTTTTATAATAGGAAAACAAATAAACGTTTTTTCAACAAAAATACAAATGCTTCCTAATAACACCAATAATATTAAACATAATAGAAATTATGGGATTGAATTTCACACCTCAGAAGCATTTATACAACTCAACTAGAAAGATAAACTTCAGTTTAAGTTGGAACTCTTGTACTAACACTTCTAGTATCACTGGGTAACATGTGAACTTCCTTTCCCTCAGTGCATTGATGGTGACGATTTGTTCGAAAGATGCTGGTACTATGTTATCGGCGAAAAGCTTTGAATAAATATATCCATTAAAGTATATTTGTTTTTGAAATATTTTAAATTTATTATATATATATATATATATATATATATATATATATATATATATATATATATATATAATTGAAATTAAATATTTATTTACCAATATAAAACCTTATTATATGAATTCGTAATTCAACTCAAACATTTTATAAAATATTAGAAGGACAAATCTATAGAGACCACATTAGTGTAATTATAATAAATAAACAACATTATTCTTTGTTACAAATATTTTAAATAATCTTGATGTACATTTCGCTAACTTTGTTAGTACCATCAGAAGGTTTTAAAGATGATATATGTAAACTACTGATGATGGTAACTGTGATAGCGAAATGTACATCAAGGGAATTTAAATATTGGTAACAAGGGTCATTCTTAATTTTTTTTTTTTTGTATTAGAAGGTTTATTGAAATAAAAACGTGTATGCATTTCTAAGCCTACTTGCATTAGACTGAAACTGTCAGTGATTTATTATGCTATTGAAATTGATTCGATCTAAAGTTAATTTTATGTAATATAATATCGTTTAATAATATTACACAAGGTTATATTTATTGGATATGCACCAAAACAACTCAATTATGAATTGCAACAAGTTTTTAAATACTAATAGACGTAGAATCTAAGCACTGTTTAGTACAACTAGTCACACTGAAAGCCAATAGAAATATGGACCGATTATAAAATAAAAGTGACAATATTTACATACACCAAAACAAAATGTTTTCTTTACAATCTATCTAACATTTATTTTTGTTCTTAATAACTCATTAAAGAAATATCATAGATGTATTTGACGTCAAACCATATATCTCCAGGAACAAGTTAAAATATGATGCATTATAATATTTACTATTTAAAATGATACATAAATATATTTTAAATACATTTCAAGAAATTATAAGTATTTTATCCATTTTATTTATGTTATTATTAATGAATTAATTGCAATTGCATGAATTGTATTTATCTTTTAGCTATTGTAATAAATTTAATAAAATATGTTCTCATTTACTTATGCAAGCTTTCCACGTGAAATGAAAAGCTAATTTAATTAATTACTAATGGTGTCCCTGAAAAAAAACACTCTGCCAGATAGGAACTTAACAGCAGATCCAGTCAGTTAGAGCTCTGTAGAATGAGAGAATAGAATCATTTTTATTATCCCAAAAGCTGTAAATATTTATAGCACGACCCACTCTTATAAAGACGGCGAATGTTTGCACGATGAAAGTTGTTTTTACGACATGCCAGATATTATTTCTTAAGTTCTGCCATATAAAATTGTCGAGATTTATTTATTGATAATATTTTCTTCACTATGTAACGTTAAAACATACCTATGGTATATACTATATGCGTGAATAAATTTGTATCATAACTATATATTTTTAAATATTCAATACAAGTTGACCTTGTGCAAAAATTGAAACTTATAGTTAAATTTTATGTCCTTGGAAGATAAAATTTTACATTTTAAAACCAACATCACACTACATAATTTTATGGTTTCCTATTTTAATCTTAAGGTTAATACAAATATTTGCGCTTCAAGAAATTGTAGTATTTTCATTTATTCTTCAAGCTATTTCCCGGAATAGCAAGTTGATTTGTTGAACATACTGAATTTACGTCTTAAAATTGTAGGTATTTTGCAGAAACATTTTAATAATTATATTTCTCAAATAAGAAGGGAAAACAAGATATATAAAACAAAATTCAAACAACATTCAAAAACAAAAGTCATTTCCTACTTAGTTCAACATGGAAAAAATGTATTTTATTTCATTAATATTATATTAACATTATTTCATTAATATTTCAATAATAAAAATAAGTATGATACCTATGCGTGTTAAAACAGTTATTCCCGATTACAAAAAATCAGCTTTCTTATGAAATCATATGTTATCACTGTTTCAAGCCAAATAGGACGAAAAGACACTTTAGAGTCTTATTTAGGGTAAATTAAATCTGGAGAGATTTTAGTACCTTATAACCTGCTTTAATACGCTACGCAGGCAAACGTGTTGTAGGAAAGTGAATGTCAATGCCTATTCGTCTCGCTCAAAACATTTTATGAATCATCTGACCCAAAAGAGATTTCTCTCTGAAAATGAAAATTCCTGATTTTTTAATAGCTGGAAAAGAGTGATTTTCTTTTTTTATAAACCATAGGGCTTGCATTATGTTTGGGAACAACGTCTGTCTTCCCTAAATAGATGCCTAAACAAAAATATAGACTATTTTATTTTTTTAAAATGTAAGTTGTATTGAATGAGACTTATAAGAGTTATTGAAACAAGTACTTGAGATTATTCACTTGCGGCCAATCGCGGTTCAAAGCTCAAAGGATTTTTGAAATTTTTTACTCAGAACACTTAAACGTCACCTTACATATAGTTATAATTCTAGAACTGAGCACGGATTTTTCTTACAAATTCTTACTTATTTTTTTCAAAATTGAAATGTATAAGACATATAAATGTACCTGTTGCAAAATTTACTATTTTCAACCATAAAAATTTATATAGCATGGAAACATTGATTACTACAATAGATACTAGATATAGGGTAATAATATGTAGTTATTATTCTTTATTTACAAGAAATGTTAAGATAGTACAATTGTATATTGATAATGTTTTATACAATAATTTCAACAATATTCATTGTTTAGTTGAATTAGTTATTTATTTGAAAATATTTACCACTGAAATTAATAACTTTTTAAAACCAAATAACAAAATATTCGAAATAGAAGAAAGACATGGCTAGAATATATTATTAGTATTTGGAATGAAGAATAAAAACAAAGTGTAGAGCATATACAGTTTTTTTTATCCTATACATTGTCAAATTTAAGACAAATAATTTGAAGTAGAATTCAATATACCTAACGTTAAAACTAGGAAATAATGAGATATCAAAACACTTTTTGCGCTATCAACACATATTTCGATGTCTCCGCATGTATATAGAGATTAATTAAATAACGGTATTATGCACAATATAAGAGACTGATCAACAATAATATTTTAGGTACCTGTTATTTATATTCTCCCTAAACGTACGGGTTGACAATTAACAGGATTTATTTTTGTTGATTAATTATATTACTTTTATATTTTCTGATAAAAATCAAAAAGGAAATATTTTAGTTTTTGTCATCTTTTACATATTTATCTTGTTATATTCCTTAACCTTTTCTAGTTTCATAGAAAACCTGGATATATACATCGAGAAAACCTGATATGGAGTTCGTATAAAGCGAATGAGTTGTAAACAGATTCTACATTTAAAAAACCTGAATTCCAAAATATCTTATATAATTGTGAAAAAAATTAATAGCAACAACGAACTCAAAGCTGTTTTCCCTAAAGCTCTTGATGTTGAATATTTGTGTTTTACTAATTATATTTTAAAAATAAATTGCATTTATGAATAACAAACGCGCGCACAAACAAAAGCGCAATATTTACAGTATATATATATATATATATATATATATATATATATATATATATATATATATATATATATATATATATATATAATATTGTAAGGTTAGAAAAGGCCGAGAATGTAGACAATAATATACAAATATCCATACTAAAGATGAAGATAAAAAATAATAAAAGTTTTAATATATTATTTATTTATATATAGTATTTAACTTATTACATAATAGTAGCTTGAATTCAGTATGCCCTAAATTATATAAATTACTAGTATGTATCCAAAATATAACGTTGACGAATTTATTAAATAAAAGTTACAATACTGTTTATAAAGTCATATAGAAAGACCTTATTTCACTGAAAAGTATTATTCCAATATGTATTATATAATATTCAAATAATAATATATTTTGTTTATTGACCTAACTTTTCTTCAAATTTCTCTCTAACTATATAAATCATAGAACATTATATATTCAAATTGTCAACATTGCTACATAAAAAGGAATTTTGTATGACCAACAAACATGATTGATTTCACATGATCCTAAATGGCTCACAAGTTACATCGATATTTAGGTCACAAGGGTGTATTTATATGTGTTAGACGCTACGTAATGCAAAATACTTGCAGGCAGACAAACGTATAACATTTTAACTTTGACACTTCAAGTGGGTGTCGGCGGGTTCGAAGACAATCTAAAACCATCAGTCACAAATAATGTGTAACACCCCTGCATGGATATTTCCTGAAACAAACAAGACGCTCGAGATTGGTGTTTTGTAAGATAGTGTTCAATTCTTTTAATTCTTTAGCATGAAACAAATGGATGAAGATATTTTTATGTACGATAACTTATGTTTATATTTAAATATAATATATTACTTTATTATAAAATAAATTTTAGAAATTTCAATAAAAAGGTTGCAGACGCTTGTAAACTATATAATAATTTCTTTTAAGTTCATTAAAACAATTAATATAGAAAAAAGTTAGATCCATCTCTATTTACGTCATTAAAGCAAATTTCATTTTAGTTACTTTTTATAAAATAATTAAAAATATTATACATATGTATACACATATTACAGAACTACAATATTAGGTGCCAACATAGAAAACTAAATTATTTACTAAAATTAAATAAATAAATTTCATCTCTGAACTAGTATTTAGAAAAACTATATTGATATCAATTGTCTTCTACAAGCTAAAATAAGAAAAGTACTTGAACTTGACTAGGTGAATAGAAAGTATTTTATTACAAACATATCAATATATAATATAAAATATAAATATATAACTATAATATTAAAAGAGTGTAACTAAGAGCCGGAAGTGCAGGGGTTAATAAAAAAAATCTTTTATAATATTTTTTTATTTACATAGCTACTGTATAAAAATAACTTTGGAAAATTGAATGACAAACTGTCATCTTGGTTAAAAAATAATTATCCCAATATATTATAATTTTGTATAAATTGAAATAATAATAATAATTCATATAACTTTTATATATTGTCGTAAGTTTATAACTTATACTACAATTAGCATTTGCCATTATCCTGAATGGAATAATTATAAATTATATGGAGCATTATTCGATAACTACCCTCCCAATTATGGTTATTGTATTGTGAGGAGACACACTAATAATTAAAATATTTCAATATAAAGAATATTTTTTTATAGCTTTTACTGTTTAAAAATATATTTATAGCATGCAAATAAATAAACTTTATTTATTTAATGACAATTTGATTTTTGAATTTATTCATTTGCAATTTTCAATAAATAAATATTATCTATTTCTCCGTTGCTAATATTTAACAATTACTCTTGAATTACAAAAAAGAAATAGGAAACTTGACTAGAGCTATTAATTTAAATAATAAAAATGATTGTGTAACTTTATATCAATAACATAAATATTATACAGCCCTTATTTCCCAAGGCTATATTTTTTGTAACCTATTGGTCAATAAATAATCTTTTAAATCTTTACCTTCTATTAGCTCACACTCTCTTTGTAGGACTACATATCTTGCTCAAATTTTTAATCGTTAATTATATACTTTTTTACTCATCAAACCACGTTGAAACATATATTGTCTACCCTGTAGGGGATGACACTTGACGCTAATACAGAAGCTTTTCAAATATATGTCAATGGATAAATTATAAAATGTGGAGAGCTTAGGTTGGATTCAAATTGAGTTTCACCATGCTCTCGAAGTCTAACGCTTTAGCACTGTGAAAACTTTCCCATAGCTGGGAATCTGTCCCTCAATAATGTGTATGACTCCCCCTCCCCCCCGGTCGTCGTTGAAAACTTTATCCTAAATAGTTACCGTGGTTATCACACAATATAATAGATAATGATATACGAATAAAAATGGATTAAAAAAATAAAATAGACAAACAAACTGGAAAAAGGAAGCAAACATATTTGTTTTAATATTCCAAAAGTGTCGGCAGCTAGTTCGTTGCCCTTATAAAACCAGAAAACCTTTTTTTTACAGGTTATAGTATTTAAACATTTTAGATCGTTCTATAATTGACCCAACTTTCATGAGTTATTTAATCAAATGTTTGACTAACTTTTATAGAATTATATAGTTTTTAATTTATAAAAATAATGTTTTGTACTTTTCATGTGTTTTTTTAAATCAATTAAATATGTTTTCGGTTTGAATAAGGATAAGATTCCCAAAACGCTGTCTTATTAAAATAGGTATATTTGGCTCGATGATCGATTGTTTTCTCATTTTTTTATTAGATTTTACGTTCTATATTTCCCGCAGTAAAAACATTAGACTGCTATTACATCTGGGTAAACCTGTTAATGGATTCCAATCAATGCTATCAAATTACTTTGTCATGATTCCATTGCATTTATCGAAGGGGTTAGAGCTGTGAAACTGCCTTGTTAACAAATGGGCTGTTACAACACCCTCTCATGCTTGGCCGCAAATATTGCATTTCCGATGTATGCTGGAACGGAACGGCTTAATTAACCATGAAGAGAATTGTTAAAGGTAATACATCTCAAGTATACTGAATTGTTTAAATTATTATTTTGACAAAAATTAATTAAATATTATTTGAATTTTCTTAATTTAAAAACTGACTATCTTTGTGAATAAAATGTATAAGTAAAGAAAACATTAATTTGAATTGGTTTTTATTAGTTTTCTCACTACTATATCATGAATTACATATTTTAAAAAATACATGGATATGGAAAGATACTTTTCTCATTAAAATACCTGCATTTTAAATCTATATTAGTAAAATATTACAATCTTTATTTTGTATTTATTGGTAAATATTTCATAATTACGTTTCCGTGATCTCCACTTGGGCAAATATAACAGGTAATTGAAAAATTCAACCGTAAAAATCTCTCTTATATTATTATAACACATTTCTCATAACGCAATGCTTACGTTAATTGATTCCATCTTAAAGCGTGCTACTAGTTTTTTTTCTAAAATCACTTGTAAATAGAGGACGGAAGCATCGGGAGATGTGTGCCATTGTTAACTCAGGCCGTACCTTTCATCATCGTATTTTTTTTTTTTTTTTAATGCAAAAAGACCTTGAAGTCAGTTACAGTTTGAGTTGACAATCAGACATATCTCCCGAAACGGCCGTAAACAACAATTATAAAAATAATTGCTACTATAGGCAAGTGTACCATATTTACAAGTTTTTTTAAATATGCCTATATTTATTATAATTGGTTTTGTCCTCGTTATACCAAAGCACTATAACTTCGAAAATTAGTTTTGAACAATCATTACATGCAAGTGTGGTATTGTGGGTGTCTGCGCTTTTGTTTGTATGTTTATGTGTGTTACAAATAAAAAAAATTTTATTAAAATGTATGCTGGAAGCCTTTTATTACTGTAACATATTTAATGTTTACTGATTATATTTTATAGGAATACAATCCCAAAATACAGCTCTTGTAAGAAGTTTGATAAGCTTGTAACATACACTGATACTAATATGGATCCATTGTTATGCAATATTCTACAAGGAAATCTATACACAATATCAAGAGCACAGTGGTACAATATATTACAATAAAAATATTGAAAAGAACCCCAATACCACAAAAATAATCAAAAATAACAAATAAAACAAATTACTTAATATTAAACATTTCGATGACCATGTCATCATCATCAGAGGGTCATGTTACAAAACACAATCTAGCACACAAGAAGTTACAAACTAGAATGATACCAATAGTTCTCCGCGGTCGCTATATATAGGCGTGAGGTAAGCTCCGCCCCCTCTCCGCCCTCGACCGACAAATAACGATCGGCCATCAGGAACCCAATAGGTTATGTCAAAAATTACATTATAATAATACATATGTAATATAAACTACAGCAATAACAATTAATAAACTAAAAGTAATTAGATTAAAACATCGTAATTTGAAGAAAGCTATTTGAGTAAAGTATATAATGGTGAGTAAGGAATAGGTCCTTTATCTGCATTCATTAATTTACAATTTGATTTGACAATAAAAACACTTTCATAACTATTAAGTAACTTTTTTGAGTTTATACATTTAGCTAAAATAACATTTTTATCTAAATCATGCTGATTACTAAGGACATGTTCTGCTACACTTGATTTTTCAGGTCTTTCATATTTAATATGGGCAAGATGTTCTTTATATCTGGTTACAATTTTTCTTTTTGTTTGACCTATATACATCTCGTTACAAGTACTACAAAATATCTTATAAATACCTGATTTTTCCAACATTGGAATTTTATCTTTAGGGTTACATAATAAATGCTTGAGTTTATTTTGAGTTTTATAGGCTATCTTAACATTTACCTTTTTAAAAATAGAGTCTAACCCTTTTGTTAAAATATTATCAAAAGGTAAACTAATAAAATTACATTTTTTAACTTCTTTTTGAAGAGTGGTAGTTGTGTTCAAAACATATTTTAATCTTTGTTTTCTAACAATATTATCTATAATTTTGGTATCAAAATCGTTATATCTAGCCACTCCTTTGATATAATTAATTTCCTTATAAAATCGTCTAGGACTAAGTGGTACATTGATAGCTCTGTTAACCAAACTGTTAAATGCTGCTATTTTATGTGTATAACAATGGTTGGAACTATTTAAAATATATCTGTTATTGTTAGTAGGTTTCCTGTAAATATCAAATTCAATTTTTTCATGATTTTTAATACACAGAATATCTAAAAATGGTAAACGATTATTAGTTTCTAATTCATAAGTAAACTTAATGGAGCTATGTATACTATTAAGTTGGTTTACAAAAACATCAACATTACATTTACTGATTTCAAAGATCGCAAAAACATCGTCAACATATCTTAACCAAATTTTAGAAAAATAAGTAATACTATTCTTTAAGTTTTCTTCAAATCTGCTCATAAAAAGCTCAGCAATGACAGGAGACAAACTGTTACCCATAGCAGTTCCATCACATTGTTTATAAAATTCATTATTAAATTTAAAGAAATTTTGGTACATACATATTTCAGTTAATTTGACATATTCGTTTATTTTAATAGGTTCGATGTTATTTTCCTTTAAAAAATCTTCAACAAACAATATAGTTTTTTTAACAGGAATGCTAGGAAACAACGAACTTACATCAAAAGATACCATAATATCAGTACTACTAAGTTTTATATTCTTAACCTTGTTGACAAATTCTATGTTGTTTTTAATAGGAAACATACCACGTTTTTCTTTTAAAGAAGTAAATTTATGGGCTAACCATTTTGATAAAAGGTAGGTTGGGGAATCAATCCCAGAAACTATAGGTCTCATTGCTTTCCCTTCCTTGTGGATTTTTGGAAGGCAATATAACCTAGGTATAACAGGATTAGAAATTTGAAATTTATAAATATCTTTCTTAGGAATGACTAAACTACAATTTTTAATAGTATCATTTGTAACTTGAACAAACTTATTTAGTGGGTTTTTAACAATTTTCTGATAAGGGCCTTCTTCTAACATTTTAGTTACTCTATAGACATATAGATTATGTCAACATATGGGTTTAATCTTAAGTAACTTGTTTTATTTGTTATTTTTGATTATTTTTGTGGTATTGGGGTTCTTTTCAATATTTTTATTGTAAGGAAATCTATATTTGCAACTAAAAACTTTGGTAAGATGATACACTTGCCTATAGTAGCAGTTACTCTTGCGACCGTTAATAGATATAAGGGCTGCTATTGGCAAGTGTATCATTTTACAAGTGATTTGTTTAGAAGCTAGTTGCTTACGGAAAGATGGAATCATTTAGTGTAACTGTAAGTAAATATTGGATAACTGAGTAAATACTTTAAAACTTTCGGACGCGTTTTGAAATAAACGTTTAATTTATTAATTATCGTGGCTACTTATCGCAAATAGGCTGATTTCGTAAATGAAACGATTATTTCAAAACGTACCAGCAAGTAGAAGATGATTGAATATGATTACAACAAGCAACTTAAATTATCTTATATCATAAAACATATACATTGTATTGCAGAGGTTGTTAAATTGATAAAATGAAAGTTGTTTTCGACCAATGTTCCTTATTTCGAGTGCAATTTTCTAAAAACTATAAATTATTTACCAGATATATTTTGACGCTTATGAGGTACTTGCCTATGGTCGAACATTTGGGGATATTAAATCATTTCGTGAGATCCTTGAGTTCAGAAAGTGACACACCTCCTTAAACGATCGTCCTCAACAATCAAATAAGTAAGTGCTACTACCTGTATAAGCAACTGTATATTGTACAAGTGTTTTTTTGTTAAAATCTAGAGGCTCGTGTGAAAATGGAATCAATATATATAAATTTGCGAATCAATAATTACATGTAGATTTTATTGCAACATGTGTTAAGTACAAAAAAAATGAAACATATTTTCGTTAAATGCTGCTAATATCGGGTGAACATATACATACGAGATACGTGTCTATAGTAGGACCTCTGGTGACATTTAATGAGAACGAACGATCCGTGAGGTTTTAGGTTTAATAAGGGGGAGATCTCCTGAAAGATCCCCTTAAGGCACGAAAGTAAGTGTTACTGCAGGCAAATGGCGCTTAATAATGTATGATTTTAAAGGTAAACAAGATGCTCAAGTTGAAAATGGAAGCAAATATTTTCTATGCAATTATAGATAAAATGTAAATTTAAGCATGAAATATAACTTTCGGTGAGGTAACTTTAAAACTTAATTTTTATTATTTCAAAAACTCTCAGCGCCGTTCATAAGCAAAGTTAATGGAGTATTTCCCCCCCCCCCAAAAAGCGTAAATTTAACTACCCGCGATATAAACAATCTGGGGTTAAGCAACCGCAAATTCATATTTTACTTTAGTATTTGTTAAGCAACGCCATCAATCATTCCTGCAGAAAATATTGTGAAAAAAGCGAAAACATCAATTTGCGCATTGATATTTTAATACGAGCACGGTTTTTTAATATGATTTATAAAATATTTTGTGAGAAAACCTAACAACCTTATTATTTACTTGTTGAGTATTTGTTATTTTAAATATTTTGTTACATTTTGTAGTAGATATTACTTACACTATAAATAATGTATTATTGTATGAATCTTTCAACTAAGAATAAGAAAATATTCTAGTAAACACCTAATAAAATAACAATAATATCTATTTCGGATAACCTAATACTAGAACATGTAAACAAATTATTAAATTAGTGGTAGCCTATTCTAAAAAAAAAACATTTATTCACATGAATTATTTTATTATTTTATTTTCCATATATATGTGTGCCTATATGCCTGACACGTTCTACTTCCTCATTAATAATTTAATGTTTAGGATCCTAGAATGCTCTTCCTATAGTATTGAAATAATATGGGCAAGTTGAATAGTTACGACAAAAATAATTGTGATGTAGCTCCTAAAAGGTTATTTATAAATACATCTTTTGAGGTACAGTTAATGTAGAGAGAGTTTATTTTCCCAGACGTTAGGCCATTTCTTATATAATCGAATTATTATACAACAATATTGGAAATCATTCGATACGAGAATGTATGCTTAGCATAAAATAGAAGAATTTACCTAATGAATAAATAAATTTCAACCGAATAATTTGCAAAGGAATTATCTAAAAAAATTACTTTACGAAAAAAATAACGTTAAACAATTTAGTTGTTTATAGTTTGTTTTACCTACTACATTAATTATATGTTTTAAATACATGTAACAATCAACTGTTGCTGTATCCCCCGAATTTATCTCTTCTTTTATTAGGTAGAGAAAAAAAACGTGCAAATATATGATAGCGAATAATGCAAAATCCTCATTACATGCGACTTCTACTTTCTGAATTAATTAATGGCATATAGGGTACGTAGCATTAGCTGCGGATTTATTGAGGCTTCAGCCCAACAAAAGATAGGATAGTGAAATGTTTTAAACTATAAAATAACAATGTATATTTAAACCTAAATAGAAACTCTGATCTTTGCGTTTAGACAAACATATATAATTTAATGTATTTATTCATTAACAGAATACATAATATATATGCTTTGAACACATTTTTATAATACAAATGGATGATTTATTGGAAATAAATTTGGCTGTTCAAAATCATATCTTGAAATTTAAACAAACATTAATCTGTCATAACGCAGACTAACAGACTTGGTTGAAACAATAATTTTTGGTTTAGGTGCACGATATATATAATTATAGAAAATGCAATTGTTTTATTTCATAGATAAGTTCATTTGTATTTGCTGTTAAATTACTATGTAACACACGTGCCGAAAAAATTAGTTTTGTCTTTGAAAACACTCTTATGGCTTTTGTAATTAAAGTAGGATATAGTACAAAAATTTAATATTGCGATGTTTTGGTTTTATCCTTTTAATAAAGGTTATACTAAGAATATTTTTTGAGAAAACATATTCCCAGACAGAATATTCTCTTGGTTATATCTTGGTTTTAATGAAGACTTTCTTTCGTTGAAAATATTTAGCGCGTGATGGATTGGGCATTTTACAGCTGTCGGTCAGTTATTGGTTTACATCACGTAAGGTATTTACACCTGGTACATTTTTCAAATAAAGTATTGTGTTATGAATTTAACGATGTATTTCCTTGTCGGAAATATATTTTTCGGTTTCTACTGGCACAGTATAAGGCTTCCCGTCCTGTCATACAAAGCACTGAAATATAACTTTCTTTCTGAACTGTGAATGCTAAAGTAAACATTTTTTTTCTTTTTGTAATAACATTGCTTCAAACTTTCCTGCCAGATTAAATTGTTGTTTATTCTATTCGCTTTTAGAATATCATTTTATTTTTGACGGACTTTTTTCTTGTACAACACTTGTATTTTTTACCTAGCCTAAATCTATTTAATATTTATATGGATAGAAAATTAAACTTTTGTCAAGAATAAAAAACGTTTTTTTTAATTATTCATCTGTTTAGTTTAGGTTTTAATTTTTTTAATAAAATCTTTCTAATTAAAACTTTTCAACTTGGGTTTTTTTAAATTTTCTATTGTTTACGTTGAGAAATAATTCAATCAATAAAACAGAGAGAATAAAAATGTAATATTGCCAACCCGTTTATTATTTGTTTCATTATAAAAGTATTTTAGTTTATAAGTAAGCAATCTTACAACATCCCGTTTTTAAATATTACAATCATAAAAATAATATTATAATTTTTCATCATAATTCTGATAGTATAGTTAAAATATCTTTATACATATCATTCCAAATATCAACAGCGACTCATCAAAGCGTTGACCAAGTATATTGTACTTTGTGAGTCTCTTGGGGTTGGCAAATAGCATATGACTAACCAATGATTCAACCAATGATAGCCCCCACAATTTTTACACTTATTTTCCTATTTTCACCATCAATAGTATTAAAAATGAAAAAAAAACAAACTGGACAAATATTTTTACATCACATGTTGTCAACACATCGATTAAATATATACAGTGAATAGTCTAATGTATTGTTCTTAAATGCTGTTTCTCAGAAGAGAAAAAATTGATTTATTTTTAAAGCAGTTAATGAAAAACATATTTTACAAGTAGGCTCGGTCGGCTATCTGAAGCATAATATGTCTTTATCGAGAGGAAACATATGTTACCCGATCCTCTGTCTAGGAATTTATGTGTTTGAGATAGTGAGTTGAATGTAGTGTTGTAAATGTTTGCATATTTGATTGTCTTGCCTGTTATATCGTGAGGGCTCTTTCTCTTTCCACCTCAGTGTTTAGGAATTCGTTAAGCAAAATATTAAGGAAAAAATAACCACTAATCAAATGATTTTACCGTGACATTACAACTATGTTTTAAATTGGGCTTTGTCCATATATCTAACAAATTTACAAATATTAATATTATATTAGAAAACGTTGACTATTAAATCTAACATCAGTAAAAAGCAAAAAATAATTGACCTATTATTGACTAAAAAATCTTATTCTAACAAGAATGTTCCAGAAAATCGTTGTATCAGGAAGAGGTTTCCTTTTAATTTAAGAAGAAAATATGTAGAGTTTTTTCTTACCGAGAAGTAATTGAATAGTATTGTTGTGGGAGGCATTAATTGTTGTTAAAGACAATTTTTTTCAACTATGTTAAACACGACAATAACTTGTATAATAAATTGAAATTACATCCTCCTTTCAATATAGGTTTATTAGAAAAAATATCTTATATTACAGAAAATGTTTCACAACGTTTATATCTCTAGTACTTGCATTTATCAGAAGTCAGTAAAAACATTACCCTCCAAGACATAAAGTTGCCAACTATGGGGTGGTATCTTTTAAAGTAAAACTGAACTCCTAATATTATGGCTAACAGTTGGGGATTTTACCATTCAAATGGTTTTCCAATACCTTCTTGTTAGGGGAAAAAGATATTTTACTTTTAGATGTTGGTATGAGCATAACAACTTTTAAAAATAAAAACCAGGACTTATTATTTTCAACTCATACATTATATAGTTTTACAAAAATCGTGAGATATTTATCATTTACGAATAGCATATCCATTCGTATTCACATCCTAAATAATTTTCATATAAATATAAACTGGTTTTCCATAACTTACTACAAACACCTCCAAATAATTTATCATATATATATATATATATATATATATATATATATATATATATATGTATATATATTTATAGTTTATATAAACAAATCATGACCTATAAGATATAGTTCTATAATTTGAATATATATTTGCTATTTTCTTTTGTTTTATAAAACGTATTTTTTATATTTAATTTAGGTAACGCTATCAAAACCATATTGTGCGTAATTGTGAGATCAACTATCCTCTGACAATAAAAAAAAGATATCAAAAAACTGCTCACTATATATTGTCAAAGTATAATAATTCAGTATATGATGTTTAATTTAAACTAAAAGAATAACCATACATATCTTATATATAATATATTTCCATTTATTTATTTTTAAACTTACATTCCAAATATTGATGTCTTTATAGTGACGTCAAGACAAATGAAAGCCAATTCTTATGTATTTATTAGTGACGGATGATATGACATAATTGTATGAGCTATCGATGCCTGTAGATGGCTTTTGAAGAGTCTAGAGTGGGCACAAGCACCAACTACAAATACTTGTCCAATTTCCTCAGTCGATAGACTCATAAAAGCTGCAGGACTACTCTTTGGGAGTAATCTTCAACAAACCCTAATTTTCGTTCGGGTACAGGTTTTATTATATTATAAGAAATTACAAGAAATGTACTCGTTTGGGAAGTAGCTCTCGCGATGGTCAGTATCTCACCTATCACTTCTGCTTCTAAGCGTTTGATTGTTGAATGTTCTTCCACGTTCACAAGTAAAGATTAATTTAAGAAATCTATGTTGAAGGGATTATTTGGTTTTCATCCCATATTTAGTTCAAGGAGGTAAGCCTAAATGGTAAGAAATGGGTCTCGTTAAAATTAGGAACAAAGATCATATGCTTGATAGAGTTTCTCAAAAGATAAATTATATTTTGTTGTCTTATCCAGATCAAACTGTATAACGAAATTTAGGGCCAAGAAAAGTATCATGTCTCTAATATAGCTTAACGATAATTGCTAAACCGTTTAATCCATCAATGTTTTAGTATTTAGTATAGACAATTGGTTATTATTTAGTTGGTAGTGAGGGTTCAGGTACGTCGTAATAAACTAATTGTTAGTTTCTACCAAACACTGTAAGAGATTTAGCGGTTTATTTTTAAAAATTAAAAAAATACGTACTACACTAGTACTGATATTTCCACTACCAAGCTCTGACCAAGCGAGTGGAAGTAAGTCTCCACTAGAAGGTAACCTTGACAATAAACAAATCTATTGGCTGGTAAATAATAAAGACAATATTTATTATGTAGCATAGCAGCCCTTTTTCATTTAATTACTTGGTCTTTCAATCATTTTGATGTATGCCTTTGTATACGTGTTGTTTGTTTACTTTTGTAGTTTTTGTTTTTAAGGTACACATCTCAATATATAAATATCTTGATATAGAAGGTATTGGAAAAGAAATGAGGCATATGCGAAATGACAAAATACATCATATTATTAGTGAGCAAAAATGATTCACATGGTTTGTACGGTGATAAATATTTCCATCAGTGGTGCTACTTGTAGCATATTTGCATTCACGAAAATAATCACGTCATGATATCGATAAATATATTTAATACAGTTTTAAATGTATATTTTCATATTTTAAAGCGTAAATAAAAAAAAACAATTTGAAGTTTCTTGATGTAATCATCTTGAATTCACTGATTAAACTAATTTTACACTACTTAACTAAGTGAATACGTAATTCCTTACTTGCTGACGCGTTTCAAAACGATCGTTCCTTTTTCGAAGCTAACCTTCTACTAGCGGCTTCTGGCTCTTTACAAACTGTATGACAGGGTTGGATTTATGACGATTTATGGTGAGGTGTCGGCGTCTTGTGTGATGTATTTGAAAAGACTATTTGTGTCATGTACTGGAAAACTCTATTGGCTTCAAAGTGTGTGTCAAAGTATATTTTCCCTGTCTGTTGCATAGTGTTTGTAGATTTCATATTTTTCTAAGGTTGTTAGTTTTTTACTGTGTTTTAATGTGTGTAGAATATTTAAATTAGTGTGTATGTCGGTATGTGTGTGTGGGGTGTTATTTAGGTGTTTTGCGTAGCGGAATTTAGGGTATGTTTGTTTTGTTTGGGTAATGTGTTCATCGAAGCGTGTATAGAATGACCTGAGGGTTTGACCGATGTAATAGTTGGGACCATCGTTGCAAGTTAATTTGTAAATACCTGAGAGTTTGAATATGTCAGTTTTTTTTTGAAAAGGCTGTATAAGTTTTCTTAGCGTTTTTGTTGTTTCGTAGGAGATTTGGTAATGGAGTTTTTTGAATGTGGAGGCTATTTTTTGTGTGTTTTTATTGTGGTAGGTGAGGGATATGTATTTGTTAATTTTGGTGTGGTTTGTTTGTGTGGCTGTTAGATGGGGTTAGTAGAAAAACAATTTGTTGGCCTACATCAAACTCTCCCCACAAAAAAGCATTACTTTTATTTTTATTATTTTTAAAGACTGAGCTCATGAAAAGGAATTTCGGGGATAAATTCGAAACGTTTAGTGTTTAAAGAAGCAAAAATGTCTGTGATACGTCATTAGCCTGTATAAAAAGTAATAGTAATTAACAATAATTAAAAATATTAGTTATTAGCATTACCATTGTGACAAAAAGAACGTCTTCATAATATTGAATTTTTCTATTTATATAATACGACCTATGATAGGTATTTAAAACAAAAACAAACAAAAAATGGTCAGTACCTACTTATATCGACCAGCAAAAATTTTATTTTACATCCTTTTACTAAATATTTTTAATTTATATAAATATGTACATACCTATGACAGAATAACAATATAACAATAAATTAATATATTTTTAAAACTTTATTAACGTCAAGTATCATATTCTAAAGGTATAAAACATGGTATTCAAACTTGAGGGGATGTATGAAAATTATTGTAATCACGGTTGAAACATTTTACAAGATATATCAATATATAATAAGAGATTAAGAATTTATAAATCATTGAGAGGAATATTAAAATATTTTAAATAATAATATTATTTTCGATCATTTTCTCAACTTTTTTAGTAATGATATTGAGTAATTGAAGTAATGACTTTTAATAAGTAAATATAATGGAAGCTCTTGTACTACTATTAATTTATTAGTCATTCAGTAAGTAAACCACTATATTTTAAAATTAAAAAATTTATTTTTAGATGTTAAACTTATAAAAGTGTATTGGAAATAAACAAAATCGTCATTTTCTAAACTCGTAACATATTTCATTACGATTTTGCTACTAGTATACGTTTATAAATTTCAAACAATATACATGTAAGGTGCTAGATTTTGGTTCTAATTTAACGTTAGATGATTTTCAAAAATTGCCAAAAGATTATAACACAATGCTACTGCCATTAATCATTGCATATACTACATGATGAAGCAGGGTTAAACCTTGTCTATTCTAGGAGGCTATGCACTGACAAGGGATGAATGTTATTAATGATGGCTCTGCCAAATTGTAGAGACCAGCATCAATGAATGTAATACACATTACAAGATACAATGCACGGCCTTTTCTCTGCTTCGTCTATTTATAATAAATCACGTTTAAAACGATCTTTAATATTTCAAAAGTTTATATATGTAAAATGTTTACATTGAGAACAAAATAAAAAATACTGAGAAAAGAAATAGCTTTAAACTACTAGATCAATAGGAGAAGTGCCGATTATGGAGGGCACGTGAAGGAAATTTCTTAAAACGATATGCACACAAGCTGTACGGAATCAGCGAACTTTTAAACATAACAGTAAGCCAAATTTACTAGGAAGGGCGATATTTGGATGGTTGAAATTCTGGAACATAACAAATATACATCAAAGTAGCTTGATCTAATCATCTTGAAATCACTGATTAAACTAATTTTATAAATAGTTAACTAAGTGAATTCGTAATTGCTTACTTGATGACGCGTTTCAAAACATTCGTTCCTTTTACGAAGCTAACCCTCTACTGGCGGCATCGGTTAGGTGTAAAGACTCTAACGGGAATGGGTTTATTACGGTTGAGTGGGGTGGTTAGTTGGTTGTGTGTCATTTAATGGAAAAGGCTGTTGAATTCAACGTGTGTGCGATAATTAAATACGCTTTCTTTATCCGTTGCGTAGTGTTTGTATAATTCATATTTTTCTAAGGTTGTTAGTTTTTTTTACTTTCTTTTGATTTGTGTAGAACATATAAATTAGTGAGTATGTCGGTGTGTGTGTGTGTGCCTGTGTTGGGTGAAATAATACAATCTCTTTTACTATTATTAATTTATTGGTCAATCAGTGAGTTAACCACTATATTTTCAAATTTAAAAATTAATTTTTAGGTGTTAAACTTATACAAGTGTATTGCAAATACACAAAATCGGTATTTTCTAAACGTGTAACGTATTTCATTACGATTTTGCTACTAGTAAATGTCATATGAAGTTCATACAATATACATGGTAGGTTTTAAGATTAAGTAACGACCCCGGAAAGAACTGAATAATAAATTAATAAATCAAGAAAGGTTCTTGAAGTATTTTACCTTAACAAGTACCTCAATTGAAGGATAGATGCAATTTATTACATATACTGTCATAAACTTTATAATTAATCTACCAGGTAAGAATAAGTTAAGCGTTATTACTGAAAAGAAAAGAAAATAATTGGAACAGTCATTTGTTGACTTGGAGAAATTGTCTTAAGTTAATGCTTTTAAAGGAAAACAATTCACAATTAATATAATACAGGAACAAAATTATTGTTTAGGTTTATTCCTACTTTTAAAGAACAAAAAGATAAATTTTAATTATTTTTAATAAATAATTACAGATAATATAATTAAAGTAACGCAGCCTATGCGTTAAACTGTTCCACCAGCATAAACTATAATATAAAATCTGTAGTTTACGAAATCATGAGCTACCACTAATTTAAAGTCATTTGGGCAAAGAACATTTAAATTAGTGTGTGTGTCGTTACGTGTGTGTGGTGTTTTCAGGTGTTTTGCTTAGCAGGATATTTAGGGTTTGTTTGTTTTTTTTTTGTAATGTGTTATTCGAAGCGTGTATAGAATCACCGGCCGGTTAGACCGATGTAATAGCTCAGACAATCGTTTCAAGTAAATTTGTAAATACCTGAGAGTTTGTATGTGTCAAATTCTTCTCCCAATAGCAAAAAAATACATCGCTCAACAAAACGGTTACAAACACACACTCATGGACAACATACTCAGGAAAATTAAACATAAACACCATCAATTGGCCACGCAGACAAACCAAACAAAAAACAAAAAATAAATATACCTCACTTACCACAACAAAAAAACACACAAAATATCCTCCACATTCAAAAAAACCCATCACCTAATTTTCTACTAAACAACAAACACTTTTAGACAGCATATACAACCTTCTGAGCAAGAATCTGACAAATACAAACTCTCAGGTATTGACAAATTAACTTGTAACGATTGTCCCATCTATTACGTAGGCCAAACCGGCACACGCATTATGAAGCCAACAGCCTTTTCCATATTATGACACACATCCAAAACAACCCACTCCATTCCACAGCCATAAATCTATTCCCGTTAGAGCCTTTACACCTAACCAATGCCGCCAGTAGAGGGTTAGCTTCGTAAGAGGAATGAATATTTTGAAGCGCGTATGCAAGTAAAAAATTTCGTTTTCATTTAGTTGTGTATTTTTTAAATTTAGTTCACTCAGTGAATTCAAGATGATTACATCAAGCAACTTCAATTAATTAAAGTTTATTTTGAAAGAAAACTTTTCACCAAAAGGGAATGGTATGTAGTATAGGTATTTCGTCTAATTTGGCTTAAAATGCGTGATAACAAATGGTCTTATTAAAAAGCTGGTTTAATGCGTTACGCTACGAACACCTATTTTATCGCATACGTTATGTTACTTTATTTATATATTTTTAATTATTTAATAAAAAGTAACAAAAAGTAAAATTTGTATTTGCAGGCCTCGACATGAATATACTCTAATTTTTGTTATTGTTTAAATTACTAGTTCACTACTTAGGTAAATCTGATCTATATAACCACAGAACGGTTAGAACCATAAAGAGTCTAATAAATTTTTCTTACACATTCAAGTCATCTGTATAAAATTGTTTTGTAAACACTGCTTTTACAACACAAGAAAACTGAAATTATTTTCATCTTCTTAGAACTGACTATACAACTAAGCACTTCTTCAGAATGTAAAGCAATGGTTATTGCTTTTAAAGCCTATGCTATTATATTACCGAGTCAACAACACAGTTGAAATTCCTGACGAAATAATCTTCTTAACCAATTTAAAATCAATTCAAATCGGAGTGCATTACCGTTTTCTTTATATCTTTACAAGTGTTTATATTTAACCATTGTTTATTTGAAAATATCTAGTGTTTTTGTTCATTTAATACAATTATAAACTTAAGGTACAGTAATTTATATACATATATTCAGGTATAGAATTGTTTTTAATTTCGTTTATAACTTCAGCTGTAATTCTCTAAACTATATTATAAAATAACTTATTGCGACTTCTGTACTATATAATTTATCCAAACAGCCGTGCGCCCTGAATGAGTAGAGCTACCCTCGCTCCCCCACGCGCAGGCACACTCAAAGGGTTTTATGGTCAGTAGATTACAATATTATAAATTTGACTACTTAAAAATGGTTATAGACGTTTTATTTGAATTCGCACCTAGCGTTTTACAACTATTTACGAGTAAAATCGAACTAGTTTTTAGTGTAATCATTTTTTTATGTTTTAGGTTACATAACTATGTAATTTGTTCATAGTGTTTTCCTTATCTAGTAAATTCATATTATTAAAGTTTTTGCTTGATTTATTTGTTAAAGTTTGGACCACAGCTAATTTGCAAAAAATGTAAGTCAGCTCTAGTATAATTGTAAACTGTTTCCATCTTATTGTTCTGATTAATATTTCATTGAAGACGTCTGATTAATACAATATAAAATACGTGATAAAAGTCTCGTTTTATATGTTTTCTACTTTTTAAACCCACTAAAACCGCTCAGAGTTGTCACAATTGTACCGTGTTTAGACTCATTTTGCGAGGAATATTATTTAGAATTCAGTTATTAGAGTACAAATTAAGTAAAGTTAACAGTTAAAAAAATATGATTTTGTAGTACAAGGACTTGTTCATGATTTATAGAAGAACCATTAGCGGCCGCTAGGCCGGACCGCGCGTGTGAATGTGCCTGCGGGAGAGCCTCTAATCCTTCAGGGCACACGGCTGTTTGGACAAATTATAAATATTAAACTTGCTTATGTAATTTAAGGATGCACAAAAAGTAGCTTCCCTAAAATAAGTAACATAAGATTCATAGAATCAAGTTCGATTTTACGCAGTTACAACTTTTATTATAAAATGTTCTATAAGTCTACTATTAAAATTATCCTATTACCTCACACTTTCCTTATATATATTGTACACATTTTCAATCGATAATAAAATACATTAGTATTCATCCATCCACGTTCGAATACATATTTTGTAACCCGTAGCGGATGACAATTAATGTAACAGCTTTTTAAATTGTTTTAGAATTTTTTTTTTTTTTTAATTTTGCCCCCGAATATTGTTATTTTGGCATTTCTATATTAGTTGCAATTTTTTCTTTGTTGACTTTCATAGGAGTTGACTTTTGTTTCTACTATTACTTTTTTTTGTTCATATTACCAAAGTTGTAAAGTATCCTTAAGATCTAATAGTAATGCATCAATAGAATTACATACAATGAAGATGAACTGGAATAAGTAACAGAAATACTAACTAAAATCACTCACATTTGAACGATTACTATTTTTGTATGTAGGAATATGATTATTATTGTTTCTAGCAAACGCCAATATTCTACTAACAAAACTATGACGTTTCTAGATAAGTCAATCATATCATCCTAAGGGTATAAGAAATTTCATCAATTTTTATAAAGAACTTGTTTTATAAATAAAATTATTTTAAAGGCAATTACAACTAGGAATGTGAAAGTGGTAATTTTCTTCCAACATATTAAAGTACCTCTTATTACATTAAAGTACGCCATGTGTTATAACTTTGTTTCAGGTAAATGAATAATTACTGTAGAAGTATTAACCTGCACCAAACTAGTGTTTGAGACTATTATACAGTTCCACTCTCACTCATGGATACGGTCCTTGAACTGCTTACAGTGAATCGCTTTTGCCATTGTGCCCACTAATTGAGGTGTCGAAAACAAATTTCCAAAATACATGAAAAAATTTATTTTTCCTATTGAAATGGTTAATTTACAAATTATAGACGTGAATCATAAATAGTAATTTTTGTCCTTCAATGCACGAGGTAAAATATTTTTCGATATATGTTATGCCAACAATGAAACATTCAGTTGTATTTGTACTATATAGAAATATTCCACTACTGTATGTAAATATGTATTTAAAATCAATGTTAAAGAACAGTTACAATTTATCACTGCAATGGGAATAGATAATTCATATATTCGTTTTGAAAATGGGATTGTAAATGCAATTAAGTTTTGTCATAGACCTCAAAGATATATTCTAAACAATAATTCTATTACATGGTTCAACGTTTAGTTCATGTCCTGCTATAATTTGAGTTAAAACAGAAATACTGTAACGAAATATTATTCTGAACATTACAGTAAATTAGGAAGGCAGAGTTAGGTCGAGGTTATAGGATTAGCGAGAATATAAAGCTGAGATACGTAAGGAAATAATGTACTAGGTTTTGTGAGAAACTTAAAATAAAAATCTTTTTATTTTAGGCAAAGATTTTTCTATTTTACTTTTTCGGAATAGGAAAGTATTTATTGAACTAGTATACTTTTATAATAATATAAATGGCTCTTGGATATCTAATGGAATAGTACATAGCATAAAACCTATTACATTTCATTATCAAGACTTCTGCGGTTTTAATTCATTTGGATATTCGACATAGCGTTCCACATATAATTAAGCAATTTAAATTACTTTATGTTATAAATCATAATATTGAGAATAGTAGTAAAGAAATATTTACAGTGGTATTATAAAGTATATAGTACTATATAAAAACTACTTCAATATCCTTGTGTTGACGAGCGTTTAATAGTAAATGTCCAACAGAACAAGATTTGTATTAGTTTTTGCAAATATTGCTTGCAACTTATACATAATTGTATTCGAAATATATCGTGAAATAGATGTCATAAAATATACTCCGTTTTCTAATTTCAACATAATTTTAAAAAGGAATTTCAATCGAGCTGAATAAATTAAAAAACGCATTGCTTATTCATATGACGTAATCATCCTATAGCAGATGATTTATCCATCTCTAGTATATTGATTCCAAATAATATTTGTTATTAAAGAAAATACTGAAATAAAAACCACTCTAAACATAAGGTTTACGTGTTACTTGAGACGGATAAACTACTTCTGTTTGCAAGTGTAAAAACATTGACCTATATAGCATTTATTTCCTTTGGATCGGTCATACCCTAGCATAAAATAGTAAAACGTACTCATAAATAATTTACATTATTGTAAGAACAAACGTTATGATATTTTAATATACCAATGTTTTTGTATACGTTAAAACATAGGGCGGTTATTTTGGCGTACCTTTATTTTTAGTCTTAGAAGCTTGGCAAAATGTCGCTAGCTGTATAAAGACCATTCAAAGCCCTAAATTCTTACTAACTATCCCCCAACAATGAAGCTTTAATAGTGGATAGTATCTAGCATACTTTTCTATATTTTCTAATATTGATTTAAATATATAAGACCTTATAACTATATCAAAACAACCAAATTAGGTGTAGCAGAAAAGCCTTTGAGGATGATCCTCTTAGGGTAATTGCAATGCAATTATAAAGTTCATAAGGTAATAAATAAAGGATAAGGATAAAGTTATTTGCGTTATAGAGATTTTATTTATTTAAATTAAACATTACGGTGCAGTTGTACTATACAGTTATAAATGGTAAGATGTAGATTAGTAAATATTTAGTGGTAAAGGTGTAGGTATATTTCCTTAATACTGTCTTGCGTCCCTTTAATAGGTACAATTAATCAATTAACACTAAAGGATACATACAAAAATCTACTATTACTAAAGGAAAAGTTCGAACAGGTACCTTCTTATGCAGCTAAGTTACTGTTAAGGTAGTCATAAATCCTGCACTGATCCTGTATTTGGTTATTCTGAAACAATAACTGCTCCACATGAAGTGGTTTCGTCCACTATTAACGCACATATAAGTTGTTCGCCTGAAATAACGCAAAATGAGTTCAATTATATCTTTGACTTTCAGTTATCTAAATTTATGTGAAACATGAGTTTTTTCCATTTATTCAAGATAAATAATCTTATGTTTATAGTGTGTCTTACTTACGAATAAAATCCAAATGAAGTGATCAAAAAATAATATATTGATTTTATCAAACTGTAAACATATTACATATATTTTGTTGTATATATATATATATATATATATATATATATAAATATATATATATATATATATATATATATATGTGTGTTGCAACGTCCCCCCACACTCACTTCACCTCTACGGTCCTCTCACCGCAACCCCACGCGGTCGTCTGCTTGCGTTGTTTAAATCCTTTCTTGCAGAATACTAGAATTTAATTGTTTACAAGAAAACATATTTATAAACAACCAAACCTCTGCCTATCACCCTGCTGGTAAACCCGTGCTAAACTCCCAGAGTTTAGTGTATGTTTCCTGCTCGTAGGGCCAAACCCACAACAAGCCTATTCCCGCTGACTACTATTTAAAATACATATAAACCCTCCTAAATAAGTTTATCCACTGTGTATGGTCTCAGTATAGTCACACATGTCAAATAAATAGTTAGCTGGAAAGAAACGCATTTAGAATAATACACATTAAAAACACAGAGTCTTACCACCTGATGATGATCTGCAGAAACAGCAAGGGAACGTGCAAAATATGATTGTGTTTAAAAATACCTATTTTAAAAGGCTCCTGTGTCCTCTTAAACACAATCTGCCAGTAGATAAATCTCTGGACTTTTATTACAAAAAACCAACTAATCTTTAGACTAGCTCATGAAATTAGTAGAGAGAAACTCTTTAAAACATTAGGCTTTATCTATTGCCATTTAATGAAATTTAATTAAATTTGTTTACTGATTTGATAATCATTTTTACATTAGTTGGAAAAAGCTAAACAGTTTTTATTGGTTATTTGACACAGGATGGAATGCAAATAATCTTGATTTTTATGACATATTTAACTCTATTTATTGAAATAAAAAAGAAAATTTATCCTTCAAAGTACTACACAATTATATTAGCAAAACAATTCTCTGAGTTACTTCTTGTTTCTTATGCTTTAAAAAATTATACTTTGCATATAGATTTATTACATTTACATTAACATAAAATCATTTTCAAAATTACACATAATAATATTTTATCTCCTATATGGAATTGGTAAATTCATAACTTATGACCTTTAATTTTTAAATTTATAATATTCGAAAATTTCTCATTTTCTTTAAATAAACGGCTTATGGCCAAAAACCTTTTGTAATTTTAATATTCATTATTTTAAATATTCTGAGCACATAAATTCATTTACTTAGCATACAATTTATTAAAATTTTATAAAGAGTGAAGTCATTGTTTTAAGCTTGCAAATTTGTTTGAATTTAATAAAATTAACTAACTAAATTTGACGTGACTGATTTCGAATAAAGAAAATGACTTGCCAAAGATGTTCTTGCCGGTCCTTGGGGTCCCTCGTCTGGATTCCCTGGTCCTTGGACACCGGAAGTCGCCATCCCTGGTTCGTCGGTGGTGGTTTCCCTCTATTCGAGCGTCCTGGAGGCTGAGTCTGGAGCCTTCATCCTTGGTGGTCCTGGATGTCGAAAGCGCTGAGGTTATTGTCCATCTGGCCTACTGACGGTCTCTACTCGCGGTCCAGCATAGCGTCCCGCGGCACCTCGTGTTAGAAAATTTTTACAGACTGTCTCTAAAAGCTTAGAGACCAAGTATATATAGCGGTGAATTTAACCTACCGCACCCCGCCTGCAAAGTTTGCTATCGCTCGATTTATTCCTTGTACAGGCAAGTCGGGCAACGAATCTGTTTTAGCTTGCATAGTTTGATAATTAATTTTAGAACACTGGAAAAATGTCTATTTTATTTAAACGGCTGTAACTTTTTTGTTTCTTAAGTTTTTTGAATTCTGTTTTCTCTAATGTTCATTCTAGGTTATTGTGGTTCTTTTAAAATGTCGATGAAAGTTCTACGTGGTTTGGTTCGAAAACTAGCTTTTTTAGGCACTTAGAATTTTTTCGCTTCACTCTCGATGTTCAAATTTAGTTAGTTATTACAAATTTATTTTATAACATTCTTTAATTTAGCTTAACTATTTTATTTACTGTTTTATTTAATTTTTCCCTCTTTATTAATTGTATAATTCCCTACTTGATTATTTTAAAAACAGCTTTATTTCTAAAAAACAGGAAATTACTTATTTCCCACTTGCGACGGTCCCCAGCCCGTTGCAATTTCCCCGTTTGAGAGGTTAAAAATGTTTTACTTTGTTAAAATGTTTTTTACCAATTCCTTATCTTACTCTTACTTAAACTATCTTATTCTATTACAAAATTTTCTTATTATTACTCTCTTGTCTCTTGAGAAGTTTTCACCCTGAAACACTTCAAACACAAGTAAATTAGCAATTTATTAGTCACTTTTGTTTACACTAACTTTTATTTTGTCAAATTACACATTATTCACCACACTAATGGCTGTCATTTCCTTTATATATTTCCCACGTCAATTTAATTTATACTAGTTATGGCCTTAAAAACAATGACTTGCAATTAAAAACCTAACTACTCCTACAATACTATTTTTTAAACATATTCCTTTCATATCTTAAGTATTACGTATTATTGTGTCAGCTGTGGAAGTACCGTTTATCGAGTTTAATTTGTTTATTTTCCGATAAACCTTCCGTAGCGGCTAACTATTGCGTGGATTCTACATTCCAAACTACCTGCAAGGTCAATGAGCTGGCTTGTAAACATTACAACAACAATTCTACTTATCATATTTAAACGGAACAAAACTTGCCTTTTAAATTCTCTATCTTTAGATTGTACAGTTTATAAAACTGGCTTGTGTCTAGATTATCGAAGTCCACTTGATAAATCCTGATTGCTTCTGTTTTTAATGCAAAGTTTCTATGGTCGACCTTGATCGTCAGTACACAAGTTTTCTTGTTTTATATTGTACAGTGATAGTCTGATCTAACGACCCACTATTTCATGCATACAAATTTCTTGTTTGATTTTGCAAAGGCCTGACCGCGTATTTGCTGTACAAGTTATTAAGATTCGCCTGCTATCTCTCTGATTGTTGCTTGATTTAACCCGCTTGTTTGATTTAAGCAGTGGAGGTAGCTCGGCAATGTTTGCTCAGTACACAAAGACTTCCTGAATAATACTTTTGTAATGTTGATTTAGTTATTAAATAGTTTGTTTTAGATTTTAACATTCGTCCCTTTACAAATAAGTAGCTAATCTTAAAGTTTAGATTTAGCCTTGTTTAATTACTGCTTATTCTTGTTTTTACATTAAATCAGTTTATTAATCATTCTGACAATTTAATTCCTGCCTGACTTAGTTTATCGCTCGCGTACTGGTTCTATTATTGCAGCAATATTCTAATTTGGCATTTCTGTACTTTTAGGATTATGATCGGTGTAAAGTTCAGATTCTAGAATCCCTTTACTCGTCATAACGCTTCTTAATGTTTTTAACATCATATACAATTTTACAGAATACATTACAAGATATTTTATAATTGTTGACACAGTTGATTTGATTAATTGTAACAAATCAAGTTATTGTTCCTGAGTTTGTTTCATATCCCTTAAACATTTCCATTAAACATTTTTGGAATTTCCGTAGAGCATCCTATTGACATTGTCCTGTTTTAAATACATTTAGGCTTTTTTGCCCTCTACTATTTTGGTACGTCCGGCTTATTTTGTTGCAAGGAAAGTTTTTATAAACTCGTTCCCCGCCCGTCCACCGGATACTTCATTGTGGCCTTGTTTACAAACACAAGTGATTGCCCTTAACCTTGAGCCTTTGTTTACATTTGTTCGACTCGCTGGGTATTTCATTCAAACATCTGGATACTTTATTATAAATTATTTCAACCTAGACAATTCTGGTTTATTTAAAAGTACAGCGGTTATTTATTTGTACTGCCTTTCTTGATAGTATTTAGTTTTAAAATATTTTTTACTCATTCATAAAACTTTTTAATATCTTTTATGTCATAGATGCCTCGGATTTTATCTGTAACCATGTTTGCAATTTGGTAGGTTTTTCGACCCATTTTCCTTTTAATTTTATAAGGACCTTGGTACCTTAACAACAGCTTTTCTGTCTCATTCTTAGACACATCTGATCTATTGTGCCTAGTGATTAGGACTAAATCGCCCGGTTGAAACGACGTTTCTCGGCAGTTTATATTTTTCATAGCAGCCCGTCTTTCTCCCACTGTCCTTATACGATCGAATACATTTTGTAATGTTTGTCTTTGTGTCGCTTGTTCCGCATTTCTACAATCATCTGGCAGAAATCTCTCCCATATATATATCGGTACTTCCCCATGGTGTACCTGGATAGGTGAATATCCAGTTACTTCATGGGGAGTTATGTTAATTACCTGTTCCATATATGGCAGATATCTCATCCATGATGACTGCGCTTCATGACAATAGGTCCTAAGAATCCTGCCCAGATCTCGGTTTATCCTCTCGGCATGGTTTACCTGTGGATGCCTGACCGGAATTAATGTATGCTCAACACTGTTGTCGCGCATCCATAAATTCCATTGTCGGGACGTAAAAGCCGATCCGAAATCTGAGAGTATTCGCCTAGGCTTCCCTATTGTCTGAAAATAATGCGACAGTTTGGCGATTGTACTCGTCGTATTTGGGCGCTTAACTGCATATAATTTTACTAATTTCGAGAATACATCTACAACCACTAAAATGTGTCTTGCACCTCCTGTGCTCCGGGGCAAAGGTCCTAAGAAATCGACAGCAACAATCTCTCCCGGCTGTTGTGTTAAAATGGGTTTAGTCCTTGCTTGCAAATATCGATTTGTTACTTTTGCAAACTGGCAAATCCGACATTTCCGAATGACATCTATGACTTGTTTATGTATATTTTTAATGTAAACCTGTTTGTTTATCATTTTGACAATTTTATTTCTACCTAAATGTGCATATTGTTTGTGTACATGCTCTATAAATGGAACGATATTTTGCTTTGGCATCACAACCTTCGTTCTATTATTTACAATTTTACATAATATATTGTTACATATTTTATAATAATTAAACTGATTTATGTGATTTATTATATGAGAAAGTTCAGGTTCTTGCTCCTGGACTTGTCTCATTTCTTTAAACATCTTTTGTATTATTGTAGGGCATTCTACCTTAATTTGTCCTATTTTAACTATATTTAATCCCTTTTGCCCGCTATTATTTCCTGTATTACTTTGATACATCCGACTTATGGTGTCGCAAGGAACGTTTTCTTTACCTGGACAGTGTCTCATTTTTGGCTGATATTGATGTATCGCGAGAATCCACCTAGTTATGCGTGCATTGGTATAGTTGCATGAATAGAGAAACTTTAGTGCTTTGTTGTCTGTAATGATAGTTAATGGGGCCCCTACTATCAATGGCCGAAACTTCTTTAGGCCATGCACTATTGCCAAAAGCTCCTTTTCGCACACTGTATACCCTAATTCCGCGTGTTTCAGTGTTCTCGATACAAATCCAATTACTTGTAACCTGCCCTGTTGGTCTTCCTGGTACAGCTGACTTGCTATAGCGTTATCGCTCGCATCAGTTTGTAAAAACGTTCCCCGACCTTCCACCGGATGTGTCAAAGTAACTGCTTCCACAAACAGGTTTTTTACATTCCTAAATGCATCTTGCATTTCTATATCCCAAACCCAGGGTTGTCCCTTTCTTAATAGCTTCAACAGGGGTGAAGTTTCTCGGGCGTATTGACTTGTGAATCGCGAATAATAATTCACAAATCCTAAGAATGATTGTAACTGTTTTTTATTCTTAGGACTAGGAAAATCGCGAATCGCTTGGAGCTTATCTGGGTCAGTTTTTACCCCTTTCTGGTCAAAAATGTACCCTAAAAACTTCACTTCCTGTTGGCAGAACAATGTCTTATTGGGATTTATTGTTAAATTTCCCTCCCTGAATTTGGAAAATATTGTACGCAAGTGCTCGAGGTGTTCTTCAAATGTCTCCGATAGACATAACAAGTCGTCAACATAGGCTAATATGTTGTCGCTTAACTCCACGCCAAGTGTTAAATCGACTGTTCTCACTAGGGCCGCTAGAGAATTCTGTAACCCGAATGGAACGACCTTAAAATTGTACACCTTATTGTCGAATAAAAAGCCGGTATATTTCTTGGAATCGTGTGTCAATGGCACTTGCCAAAAACTGGATGTCATATCAATCTTTGAAATATACCGTTTATTCCTTCCTTTTCTTAGGATGTCGTCTATACTAGGTGCACTTTCATAATCGGGTACAGTTATCTCGTTTAACTTCCTAGCGTCTAAACAAAGTCGAACCGTATTGTCTGATTTTATGACAACAACCATAGGATTAACATACGGCGTCCTTGACCTCTCAATTATGTCATATCGGAGCATTTTGTCGATTTCTTCCTGAACCTGTTTGCGGAAGTTCATTGGAATAGGATAGTTCCTGTTCACAAAAGTTGTGCCTTCCTTAATTTTGAGCGCATGTTTATATTTATTGGATCTACCTGGTTTTTCATTAAACACGTCTGAATAATCGTTTATCAACTCTTGTAACTTCGACATTTCTTGTTTATTTAAGATGCAATGATTATTTGTATTCTCCAACTTAATCGTATTTATTTTAAGATATGTTTTACGCGTTCTGATTTTCTTTCGGCGTTTTGTGTTACGCCATTGTGCGTAATTCCTGTATTTTATTTTTGTTTTTGATTTATTTTTACTTGGTTTATTTTGATAATTTTTATACTGGTGAGATTTACTTCTAAATTTATTTTTAGCAAACAATTTGGACTTCGTTTTCAAGCAAGATTGATTAGAATTAAAGTGCTTTGGAATTCTTGTTAAGTCTAACGGATTTGTTTCCCGACAATTAGGTCTTTCCCTAACTTGTTGGAATTTTATTTGTTTCGGCTTATAGCCATTTTTATTTAATTCGTTGAATCCTCCCTCGTCATTATTTAATTTGTTTGTTGTAGGCTTGGTTAACCCATTTTTTGCTTTGTTTAATCCCGTTAGCTTACTTGATTCCGTTCTTTCACAGTTTAATAATTCACTCTTCCTCGAATTTTCGCACAATTTGTTATTTAAATTTTTGGTAACCTCGTTCTTAACCTTATTCGTTGACAATTGTTTTGGTTTTATTTTTTGTTCCCCGCTTGTATCGGTGGAACATTTTACATTTTTAGTCATATTTTTGTTTAGTGTTGGTTTATTTTTTAGTTTGTCATCGCCTAACTCGCACAAGGACCCATCTTCCTGATCCTTTCCCGTGAACAGCCCCTTCTGCACGCTATTCACTATCGGGCACTCCAATGTCGGCTCTACAGGTGTTAATTTGCCGTCGTTAATTTGCCCGTCTATATAAGACGAATCTATTATATTCATTCCCTGTTCCCCGCTTGTAACGTCGGAACATATTACATTTTTGTTAGTATTTTTGTTTGTTATTTTATCAATTTTATTACATCCTATCTCTTGTTTTATATTATTTTTATTATTATTCGATACAAGAAACTCCTGGTGCAGCAGATATCCATCAATCTCGTACGTCATGAACGATCTCTCCATGTTTATCCGGGCTTTTAACGCACACAAAGTATTTGCTCCCAAGATGAGGTCAACCCGTAGATTGTCCACAATCAAGAAAACAAATTCCTTTGTGTGTCCGTTTAATGTTAGAGGTAGCATTGTTTGTAATTTGACCCGTTTACAGGTTGACCCTAATGCTGTGACTATCGCTACATTAGCTATAGGTAGCTCATAGAATAAATTCCCGTTTTGCTTTAGGGCTATGTATTTTTCTGTTTTAATCACAGACATTTGGGCACCTGTATCAACTTGTGCAATTAACTTATGGTCTTTAATTTCGCACTCTATCACTGGACACTGGTCTACTTTTTCCAGTTTTATAACCGAGTCAATTCTTTCCTCTAACAAATCGTCCCTAATAGACATGGAAAAACCGTCTAGGCTGATCTTATTATGACGGTAAACCGGCTTTTCCTTCGGTCTCTCCCTCTGAATTATTTTTGGTTTCTTATTGCTTCGGATCTCTAACCTGGTTAACTTATCTCCCTGATTGTTGCCAGAGATCCTTATATTTAGTTTTTTGGCTTGTGGTCGCTTGGTCCGGGGATAGGCGATTTAGGATGAGGGTTTTTAGGATACTTGGTCTCTTGGTATTTTGCGGTATCACCATGGGACCTTGGGTTAGGGTTAGGTTGTTGGTTTGGAGCAACCTGCCTCTGTTGACTTCTTTGAGCGTTCCCATTACCATTGCCGTTGTCAGTAACGCTGTCTAGCTGTTGTAGGAAAACTATCGCTTGTTTGATGTTACTTGTGGGGTTTCCCACACTAGCTAGCTGAACGTTACTCCCAAAGTGTTTCATTAACATGAAAATGAGATGGTTCTCTGGGATTATCGGGTCTAAGTTTTTCGCCCTGTTTACCATCATAATAAAATACTCTGCCATAGAGTATGGTCCATTATTATGGTAGCGCCCTTGATTTATCTGTCTGCGCACCCTATCCTGCTGGCGATAACTCCAGAAATGCTCCGTGAATTCTTGCCTGAATTCAGAATAAGTTTCTGTATTGTTTTTTATGGCTTTCCACCATGCATCCGCTGCCCCTTTCAAATATCGCTCTACAATTCTTAATTTTGCAGTCTCGTCCATAGTATTGTCTATTTCAGAAAATAGATCTTCTATTTCCCCTAGGAATGTCATTGGATCTTCCTTGTCATTCCCCCAGAACTCAATCCTACGGTACGTAGCCTCCCCGTTCCTGTCTATTACCCTTGGTAAGCAAACTTGTGTTACTATTCCCGCTCCAGCTGTTTGCTTTACCTTTGCAACTTGTTGCTTTACCGATTTAATGTCCTCTTGGATATCCTGTACTTTCTCGTTTAATTTAGCCGTTTTTGTTTCCGTTTTAGTTTTTAATCTCTCTATTTCCGTTTCATGTTCGCTTAACTTTTCATATATATGACTTGTCTTAGCCTCATTTTCTTTTTGATAGTCTTCAAATTTTCCCTGGAAAGCCTCCCATAACCGTTGTCTTTCCATTTTCTCTTCGGCTTTTTCCTTCTCTCTCAGTTGTCTCTCTTCCTCTCTTAATCGTTTCTCTTCCGCCTTCTCTTTCTCTCTCAACTGTTTCTCTTCCTCTCTCCATCGTTTTTCTTCCTCCTTCTCTTTCTCTCTCAATTGTTTCTCTTCCTCTCTCCATTGTTTTTCTTTTTCATCTCTCTCCTTCGCCCTTTGTTCTGCTTCCTCTCTCAATTGTTTCTCCTCCTCTCTCAATCGTTTCTCTTTTTCATCTCTCTCTTTCTCTCTTTGTCTTGCTTCCTCCTTCTCTTTCTCTCTCAATTGTTTCTCTTCCGCCTTCTCTTTCTCTCTCAATTGTTTCTCTTCCTTGAAAAAGGCCATCAATTTCTCCATCTCAGGTTTTGACATTTTGACTTACTATTTAATATTCAATTATTTATTTATTTCCTTATTTCTATCTTTTTAATTTGGTTTAGGCCAGATGGTTCCTACCCGCTCTTTCGACTAGATCCTTATTCAAATTTATTTATTTATTTATTTTATTTTTATTTGTACGCTCTTAGATTTGTTCAATTTATATTATTATTTAAAAATTTTAATTACATTATTTAAAACATTTTGACTTCATTTATTTAAACTATCTCGATTCATTTCTATTATTTAATTATTCAATTTTGATATAGGGAACCTGTTCAAAGTCCCTACCGTCCGGGCGCCAATTCTGCAACGTCCCCCCCAGCTCACCTAACCTCTACCGTCCCTACCACCGCAGCTCCACGCGGTCGCCGTTTGCGTTGTTTAAATCCTTTCTTGCAGAATACTAGAATTTAATTGTTTACAAGAAAACATATTTATAAACAACCAAACCTCTGCCTATCACCCTGCTGGTAAACCCGTGCTAAACTCCCAGAGTTTAGTGTATGTTTCCTGCTCGTAGGGCCAAACCCACAACAAGCCTATTCCCGCTGACTACTATTTAAAATACATATAAACCCTCCTAAATAAGTTTATCCACTGTGTATGGTCTCAGTATAGTCACACATGTCAAATAAATAGTCAGCTGGAAAGAAACACATTTAGAATAATACACATTAAAAACACAGAGTCTTACCACCTGATGATGATCTGCAGAAACAGCAAGGGAACGTGCAAAATATGATTGTGTTTAAAAATACCTATTTTAAAAGGCTCCTGTGTCCTCTTAAACACAATCTGCCAGTAGATAAATCTCTGGACTTTTATTACAAAAAACCAACTAATCTTTAGACTAGCTCATGAAATTAGTAGAGAGAAACTCTTTAAAACATTAGGCTTTATCTATTGCCATTTAATGAAATTTAATTAAATTTGTTTACTGATTTGATAATCATTTTTACATTAGTTGGAAAAAGCTAAACAGTTTTTATTGGTTATTTGACACAGGATGGAATGCAAATAATCTTGATTTTTATGACATATTTAACTCTATTTATTGAAATAAAAAAGAAAATTTATCCTTCAAAGTATTACACAATTATATTAGCAAAACAATTCTCTGAGTTACTTCTTGTTTCTTATGCTTTAAAAAATTATACTTTGCATATAGATTTATTACATTTACATTAACATAAAATCATTTTCAAAATTACACATAATAATATTTTATCTCCTATATGGAATTGGTAAATTCATAACTTATGACCTTTAATTTTTAAATTTATAATATTCGAAAATTTCTCATTTTCTTTAAATAAACGGCTTATGGCCAAAAACCTTTTGTAATTTTAATATTCATTATTTTAAATATTCTGAGCACATAAATTCATTTACTTAGCATACAATTTATTAAAATTTTATAAAGAGTGAAGTCATTGTTTTAAGCTTGCAAATTTGTTTGAATTTAATAAAATTAACTAACTAAATTTGACGTGACTGATTTCGAATAAAGAAAATGACTTGCCAAAGATGTTCTTGCCGGTCCTTGGGGTCCCTCGTCTGGATTCCCTGGTCCTTGGACACCGGAAGTCGCCATCCCTGGTTCGTCGGTGGTGGTTTCCCTCTATTCGAGCGTCCTGGAGGCTGAGTCTGGAGCCTTCATCCTTGGTGGTCCTGGATGTCGAAAGCGCTGAGGTTATTGTCCATCTGGCCTACTGACGGTCTCTACTCGCGGTCCAGCATAGCGTCCCGCGGCACCTCGTGTTAGAAAATTTTTACAGACTGTCTCTAAAAGCTTAGAGACCAAGTATATATAGCGGTGAATTTAACCTACCGCACCCCGCCTGCAAAGTTTGCTATCGCTCGATTTATTCCTTGTACAGGCAAGTCGGGCAACGAATCTGTTTTAGCTTGCATAGTTTGATAATTAATTTTAGAACACTGGAAAAATGTCTATTTTATTTAAACGGCTGTAACTTTTTTGTTTCTTAAGTTTTTTGAATTCTGTTTTCTCTAATGTTCATTCTAGGTTATTGTGGTTCTTTTAAAATGTCGATGAAAGTTCTACGTGGTTTGGTTCGAAAACTAGCTTTTTTAGGCACTTAGAATTTTTTCGCTTCACTCTCGATGTTCAAATTTAGTTAGTTATTACAAATTTATTTTATAACATTCTTTAATTTAGCTTAACTATTTTATTTACTGTTTTATTTAATTTTTCCCTCTTTATTAATTGTATAATTCCCTACTTGATTATTTTAAAAACAGCTTTATTTCTAAAAAACAGGAAATTACTTATTTCCCACTTGCGACGGTCCCCAGCCCGTTGCAGTGTGTGTGTGTTGAAACGGGTTAGAATGTCCCATTTCAATTCAATAAAAAAATCGAAATAATTTTAATTTATAAAATATAATTTAAATTAATTTTTCAAGCCATGAATATTGATCATTAAGTTTATAATGGTAAAATAAATTGTAATTGTACAAAAATGACTCTGGAGTATTTTGTGTACTACGAAAAAAAATCAGGTTTCTACAATATTTTGAATAAACACTTAAGACAAGAAAAAACGGCAAAATCCAAGTCAGACAAGCAAATCGAGAGTGGGGGAATAGAGACGATAACTATCGCTAAGCGTTTATGCGCTCTCTCGTAATTAGGCCACTGACCAGAAAGGTCATAGTTTTCTGTTAAACTAGCGAAATTACCAAAATGGATTTCTAGAGCACAAACTCGAGGCCGCGGAATGCGGGAATAATGTAGTATGTCTTAATTTATGTCTAATGAAAACTAGACATCGAAATATGAAAAATCACGGTTAAATGTTCATTTGTCAAGAAACTGGCTTCGCCGAATTTGTCCGTTCCTGCTTCCTGGATGAACCAAATTCCAGACGAGAAGAACTACCAGTCTGGAAGCATAAAGTCATCTCCTTAGACCTTGGGATGTATCATCGAAAGTGCGAGAATTGGGCATGATTTCTATACAAATTTAGTAATAAAATAAAATTTGATTTTGAAATACGTTCCAAAGATTCAAAGATTCAAATAAATGCGTTAAATGTGTAATATTATAAATAATGACTTTATTTTCTTGAAAATTAAATAAAAAAATTGGTAATTACAAAACTGTTTAGTTATAAAAATGGTTATGTAAAGATGTGCAAATGTTTGCAAATCGAGAAATAGTAAAGTATATGGAAAAAGATAGAAAGAAGATTAGGCATAGTTATAAAATAAATTCATTCATACTATCTAAGGAAATGCAGTAAATTTTGTTACAACCGGTAGTTAAATAAACCGGGAAAAAATATTTATCAATATTTAACTTGTAGAAAAATATAAATAATTTCTCAACCAGAAATTATTAAACAAAGTCAATCACAAATTATTTAGTATTTTTGAATGAGTGATAAAATTTGAAATTTAGTTTTAATTAAAATATTTCAAATTATATATATATAAATTCATAAGCTTGTAAATCAATGATTTCTGTGGCAGTAGAATTAGTAACAAATTTCGTTTAAATAATACAATATGTAAATTTATTGAATGTCATTTAACTGCTGGCACAAAATAAGATCATAAATTGAGTTTGAAATTTATAATAATTGAAATAAACTTAGCCAACCTCCCTGCAATAAATATCAAAATAATTATAGTTTATTTAAGGAAAATTTAATTTATGTTTTGTTAGCTAAGGACTTTAAGATTTTATTTCAGAATTTTATTATTTAAGAATTTATTTTAATTACAAATTTTTTTATTATTACATGCAGTTTCCAACAACAGCCAAAAGAGTAATTTATATTGAATTATTCCAGTGTACAAAAATAATAAATTTAATTATTTGCCAACTAGTAAATTATAATAGTAAATTAATAAAAGCAATACAATTAGTAAAACCCAGCCTATTAGAGTCAGTCATATTTATTTAGTAACAAATAGCTTGAAACCAATGTGCAACCTAAAGATAATCGAGCAACCCATCCAGAGAAATTAGTTAAATAAAATTATAAATTATGAGCTAGCTTAAGGACTAGTTGTTTTTGCTATGAAGCCCAGGAGTTGATACTCACTGGCAGGTTTTACCATATGAAACACAGGACCTCTTTTAGGAGGATATGGTAAAACTCTATCTTGCACGGACTTCACCAAGGCAGGAGCATGGTGGAGAGATGTCTTCAAAGCATGGTAAGGCAAATTTATGATGCGATAAATTTTATGTGTTTCAGCTGACATAAATTAGACCATATGACAGATCACTGACCTTACCATGAATTTAAATACACTTTATAGATAACGTTCCCAGGGTATACTTAGATGGGATTTTAAATACTTGCTCATGTAACCAGGTGGTAGGCAACTTTCTACAGGTTGAAGGTTGGCGGGGTGATGCACCGTTGCAGTGTGTGTGTGTGTGTGTGTGTGTGTGTGTGTGTGTGTGTGTGTGTGTGCGTGTGTTTGTGTGTGTGTGTGTATGTTGGTGTAAGTATCATAAAACAACTAAGGTTATTCAAATACAAGAACTATTTAATCATTTTTACTTAAAGCATTTCGTTAGTTAATATATCGTTAATATATCTACATTCTTAGTCCTTTATTAATTTATTTTATGAGTTTTAATATTAGTGGTTCTAACAATAGAATGAATCGTAATATTTGATTTGTATAATTCTGTTATTTCTATAGGCATTTAAGAGTTCTTTATTCGACTCTTCATTTATAATAACTATTATTATTATTTATTTACCTATTTTTCTTGGTTTGACCTACATGTAATGTATCTCTACAGATTTTACATTCTAATTTATAGACACCACCTTTTTCAGCCATTTTATCTGTTCTATCGTTGCTATAGACATATTTATTATATTACTATTGTTTTATATTATGTTTTGACACTTGTGTTTTTAAATATTTTTTTATAAATTATCCATTTTCTAGTATTTTAATAATCTCAATAGTTTATTGTTATTATACAAGAAAACATTATATATATATATATATATATATATGTGTGTGTGTGTGTGTGTGTGTGTGTGTGTGTGTGTGTGTTGGTATGTGTGGGCTGTGAGTTGTAAGTATACGAATATCAGTTTATTTTTAATTACTAGATGATTAAAACCTCAAAACAATTGTCAATTATTAACTTTACAAATTTCCTAAATTTTAATATCATAAATTCTTTTTATGGTTCTAAAATGCATTGAAAGGTCCAAAGTAAAGGATTTCCACATAGTTTGTAACAAAGTTTATGAATGTGGCACAAAAATCATACATTTTGGATAAACAAATTTGGCTGTTTCCTAAATTGATGCATTAATAATGATAATTATGTCCGGTTAGGGTTAATAGAATTCATTGTAACAACATGCGAAGCTCAAATTAGTGGACACAATCACTGCAATTAAACAGTGGAGTAATAACTGACACAATCGAGACAACACACTATGTACGCATTATTAATTCACGTGTTTATTGTAGCCTACTTGTGAAATAATAATCCATTTTAGTTTGCTAAATCCAATCAAACTTTAACTTTCTATAAAAATATAATTTCTTTAAATCAATTCCGACTTAAGTTATTAAAAACAAAATTACTATAGTGTCTTTTATGTATATAAATGTGTCTAAATATCAATATTAACTAGCGAAATAGAAGTTCCTTGCAATTAGCCATTTCCCTTTCTATGTATGATTTCGGACTATTAATTTTGTTTATTACTATTTATATACTTTATTACTCACTTACATTGTGTTGTAGTTTCTTTTCGCTTTCCTTTAGTATTTTCCATTTGTAAAGCAAGTTTCGATGCCAATAATACTGTTTGATTGTTTATTTGATTCTTTTCTTTAAATTTTAGTCCTTGAGCAATATTTATGATATTGTGTGGTAACCAAAGCAACACTTTACGTATGTACAATGGAGGTTTTGTTGACAGCCAAATGATAGCAAAAGAAACTTTTCTATACTTATACGAGAAATACTCATTTAGCCATAGGAATGTTGGCTCAGTGTCAAAAACGCCAGCTTTGAACATGATACACTCAGTTCAAATCCGGTCTAGACCTCACAAATTTATATAATTTAACTATTGAATAAATATATGAAAGAACTGTATTAACATCAATCATCCTTTATTGGTTAAAAAATTAATTTAAACGTGATTGGATAAATAAATTGCATTTAATTACGATTGAAAATGTGTACAACATATATCAGCAGAGTGTGAGCTCATAGAAAGCATTTAAAATTAATAAAATTACTTTAATAAATAATAATAAATCAATGTAAATTATTATTTGCATTCAAATTTATGTAAGATACAACGTAAATTCACGATTACAAACAGTTCTAAGTTGTAATTTTCTAATTAATTTATGAAAATATAAATACGCTTTTCTTTCTTGTATACACAGTTTTTTAGTCACATTGAAATGATAATAGTATCTCGAAATATAAAATAAAAGTTTTGAAACATATTTTTATTTATCTGTGTTGCGTGAAATATGTTTTCATATTAGGAATTATTCGAAACCGTGAGCATATGATATATTTTTAACTCTAACTCAATATCACAAACAATAGGACGAGTAGTTATATTTTGTAAATATAACTAAACATGCTTCTACAATATATGACTGTTTGAGGTATTACAGTTGTCTCAGTATATTTTCGTACTTTTGTTCAAATATTATTTATTTATTTATTTTTTACTATACCGCCATACATTAAAGTTATCAGTGACGTAAATGTGCAAAATACATCAGTTTAAAAATTGTAGGATTTTCGTCCAGTAGACTTAGTTTCTGATGGAAATACTAATGATAGTAGGAGAACAGTAATTTAGGTAATCTGTGTTGTTAGTGTAATGAAAATATTGCAATACGTTAGTGTTAATTAATTTTGGCGTATTTACATTGCAACCAAAACGGGGTTGGATCAGATGTTACAGCAAGATAATGTAAACAAGTCTGCCATTTAACTGTGGCAATAATATAGCAACGGGAAACAGCTTTGGAGAATGGGGTGTAGGTCTAAATCTGAAAAGACTCAAAATCTAATTGGAAGCTCTCTTGAATAATATTCCCAACACGTTTACATTTAAAGACTTATCATAATATAAAAATATTGTTATTAGCAAATTTATATTAGTGTTTGTAAGGCTTTAGTAGGTGACATTTAGTAAAATCATTGTAAAACTTTAAAGTTTTACCTAACCTTGCGGTATATTTAATTATTTACACATTGTTGTACAACAATGTGATGATATTTGTATTAATGTTTATAACTTTTAGTAACGGATAACTACGTGTTTATGATGTTGATAATGTGAAGTTCTATGTATTGGACGTCCCTAGGATACGCGATGCAAAACCTATCTAGAATGGTAAAACTACTTGATTATTTGCCCTTTCCTTAGCCTTTTATATTTACAAATACAATTCTCTATCGATTCCCTTAAAAGGCGATGTATCGGAAAGCAATTTCTTTTGATCTTGATAATGTGTAGTTCTATGTAATGGACGTCCCTAGGATACGCGATGCGAAACCTTTCTAGAATGGTATAACTACTAGATTATTTGCTCTTTCCTTAGCCCGTATATTTACAAATATAATTCTTTATCGATTCTCTTAGAAGGCGATGTATCGGAAAGCAAGTTATTTATGATCTTCGTATGTGTAGGTTAACTTCATAAAAGCTACGTTGCTCAGACATTGCCGTAACGTAGATGAAAAAAAGAAGAACAAAAATTGTCTCCATTTATATAAAATTGTTGGAATTACTAATAGGATTTAATATAATCAAGGTTATATTTATTGTGTATGCACCAAAACAACGATTGTGAATTGTAACAAGTTTTTAAATACAATTAGATGTAATCACTGTTTAGTACAAATAGTCACACTGAAAGGCAATACAAATATGGACCGATTATGAAATTAAAAGTGACAATATGTACATGCAGCAAAAAATAATTTTATCCTTACAATCCATCTAGCATTTATTTTTGTCCTAAATAGCTCATTAAAAAAATATCATAGATTTATTTGTCGTCAAACCCTTATATTTTCAGAAACATGATAGAATATGATACATTATCATATTTACGATTAATAATGACACATAAATATATTTTAAGTAAATTTCAAGAAATAATAAGTATGCTATTCATTTTAGTTATGTCAATAATAATGAACTAATTGCAATTGAAATTCTTTTTATCTTTTACCTATTGCAATAGTTTTGATAAATTATATTTTCATATACATACTCACGCTTTACATATAAAATGAAAAGCTAATTAAAATAATTACTAATGGTACCCCTGAAAATAAAAGCAATCTGCCAGATAGAAACACAATAGCAGATCCCGTCAGTTAGGACTCAGTATGAGGAGAGAAAATAATTATTTTTACCATCGCAAAAGCTGTTAATATTTATAGCACGATATAGAGATTGCGAATTTTGCACGATGAAAGTTCTTTTTACGACATGCGAGATATTAATTTCCTGAGGTTTTGCCATATAAAATTGCCGAGATTTATTTATCGTTAATGTTTTCTTCACTATCTAACGTTAAAGCATCATCCATGGTATATGTGTGATTAAATTTGTGCTATAACTAAATATTTATAAATATACAACATCAGTTGACCGCGAGTAAAAATTTAAACCTAAATTTAAATTTAATATTCATGATACGTTTTAAAATTACCGTCAACATTAAATATTTTTATGCTTTTCTATATCGGTTTTTAAGTAATACAAATATTCGCGCTTCAAGAGGCAATAGTCGTTTTATTTATTCTCTAAGCTGCTCTCTGGAGTAGCAAGTTAAAACTTGAAAATTCGAGATTAACGTCTTAGAAATGTAGTTATTTTGAAGAAACATAAATATAAATTGAACTCACCAATAACGAGAAAAGAAATAAATATTATAAACAAAAAAAATGTTCGAAGTCAATTCCTACTTAGGTCAAGAAGACAAAATTATTTTGTTTATTATTTATTAAATTATTACAATAAATTCGATTAAAATTACAAATAAAATTTACTAAAATAGAAAATTATAAATATTTTACCTGGTGCACTTTGACGCCAATGAGATACTTGCCTATAGCACGACCTATGGTGACATTTAATGAGGACGAAAGTTCCTTGAGGTTTTTGGTTTACGATGTGGGGGAATCTCCTGCAACGTCCCCATTAGACACCAAAGTGAGTGTTACTGTAGGTAAATGCCGCTTAATAACTTATGTATATAAGGGTAGACAAGGTGCTTAAGTTGCAAATAGAAGCAAATATTTTCTATGTAAATATTGATAGTCTAAAGATTTAAATGCAAGCATTTATTATAACTTTGGGTGAGGTAACTTTAATACTTCATATTTATTATTGCAAAAACTCTCAACGACTTTCATAAGCAAAGTTAACGGCGTATTTTCCCACAGATAAACGTAAATTTATTTGCCCGCGATATAAACAGTCTGGGGTTAAGCAACCGTAGTTTCAGAGTTTAGTTTAGAATTTGTTAAGCAAAGCCATCAATCCCTCCTGCAGAAAAAAATTGTGAAAATAAAGGAAACATAAATTGGCGCCCTGCTATTTTAAGATGAGCACGGTTTTGTTATCAGATTTATACAATATTTTGCTACAAAATATAACAACTTTATTATTTACTTATTAAGCATTTGTTTTTTAAAATGTTTTGTTCTGTTTTGTATTACAGATTAGTTACACTATAAATAATGTATTGTTGTATGAATCATTTAACTAAGAATAAGAATATGTTTTAGTAAACAAACTTTTAAATAACAATAATAATATCTATCTCATATAACATAATACTAGAACATGTAAACAAAATAATAGTTGTAGCCTACTATATTAAATAAAACATTTATTCACCTATTTATTTTTTATTATTTTACTGTCCATAATTATTTGTTTCTATATGTTCAACATGATCTTCTACCTCATTATTAATTAGGTGTTTAGGAATTTAGTATGCTCTTGCTATAGAACTGAAATAATATGGGCAAGTTGATAGGTTGTAACACACTTTAGATGGTGTTACATATTAAATTGAAAATTTCAGAAAACAAACGAGAATGTATTCAAAAATTGTAACAATATACAACTATATAAAAAAAAATTGTGATGTATTACAAATATTTTTAATGAGATCTCTGGTTGATAGTGACATCTGTCGGAAGAATTTTAAAACAAGTAATTAAAGTAGGTATGCGCCCACCCGGATGCGCGCCAGCGGGGAAGGTTGCTTCCAACGATAGTTTAAGGCCTCTTTTAGCCAAGATGTAAAGGGCTACGGACGTGTCCGAGAGCAAGGAAATTTTATTTTGTTTTCAAAATTTAATGTAATATTCTTTTTCTTAAACATGTTATAATCATGGTGTAGAAGACAGCGTACGTAACCAGGTACAAAGATGGGACGCTGAAGTTACCGATGACATTTCCTGAGACTTTTCCACTAGAAGGATGCGACGCTACGATATGTGAATACAGCTAAGTGGACGATTTAAGACTTTAGAGATTTATTGCAAAATTTAAAATGTTAGACAGTTTAACTCAAATTAATGAACCTTGAACGTTTCAACCTATATACATAAATGTAATTTACGCATCTTTTGGTGCACTTGTGTTCCCTTGAATTATAAAATTTGATTATGAAAAAAGCAAGTAAACGCGAGTACAGATTCATTTTCAGCCATTGATTGATTGATTGATAATTGATATCCGTAAAAATTCATAAGTTAAATATGAAATGTTCAATAATCCGTAACCGAAGCAATGTCAAGAAATTTGTATCATGATTATAATTTATATTATTTTCTTTGTTAAATAAAATGAGTGTAATTTGCTTTAATTGAATTTCAAAAGAGTAATTATTTAACCAGCACACAATTCCATGCATTTCAACTTAATAAGCCTTAAAAAATTAATTTAATGAGACTTTGCTAGTTTAAATGATTTAACTTTGTATTTTAAAGTATTTTAATGTAACGGAGTTCTACCTTCAAGTTTTGAAGAGCGTTACGGACAGACGGTTATTATTACGCCTGAACCGTAAGCTAGAACTTAAAACTAAAACTTAAACCTAAAATAAAAACTAAATTAATTTTACAAAAACGTTACAAGGTTACGACAAAAAGAATTCTGATGTAGCTACTAAAAGAGTATTTATTAATAGATCTCTAGTTGTACAGTTGATAATAATGAAGAGGGAGATTGTTTTAGCAGAAGTTTAGCCATTTCTTACTGACGCGAATGTTATATAACAATATTAGAAATCCTCCGATAAGAGAAAGGATGCTAGCAAAATATTTTTTAAATTTACTAATAAATAATTACGTTTAACCCAATCAATTGCAAAGGAATTATCTCAAGAAAAAAAATGTTTTTTGTCATTAATAACGTTTTCTAATATAGTTGTTTACACTTGTTTTAACTACATAAAGTTTATATTTGAAATAGCTTCTAAGAATAAACTGTTGTTGTGCCCCCCATGTATCTCAATATTTATGTTAGACGAGATCACTTTAAGTACAGAAAAAATGTGCAAAGATTTGAAAGAACACGAAAAATGTCGTTTTCTCCTTGCATGAGACTTCTACTTTCAGAATTCATTGACGGCATGTAGCGTACGTAGCACTAGTGACGGATTTAATGGGTGGTTGAGCATTGAGGTTCAAGGCCAACAAAATATGGAAAGTAAAAAACTTTAAACTATAAAATAACAATGTAAACAATATGGAAATTCTGATGTTTGCGTTTAGACATTCATCTATAATTTAATGTTTTTATTCATTAGCAGAATACATAAAATATATAATTTGAACACATTTGTATTATATAAATGAATAATTTATTGGAAATAAATTTGTTCACAATTAATACTTGAAATTTAAACAAATATATTAATTTGTCACAACCCAGACCAATAAACCTTTTAGCATGGTTGTAGGTTTCAAATAATCTTTAAAATATGGGATAAAGCAATATTCTAAATTCAACACTTGTTATTTTTAATTACAATATTATATTAAAAGAAATTGTTGAGTGGTTATATTGGAATATTGTGGTATCGTATTTGTATGGGTGAACCTCCATTTTTTGGTTCAGGTTCAAGATAGCGTTGTTTTATTTTATAGTTAACTTCATTTCTATTTGTTGTCAATTTTTTGTTATTAAATTATTATGTAACTCACGTATCGAGAAAAGTAGGTTATTTCCTTGAAAAGACTATTGTTATTTTGGTAGTTTAAGAAGGAAATATTAGTTTAGAAATTTATTATCGGGAAGTTTTAGTTTTTACCCCTTTAATAAAGGTTATACTATGAATTTTTTGAAAAAAATATTCATAGACAGATTTTTCTTTTAGTTATATCATGTTTTTGTATGATGACTTTCTTTCGTTGAATATATTTATCGTTTGAAGGATTGGCATTTTACAGCTGTCGGTATCAAGGAAGGAATATACACTTGGTACATTTTTTAAATCAAAGTATTGTGTTATGAGTTTAATGATGTGTTTCATTGTCGGAAAATTATTTTTCGTTTTCAACTGGTACAGTATAAAGTTTGCCGTCATGTCATACACAGCACACTAAGACACTGAAATATAACTTTCTTTCAGAACTGTGATTACTAAAGTTAACCTTTTTTTCATTTTGTAATAACATTGCTTGAAACTTTCCAGCCTGGTTAAATATATGTTTATTCTTTTGACTTTTAGAACATAGTTTTAATTTAAGACGGATTTTTTCCTCATAGAACACTTGCATTTTTTATCTAGCTTAAATCAATGGGATATTTATATGGATAGGAAATTGCACTTTTGTCAAGATGAAAAACCTCTTTTTAAATTAAATATCTGTTTATTTATGGTTTTAATTTATTTAATAAAATATTACTAATTAAAACTTTTCAACTTCTTGGTTTGTTTTTTTTAAAATTTTCTATTGTTTACGTTGCGAAATAATTAGATTAGCAAAACAGATTGAATAAAACTGTAAACCTGACTATCCTTTTTATTATCTACTTCATTAGAAAAGTATATCAGTTTATCAGTAAGTGGTCTCACAACAGCTCGTTTTTAATTATTATTATCATAAAAATAACATAAGTTTTCATCATATTTCTGATAATATATTATACATATCATATTAAATTATACTAAATTTTAAATCAACTGAGACTCATCAAAGCATTGACCAAGTATATTGTACTTAGGGTAGCAAATAGCACATGGAACCTATGATTGATGATCAATAATAACAAATATGATAAAAACAAATAGGGCAAAATTATTTATATCGAATATTGTCAACACATCGATTCATGATACACAGTGAATATATAATATTTTAATTTATTGTTCTAAAATGCTGTTTCTCAGATGAGAAAAGAATTATTTCCTTTTAAAGCAATTAAGAAAAAAATATCGTACAGTAGGTTCGGTCTGCTATCTGAAGTATAACTTGTCTCAATCGGGGTGAAAAATATGTTATCCGACCCTCTATCTAGGAATTTATGTTTGTGAGATAGTGAGTTGAATAGTGTTGTTTTTTTTGCATATTTGATTGTCTTACCTGTTTTATCGTAAGAGCTCTATCTTTCCCATTATATCTTTGTTTTACCTCTCATTTTCTCTTGTCGCTTTATGGTTTCTGTAATTTTTTTAGTTAACACTTATATTTCATTATGAATATAAGTAGTAAAGTTGAATTACTTGTGAATAAAAGTAAAGATTGTATTACAAATATCCCATTTAATAATGCTTACAGATTGAAATTATATCCGTCAAAAATTTTAATTTAAATTCTATTAAAGAAATAAGTTTTCTGTAATTATGGTTTATTTTGTTTATGAAACACCCACAGCTATTTACAGTGGTTATGGGAATAAATGCATAATTATATCATATGTATAATATAACCTTCCCCATAAAGTATTTTTAACGCTTTAATTTTCATATTTCTCTTTGAAATATTTCTCCTTATTCAATAACACAAACTAATTCTGCTTCCTCCAGGTGCATAGGTTTCCGTGTAACTTAAGTAAACAGTATGTAAAGTTCATGAATTTATATTTCTCATTCATATTAATAGCTGTATCGTTATAATCATTTGTTCTTTTATTTTGACTATATTTTTCTAAATGATATTTTTAATAAACCATTTAGCTATAAATTAAACAAGAAGAGTTTTACAGTTATGATTATTTCTGTATTTTATAGGAACATGTTTAGTTTATTATAAAACTTATTTCGAAAACGAGAAAGCATCGATTAAGGCTTGTACTTTAGGACATCACTAATAAAAAGACTTTTTATTGCTGTACAACCTGAATGTTCTACCTGAAAATGAATTAGGGACTAAAAATTATGCGTTTTTAGCTCATAAATTTGGAGTAGACTGCGAATTAAATGTCACCGTGACCTTGACCCTGAGAAGTCGCACGAGATTTCTCTTGTACTACCACCACTTGGAACATGATACATATTGAGATTGTTCTATACATCAATAACTTAAAATTTTTCTATTTGTTTGATACTAAATAATTACAATTATTATAAATATGTATATACCTAGGACAAAATCAAAATATAAGTGATAAAATAGAGGGCGAATTTATAACAAACAATTAAATATTTAAATTTATATAATGAATTATTGTTAAAACAATTTATTAACGTCAAGCATTATTTTCTAAAAGCATAAAACATTGTAATACATCTTTAAGCGATGTATGGATATTATTTTATTAACGATTGACGATTTCTACAAGATATATAAATTTATAACGGGAGAATAAGAGATTATGAACTATTAGGGGGTATATTAAAAGATTTTAAATAATAATAATAATTTCGTTCGTTTCCTCAACGTTTTTAGTAACGATATTGAGTAATAGAAACAATGACTTTTAATAACTAAATATAATGGAAGTACTTTTACTGTTTTTAGTTTAATGTTAATTCAGTAAATAAACAACTTAATTTTCAACCTTATAAAAAAAATCTATATTTTAAACTTCTAAAATTGTGTTGCAAATTAAAACCAATCTGTATTTTGTAAACGTGTAACGAATTTCATTACACTTTTGCCACTAGTAAACGTTATATTAAGTCCATACAATCTGCATGGAAGGTATTGAGATTCGTTAACGACCCCGGAAGGACCTGAATAATAAATGAGTAAATCAAGAAAGGTTCTTAAAGTATTTTTACTCAAAAAACTTCCTCACTTAAAGGATAGAAGCCATTTATTATATATAGTGAATTGAACTTTATAATTAATCTTCCAGGTAACACTAAGCTAAGCATTATTCCACAAAAGAACAGAAAATATTTCCAACGCAAATTAGTCTTTTCTTGAAGTACAGCATTTTTCTTATGTTTTTGTTATAAAAGGACAACAATTCACAACTAATATAATATAGGAGCAATAATATTGTTTGAAGTCAATTCCTATTCAACCAAACAAAAAAAAACACTTTGGTTTAGTTATTTTTGATTAAAAATATACAAATAATATAAATAAAGTAACATACCATAGCGGTAAAACAACTGTCTGCAACATAACCTATAACCTAAAATTAGCTGTTTTATGAAATTAAATGCTACCGCTAATTTGAGGCCAAATTGAAAACAATAATTAGTTTGCATACCTTTTCGCTTTTGTTAAAACTTTTATCCAATGTGAAATTAAAATTATTAAATTTACTTTATTTATTGAATTAATTTTTGAAAAAAGTGCATTAACATCATGTGTCAACGCTATAAGTTTTAAAAAAAAATTGAATTTGAATTGATGAATTAAAGGTATTTTATTAACGATTAAATACATGAACAAGCTATATATATATATATATATATATATATATATATATATATATATATATATATATATATATAAACAGAGTGTAAACTAATAGAAAGAATTAAAAAGTTGCTCAAAGTACAGTTAAATCAAAGGGGGAAAAATTACAAACAATTTTAAATGTGGTATCTGAAACCTACCAGATGAACTGTAAAGATATGATCCTAAATTACATCTGAGAGGTTGACATTTACGTGTTATAGATTTTGTAATTATTTTTAAAAATAATAAAAATATGTTTATTCCATGTCAATCAACCATCTCTGCTTATAAAACAACTAATAAAGGTTTTTCTAATAAAACGGAAGAGTCTTTTTTTGTTTCTAATTTTAAGGTAGTTTATTTTCACAAAATGCCAACAGATTATAACACAATGTAACTGCCATTAATCATTGCATATACTACATGCTGAAGCAGGATTAATCCTTTTCTATTCTAGGAGGCTATGCAGTGACAAGGTGTGAGTGTTATTAATGATAGCTATGCAAAATTGTATTCACCAGTGTCAATGAATGTAATACACATTATAAGATATAATGCAAGGCCTTTCCTCTGCTTCGTCTATTTTTTATAATAAATTACGTTTAAAAACTTATATTTCAACAGTTTTATTCCAAAAAAATATTTACATTAAGAACAAAATCTCATCGTAAATTGTAAAATAATGACAAAGAAACTTGGTTGGTAACATTTCAGTAAATAGTTTTTAAGAACACAAGTAATTATGAATTTCTAGTTGAATTGATATTAGAAAAATAGTTTACTAAATAGAGAGGAAAATTATTATTATTATGTTTATTGATAAAACAGTTCATTAGAAATTATAAAATGACACAACCTGAATTAACTATTTACCACACCAGGAAATTCCTAAAGAAATGTTTTCTTTTGCATTATATATATACTAATATATAAAAATGTAATAGTGTCTGTGTGTCCATTTCTAAATCACGTAAAAATTACTTTATCCATTGAACTGAAATTTTACAAGAGGCATTCATAGTGTTTATTTAACACAAATGCATATTTTTTTAGAAATTCCTTCAGAACTCCGCCCTACGGGCCTTGGAAACCCCCTTAACACTCAATCTCCTATACTCTAATAATAACTTAACTTACCTAAACAGCTGATAATTACCTGCAACAATATGTTTTAAACACATTTAAACAACTGATAGTAATTGTTGTGATTGTTTGTTATTCATCTTGAGAGGTAAGTTATAAGTTACTTTACAAATGTTAGGTTACATATTTTTTCTTTCCCTTAGTTTTCAAGGCAATAATCAGTAATCTAATAGTATCATATATTTATTGAGAAATAATCTATACTATTACATAAATCTAGTGGTGTATATCTGTGTGTGTATTACTCAATGTTAAATTACTGGACTCATTGATATTGAATTTGGTATTTAATTTTAAATTTCTGCATGCTCGATTTTAGCAAAAAAAAATTATACTGGGAGACAAAGAAAGTCATCAGAGGAACGAAAAAATTGATTAAAGCCCTCGCTCACGCCCCAAAAGTTTACAGTTTTGGAAAGTTTTATTACATATATATATATATATATATATATATATATATATATAGTGTATGTATGTGTCTGTGTGTATGTTCGTGCTAGTGTGTGTTAGTGTGTGTGTGTGTGTGTGTGTGTGTGTGTGTGTATGTGTATGTGTGTGTGTGTGTGTGTGTGTGTGTGTGTGTGTGTGTGTGTGTGTGTGTGTGTGTGTGTGTGTGTGTGTGTGTGTGTGTGTGTATGAGTATCTAACATCGACTCTTCCTACATATATGTATATTTACAGTTTTTTTATATTATAATTAATTTAAATGTAAAATATGGATTGTATAATATCTTTATGGATTCTGTATATGAGATGTATATTTATTAATTCAAAGGGTTAATATTATTATTATTATTATTATATTAAAAATTTTATATTGTATAAGACGTTAATTTTAAAAGCTATTAACTATTAAATATCTTTATTAATATTGTTACAAACGTTTATAATTCGTTTCTCCTGTATAATCGTCAAGAGACTGGAAATGACTAATAATCACTAAGTTAATGACGGGGGGGGTGGGGGTTGAGGAGAGAATGTAAATACAGGACAACATAATATATTAAACCCAAAATTAATTCCATACAGCTACGTAGCGCCAATGAGCAGCAGGAATTATAAGGAGATATGAATTCACATTCAGGTAAAGCAGAATGAGGGAGAGAACTACTTGTGAATAAAATATTTCAAAAAAAATAATATAGAGGTTTAGAGATAAATATTAAATAATATAAATTATTTAGTAAATGTTTATACTAAATATTTATAGTAAATAAATATATAGAGAATTAGTTGAACGAATATTAATAAATACGATCTTTTGTTGTGATGAAGAAACCTATTTGTATAGTTTATATTATACAATTTTATTAAAATATTTCGGTAAATAGTAATACATTTTGATAAAAAGTTAAATAAATAAAAATGAATCTTTCACTAGATTTTTTTAAAATAATGGAATAAAATATGCTTAACAAGATATTATATTTGAAAAATTTTTAATATTTACTGAGAAACCAAAGCTAATTTATTTATTAGGATGTAGCGATAGTAGATGAACACTCCTGAGTGTATGAAAGCTCGGTCAGAACAAAATTAATCAAGTTTGTAGCCAAATTTCATTTTAAATCAGATATAAATTCCTTGACGCCTATAAAATAATGTATTACATATTTCCTTTAAAGAATATTTGTATTATGTATATGATACTTAAATAATAAACATCTTATGTCAGCTATGTTTAAATAACAAAACACTCACGGCAAGTAGATATATAATTCAGTAGTTCAATGTGACTAAGGGTAGCCGTAGCAACAAGTGACACAGGTACGAAGGGGGGTAGAGGCAATAAAATGAAGAGATATGTCTCACGCCTGATGTTAATACTTAACAAGCAGAGATCCACAGCAAATTGTACAACACGGAGGCGTTGCTTCTAAATTTACTAAACATACTTCAGCACATCATCTTACACTTTTATCAGAATAAATTAGTTAGGATAAGATATATTTGTTTATTAACTATGTTTGGTATAATTTAAATTCTCTGACATGGAAACAATAAAAAGTGTAGGCGTAAAAGTACAAAATGGAATAAATAAAATACGATCTAAGTGTTAAGACTTTAATTTTTTTTATTTCAAGGGATTCCCATACCTGTATAAAATTAATGGGCTTAAAAGTAAACTATAAATTATACAATTAGTTAAAATGTTGTACATTGTCATTGTTTCATTATAAATAAATGTTTTACAATTTACTATTACATAAAAAACCACTATTAAACGTTTTTAAAATTATAGGGCAAATTAAATATTATCATAGTTTTAAAAATTTCATATTTTCTCATTAATCATATTAATTAGTTTAATTCAATACTAAAGATATATAGTGAATATATATACAATATGCTCGAGAATGACGGCATGGCCAGCCATTGAAAGTTAGCTCGCATAAATACCAAGTAAGAATCTTGTTTAAGTATATAAGTGAAAGTGATAAGTGTATACAAGAAAACAGTGTTGCATAACTACAAATATATATATATATATATATATATATATATATATATATATATATATATTATCCTTTTATAAATTTCTTTTTCTTCTTTATATATACACAAATAAATGACCCTTTCATAAAAAAGAATTTTTATTTTAGTTTTCTTCATACACTGAAGATTTTCGCTGATTGGCAGTATCAGGAATATCCAAATTTTCAAAGTATCTTTTATCTCTATGATTTATAGTTTCTAAGGAGAAAAATGCTCTTTGGGAATTAGGTTTTGTAAAACTTATTTTTTTATAGTCATTATTTATAACCTTATTTTCACCCAATTTATTAAATAAATACTAAAAATATTTTGAATATAGTTTACCGTTGACAATTCTAAATTATGCGTATTAGGATAAAATGACATTATTTCTGTCGTAAGTAATAAATATAATCTTATTTCTCTTGGAAGTATATTACTTTTCTACATTTCTCAAACAATTTCTTTAACAATATTTAGTTAAATAAGTAAATAAATATTTATAAATGAAATATTCATCAAATGTTTTTGACTTTAAATACTATATCTGATTATGTTAAACTAATTTCATTACGAACAGATACATTATGTTCCGTACGGTGTATAGCTTATGTTCTCAGAATGTATTGAGTAAGACAATTACTAACTAGTTATGGTTGGACGCATCGCCTAAACTGATATTAGTTATTAGAGTAACTAGGTAATTAATGTAGTACTATGTCGTGTCGCTAACTGGATTCAGTCGATTGTGAAATATATCATGAAAAGATTCTGTTATAGGTTCCTAAAATATATTTAAACATTTATTAATTGCATTACAGTCATAATAAGCAAGGTATAGGTTAATCATGTGAGTAAGAGTGTGACGCATTTAGAAAAATTCTTAAGGAATTTAGGTGTTGAATATTGCAGTTTTCTGTTACATAATTAATTAAGTTACCTGCAAAGTCAAGATCTAAATTGAACTTGAAAATGGTGCATTCAATAAATTTACCAATTGTTTCAAAATAAAATCAAATTTTAAAATTCAAAATTTACACAAAGATAAACAAGAAAAAGAAAGTACATTTGAAACGTATACACTGTTTTAGTTCTGGTTTATATAATTGTTTAACAAGTTGAGAATTTACGCAAATATTTTTACTATTTTAGTATTTATGGCATTGACATATGATGTCCACAAAGAGATTGCTTCTATGTAAAATAAAATTCATTTCAAATTTTTATCCAATAGTTAAAAATTTGTTATTTCATCCCCAGGATTAATCATAACTTCCTGCATTATTAAAATATGAAAACTTGTACTATTTTGCCGTCCACAGTTAAATTTTTGAAAGTCAAATTATGATTTCACATCATTTTACATCAAATTAATTACTTATCTGGGATAGGAATTTATGTTGTACGGGGTGGTTTCTTGATCATACCTTGCCCTTATTCATTTTGGATACGTATTGTCTAGGACGCTCTCCAGATGTTGAATATTCAGTGATTGAGTAATACATACACAGATAGACACCATTAGATTTATGTAATAGCATAGATTAGTTCTCAATAAATATATGAAACTATTAGCTTACTGATTATTGTCTTGAAAACTAAGGGAAGAGAAACTATGTAACCTAACTTTTGTAAAGTTACCTATAACTTACCTCTCAAGATGAATAACAAACCATCACAACAATTACTATCAGTTGTTTAAATGTGTTTAAAAAATATTATTACAGGTAATTATCAGCTGTTTAGGTAAGTTAAGTTATTATTAGAGTATAGGAAATTGAGTGTTAAGGGGATTTCCAAGTCCCGTAGGGCGGTGTTCTGACGGAATTTCTAAAAAAAATAGGCCTTTGTGTTAACCCTATGAATGTCTCTTGTAACATTTCAATTCCATGGTTAAAGTAATTTTTACGTAATTTAGAAACGGACACACAGACACTATTAGATTATTATATATGTGTATATATATATATATTGCAAAATAAAACATTTCTTTATGAATTTCTGGGTGTGGTAAATAGTTAATTCAGGCTGTATCATTTTATAATTTCTAATGGAACTGTTATATCATTAAACTTTATAATAAGATTTTCCTCTCTATTTTGTAAACTTTTATTCTAATATCAATTCTTCTAGATATTCATAATTACTCATAATTTTAAAAAACTAATTTCTGAAACGTTACTTAACGTTTGTCATATTTTTATTCATTACGATGAGATTTTGTTTTTAATGTAAATATTTTTTTGGATATAAACTTTCGAAATATACGTTTTTAAACGTAATTTATTATAATGACATAGACGAATCAGAGGAACGGCCTTGCATTGTATCCTATAATGTGTATTACATTAATTGATCCTGGTGAATACCATTTTGCATCGCTATCATTAATAACACTCACACCTTGTCACTGCATAGCCTCCTAGAATAGCCAAGGATTAATCCTGCTTCAGCATGTAGTATATGCAATGATTAATGGCAGTTACATTGTGTTATAATCTTTTGGCATTTTGTGAAAATAAACTACTTTAGAGTTAGAAACAAAAAAAGACTCTTCCCTTTTATTATATAAACCTTTATTAGTTGTTTTATAAGCAGAGATGGTTGATTGACATGGAACAAACATATTTGTATTTCTTTAAAATAATTACAAAATCTTTAACACGTAAATATCAAGATCATATACAGATGATTGCAGTTCAAACAATGTAAGACCCTTTAAATAGGTTCCAGATACCAAATGTAAACATTTTTGTAATTTTCCCCCCTTTGATTAAACTGTACTTTGAGTAACTTTTTAAATTCTTTCTATTAGTTCACACTCTCCCTATATACACATATATATCATGTTCAAGTATTCAATCGTTAATAAAATACCTTTTATTCATCCAATCAAGTTCAAATACTTTTTTTAACTTCTAGCAGATAACACACGATGGTAATACAGTCTCTTTCAATAATTAATTTAATACATAAAATAAATTTGTTAATTTTAGCTTCACATTGTATAAAAATGTTTTAAAAAAGCGAAAAGGTAAGCAAACAATTTTTTTTTCAATTTGGCCTAAAATTAGTAGTAAAATTTAAATTTATAACAACTAATTTTATGTTACAGGTTATGTGGCAGACTAGTTGTGATTACCGCAATGGTCAAGTAACTTTATATTATATGTACATTTTTTATCAAAAATAACTAATCCAAAATGTTACCATTGTTGGGGTGAATAGTAATTGACTTCAAGCATTATTATTGGTCCTATATTATATTATTTGTAAATTGTTGTCCTTTTGTAACATAAACTTAAGAAAAATGCAGTACTTCAAGAAATGACTGATTTGCGTTGCAATTATTTTCTGTTCTTTTGAGGAATAATGCTTAGCTTAGTGTTACCTGGAAGAATAATTATAAAGTTCATGCCAGTATATGTAATAAATTGCTTCTATCCTTTAATTGAGGCAGTTTTTAAGAAAAAATACTTTAAGAACCTTTCTTGATTTACTCATTTATTATTCAGTTCCTTCCGGGGTCGTTAACGAATCTTAAAACCTGCCATGCAAATTGTATGGACTTAATATAACGTTTACTAGTGGCATAAGTGTAATGAATTACGTTACACGTTTACAAAATACGTTTTTTTAAAATTTGCAACCCGCTTTTAGAAGTTTAAAATATAGACATTTTTTTATAAAGTTGAAAATTAAGTTGTTTATTTACTGAATTAACATTAAACTAAAAATAGTAAAAGTACTTCCATTATATTTAGTTATTAAAGGTCATTGTTTCTATTACTCAATATCGTTACTAATAAAGTTGAGGAAACGAGTGAAATTATTATTATTATTTAAAATCTTTTAATATTCCCCCTAATAGTTCATAATCTCTTATTCTCCCGTTATAAATTTATATATCTAGTAGACATCGTCAATCGTTAATAAAATAATATCCATACATCGCTTAAAGATATATTACAAGATTTTATACATTTAGAAGATAATGCTTGACGTTAATAAATTTTTAACAATAATTCAATATATAAATTTAAATATTTAATTGTTTGTTTTAAATTCGCCCTTTATGTTATCACTTATATTTTGATTTTGTCATAGGTATATACATATTTATAATAATTGTAATTATTTAGTAAAAGAAACTCAAATAAAATTTTTCTTTGTTGATATGAGTACGAATTGACTATTTGAATTACTATTTGAATGCTTGTTTTAAATATCTTAAAGTATCATACGTCGTATCAAACAAATAGAAAAATTTTAAACGCTGGACACGTTAACTGTCATAATTTAAATGTTTTTTTTTTTTTGCCTAGGCAAGAAAATTGTTTGTTCATCTACGCTTTACATGTTGAAATATAGTCTTACATATAAAACAATAGTTAACTATTTTTATTGATTTCATGACCTAATTATTTTCGTGTGGGCAAATATGATACAAACAACCTAACTGATTGAATATTTATCATCGTACATACCATGAGAATCATTGTTGTACATTCATATTATTATGAGTTTTGTCTCTTCTCTTATTCCTTTTTTTGTTTTGCATGACTGTATGATTTGGTTATAACGGCTATAATGAGAAGTGTACCCTACAAACAAAATGGATGAATATAAGACATAAATCAAAATTAATGACAGACCAAGTATGCAAATGCCAAAGAGCTGCTGTGCTACATAATAATGTTGTCTTTATTATTTACGTAGGTAATATATTTTTATTATTTACAAGGTAAACTTCTTCTGGTGGATCATTACCACTTTCTTCATCAGGGCTTGGTAGTGGAAATGTCAGCAAATTATGTAGTATCTATTTTTTGAATGTTTAAAAATAAACCGCTAAAAGCTCTTACAGTGTTTACTATAGGTAGAAGAAACTACAATTATTTTATTACAAAATACTTAAAACCTCACTACCTACTAAATAATAACCAATTTGTTAAACTAAATACTAAAACATTATAGGTTTAAACGGTTTACCAAATATTATTAAGCTATTTTAGAGAAATGATACTCCTCTTGACAATTAATTTCTGTATTCTGTTTGACATGGATCAGACATTAAAATATAATATAACTTTGGGAAGAAGTTTTGAAACTCTATCAAGCATATGCTCTTTGCCGACTAATTTTTTCTAAACACCTTCTCTTGCCATTCAGGTTTACCTTCTTGTCACTAAACGTATGATGAAAACTTAATAGTCCTTTGAAAATAGATTTCTTTCATTAATCTTTTCTTGAGAACGGGGAAGAATATACAACAAACAAACGCTTAGAAGATGAATTGATAGGTGAGATACTGACTATTGCGAGAGCTATTTCCCAAAAGAGAACGTGGCTTATCATTTCTTATAATACAATAAAACCTGTACTTTACCGGAAAATAAGGCCTGTTGAAGGTTAATCACAAAGAGTAGTCCTTCAGCTTTTATGAGTCTATCGACTGACGAAATTGAACAGATATGTAACTGGTGCTTGTGCCTCAACATAAAATCTTCAAAAGCCAGATATAGGCATCGATAAACAATAAATCCTATGTCGTGTCATCCGTCGCTATTAAATCCATTGGTTTGCATTAAGTCATACCGTTACTACAAAGATATCAATATTTCAGTATTTACTTTTTATTATAAGAATCTAATTTGTCTAACGATAGTTTCTGGATGCTGAAATTTTACAGTTTAAAAATTATTTGAAAAACAAAAATTATTTTTTACCCATTAGAAATCAATTCAATTAAAGTTTGAGAAAATATTTCTATGTACTCTAACACCTGGCGACCATTTAGTTAGATTTTGAAAGTTGAAGAAAAGTCATTCTGTTTGACATTTTAATAACCTGTGTAAAAGTTTTTATGTTTCACGCATCCTGAGAAGAAATATGGAAAGTTAGAAATATATTAAATATGATAAATAATGGCACCACTGCCAGGCGACATGGCAATGCCTACAGTGCAATAAACTGGTGATTCATTTACAGAGCGATATTTACTATGAAATTAATCTCGTTAAACTTTCCTCAACGTCTTGTCATGGATCCTCTAGGGAAAATTCTCTAGCTTCTTCAGAAAACAAACACTACCTTTGGGAATTTACCAATTTCTTTTGTTTGCAATGAATAAATTTGAACCATACCATAATATCTTTTTTCAAACATATATTACAGGAGTTGTATTAGTAGTAGAGATTGCGTGGGTTGAGATGGGACACTTGAGTCGTGGGGGAAAACCCAGCCTTCAGGCGGTCTTACGTCATTAACCCTTTAAATCCTTTTTAGTTAACCCTTTCCCTTTCAAGACTGGTGCCGTCGATTCTGAAAAAAATCGTTTTACCTGAGCCGTATTCGAACCCCGTATGTTTGTGTTTAGAACCATCAACGCTAACCTCTCGGCTAACTTGTCCAAACAATAGAGACGCTTTTATTTGTGCTATATGACCAGTATTGTCGTTAGTCTTCTTGCATGATAGGATGTCATTGATCCTTTCTCAAGGGTTGAAAGGGTTAAAAGGGTTGAAAGGGTTTAAAGGATTGAAAGGGTTAAAAGGGTTGAAAGGGTTAAAGGGGTTGAAAGGGTAGAAAGGGTTAAAAGGGTTAAAAGGGTTGAAAGGGGTTAAAAGGGTTAAAAGGGTTGAAAGGGGTTAAAAGGGTTAAAAGGGTTAAAGGGGTTGAAACGGTTGAAAGGGTTAAAAGGGTTGAAATGGTTAAAAGAGTTAAAAGGGTTGAAAGGGTTAAAAGGGTTGAAAGGGTTAAAAGGGTTGAAAGGGTTAAAAGGGTTAAAAGGGTTAAAAGGGTCGAAAGGGGTTAAAAGGGTTAAAAAGGGTTGAAAGGGGTTAAAAGGGTTAAAAGGGTTAAAAAGGGTTGAAAGGGGTTAAAAGGGTTAAAAGGGTTGAAAGGGTTAAAAGGGTTGAAAGGGTTAAAAGGGCTGAAAGGGTTAAAAGGGTTGAAAGGGTTAAAAGGGTTGAGCGGGTTAAACGAAAGGGTTAAAAGGGTTAAAAAGGGTTGAAAGGGGTTAAAAGGGTTAAAAAGGGTTGAAAGGGGTTAAAAGGGTTAAAAGGGTTAAAAAGGGTTGAAAGGGGTTAAAAGGGTTAAAAGGGTTGAAAGGGTTAAAAGGGTTGAAAGGGTTAAAAGGGCTGAAAGGGTTAAAAGGGTTGAAAGGGTTAAAAGGGTTGAGCGGGTTAAACGAAAGGGTTGAAAGGGTTGAAAGGGTTTGAAGTCCAAATTGACCTGATGTCAAAAATCGTCGTATTCGTACCTTCTGCGCCCCGTCTTGAGGAAATAATGTCTTTAGGCGTAATCTACATGCTAGTACTGTATGAACTTGTTTACTTCCAAGCTTAATTGTTTTCTTTATTATTTATAATTCTTATAAATCAAATGAATATAAATAGAATATTGGAGTTTTATTATTTTATTTTTCTAAAACAAGACGTTTGGCTCGTTATATGAAATATATTCTTGTTTAAAAGACAGTAAGTTATACACTGTGTATAAACACTGATATTTCAACACGAAAATATAAATGACATTATTTGCAAGTAAAACACATAGTACAGGAGTATGTTACAACTAAGTATAAATTAAATGGTCATTAAGTTTTAATCATTCAATTAGCATATATAGTATTATTTTTCTTAATTAAAGAAATTAAACTTTATAAATAGAATATAAGAAAAGTCAATTACAATATACGTGATTCTTTGTTGATAAAGTATGTTTATTTACGTAGTCCTGTCCTTAGGTACTAATGAGCACTGTATATCAAGCTCGAGAGACTACTATAGCCATGCAATATGTGGAAAGAGTACAGAGGTATCCTATATGTAGAAAACAGTTACATTAAATTCATACTTGTGAGTCATCAATGTCAGTATTACTTAAAAATACACATTTTACTATTACTTTCCTCAAAATACATTTGAAGCATCGACGAGTATTCATTCTGTTGTAAATTCAAAGCAGTGGGAGAGAGAATATAACAAGTTTTGATATCTTATAAAAATTCACAACTTACCTTCCTTCCTAGCTGCATTACAATGGAATTACTGCAAAAAGAATATGCTCTGGATCGTTCAGGCAGCATCCTACATACGTTTGTGAGCCATCAGTACAAATGAGTCAATTTCCACATCACCCTTGAGGTATGACCATTGATGCGTTGTCCATTGTTTTACCTGGCGGACATCCCCAGTAGGCCTACATACCAGGTTTTATTGTATAACAGGAAATACAGAATTGATGGCATAACCTTTAAGTACACTCAATTGAATACTTTCATAAGAGACGTTCAGGATATCATATATGTTACCCATTTTAGAGAAAAATATGATGCACAAAGAAGATAAAAAGACCAGCGGTTGTAATTTCAATAGTATTGAACGTGACATGTGAAACATATTGATGTTTTATTATCAGAAAACCTTACATGAATATAAAAATTCACATTTTGTAATGCCTATTTTAGTCTTCACTAAAGCTATCGTTGGAACTACGGTGCTTACAGGTTATAATAACAGGACATACAGAATTGATGACATAACCATTAAGTTAACTCAATTGAATACTTTCATAAGAGACATTCAGAATATCACATATGTTGCCCATTTAAAAATATAATGCATAAAGAAGACAGTGGACGTCCCCAGTAGGTCTATATATCAGGCTTTATTGTGTTTATTAATTTTGTGAAAGTTAGTATAAATTTTACTTTCAATAGTATTAAACGTGAGATGTTCAACTTATTGGTGTGTTAACATGTTTTATTATCAGATTACCTTACATAATGTAAATATAAACATTCACATTTTGTAGTGCTATCGATTTTACTATCAAGATAATACGTGAGTACAAGAATTTTTTTTGCCTTTGTTTACGGAAAAATTTCACGCCAGTGACAGTTTTTTTATGTTATTCTCATGATAGTAGAATTGTTCAGAGCAATCTATACTAGAACATGTGTTTATTAATTTTGTGAAAGTTAGTATAAATTTTACTTTCAATAGTATTAAACGTGAGATGTTCAACTTATTGGTGTGTTAACATGTTTTATTATCAGATTACCTTACATAATGTAAATATAAAAATCCACATATTGTAGTGCTATCGATTTTACTATCAAGATAATACATGAGCACAAGAATTTTTTTGCTTTTGTTTAGGGAAAAATTAATTTCACGCCAGTGACAGTTTTTTTTCATGTTATTCTCGTGATAGTAGAATCGTGCAGAGCAATCTATACTAGAACATGTGTTTATTAATTTTGTGAAAGTTAGTATAAATATTACTTTCAATAGTATTAAACGTGAGATGTTCAACTTATTGGTGTGTTAACATGTTTTATTATCAGATTACCTTACATAATGTAAATATAAAAATCCACATATTGTAGTGCTATCGATTTTACTATCAAGATAATACATGAGCACAAGAATTTTTTTGCTTTTGTTTAGGGAAAAATTAATTTCACGCCAGTGACAGTTTTTTTTTCATGTTATTCTCGTGATAGTAGAATCGTGCAGAGCAATCTATACTAGAACATGTGTTTATTAATTTTGTGAAAGTTAGTATAAATTTTACTTTCAATAGTATTAAACGTGAGATGTTCAACTTATTGGTGTGTTAACATATTTTATTATCAGATTACCTTACATAATGTAAATATAAAAATATTGTAGTGCCATACATTTTACTATCAAGATAATACACAAGATTATCTCAATGTTTTGCTTTTGTTGACGGAAAAATTAGTTTTACGCCAGTGACATTTTCTTGTAACCTGTTATTCTAATGATAGTAGAATCGTGTAGAGTAATCTATACTAGAACATGTGTAAATGACAAAAAATATTAAGTAGCTTTACGTGCTTTTTTAATGTAGCCATAAGGCAGTGAGTCATACTCACCCTCTCTTTTCCTCTTAAATCCTGTTATTTTAAAGTATTTTAATTCCTCGACAGTAACCACCTCACGATCTTTTGTTCTACGAATACGTGAGGCGGGTACCTTCAAGGATTCGTCTTTGGCTGTAACCATTGATTTTAAAGATTGAAAATTCACCAAACCAGACGTGCAGAGGTTTAAGGTCAGTCCTTTTACTTTGCAAACAGTCTCTATTGTGTTTGTAGAAGTCGCTAGTACTCTGTAACCGTAAGTCTTGGGACCTCCGGATACAAACTCTGTAATGTAAGATCCTTGACCGTAAGCCGAAAGTTCGTTTGTCATCTGTCCTAAGTAGTCTCCTGTGTGCACCATGTGCATTCCAGGTCTATGGTAATATATCACACTGTCCGTGTCGTAGTACAAAACCTGTCTTTCTAATTTATCTAGATGTTCGTACAGTTTAAGTCTGGCCTGGGCAGTAGTATAAGCGGCAATTACTACATTAGCGCTAGACACTACGTCACAATCATTTTCGACAAACTCCCAGTTCACTAATATCACGTCTTCGTTGACCTCTTGTATGGTGTTTACTTGTATTGAAGGCGATGTCAACATTTTGAACAGTTCTGAGGGTTGACGAACAATCGCGGTTTTTGTTTGATTTTCCCTCTGTCCGAATTTTCCCCAAAATGAGTTCAACATAAGCTTTGCCAGGGATCTGAGTCCTTCATTCTTTTCAATTGAATCCAGTCTAATGTTTTCGTGTTCGAAATAATCGTCTACGTATTTTTTCCTCTCCTCTTCGGTGATGCACCAGTCAGGATATCCTGAAGCTTCCTGTTTTATTTTCAGGAACTGATTGATATATTGGACAAAGAGACCGTTACCTTTCTCGAAACTGGCTATCTCGTACTCCCACATTTCGTACATTTCTATAATGGTATAGCCTTTTTCAATGGCTTTCCTTATTTCGTCCATTGTCCAAGTTCCTACCAACACTCGTTCGTCGATAGTATGTTCACAGTCTTCTGTTAATGTCTGAGCGCATGTTCTACAGAGGACAAACATCAGTTTGTCGTGAAGTTTTATCGGAAGCACAGGATGATATAGGTCACGTGGTGGAAGAACTTTACACTTTAAAAGTCCTTCAGCGTCCATTCCTCGTTGTCTGCACTCTCTGTCGCCTACGTGAATTGACGGATGACCAACGGGAAACTTTCCGTACTTGCATACCCAGGGATAGAGTGAACATATATCAACATACAGTATTGTCTCTCCATCCTTACATGCGTAATATGATTTCGTGTTACCCGTTCGGCCTCCAAAAAATGCATCACGTGGATTGAGGGGTGTTTTGTTCAGAACCGGGTGAGTGTCCAAGTAAGTCATAGCCGTATTTCCTTTCTTCATCTGTTTAAATTCGCACTCCCACATCTCCACAACATTGGGGAGCTTAGCCGATTTAGCTTTCGTCCTTTCTAGACGTAAGTTGAGGGTGTCGGAAGGATCGTCTTCCAGCGGGTCGTTCCGTCCATTAGAAAAGCACTTAGGACATCCGTGCCAGTAACATCCGTGAAACTCGAATATTTCTCCTTCAAAATACCCGTCCACTCTCATCCCTTGCACTTTTACCTCACGTCCTCGACCAGCGTGTTCGATATGGATTCCTCTTTGGTCTTCTATCCAAGTCAACCATTGCAGTGCTATTTTGGACTGTGTGTCCACAAGCCTGTATCCTTTTTTAGGGAGAATTCCGATAGTATTTCGTCTTAAAAAGTTTCTTCTAAAAGCGAGGTTACAGGCGCTGGCAATAGTCACCGCTTCGAGGAAGGGATCTACATTACATTGGTTCAAAAATATCGATCGAAATTTGATGCACGCCTGCGCCAAAATATCGACATCGGAACAACAGTATTCAACTATTTCCTTCTGGATATCAAACACATATCCGCTACTTGTCAGTTTATTGTGCCAATTAATGAAAGTATCGTAACTCTTTTTGTCCATCATAGAATCTGGACAATAGAATTCCTTAGGAGGGATAGGGCCTATATACGATTGGTTTGCCATCGTATTGAAGAGGTGGGGGAAATAGCCTTTTTTCTTTTCTGGTGGAAGACCGAAAGACTTGGGCAGTTTAGATAAGGCCATGGGCATGTAGTTTAAGGAATCGATGAACTTTGTGTTATCAATCTCCATCAGAATCACCTTTGTGCCACGCGTAATCAGAGTGGGTGTAAATTGCGTCTTTTCCAGCACGTACTTCAGTATGAACTGAAAATCAAAACCCTGACCGTTATGTGCAATAACAGCTAATTTCTTGTACTGTTTCCTCACGTCCATTACATATGTCATAAACTCATCGACAGGATCTTCCTTAAAGACTCTGGTGCTGCAACATCCACATGAATTCCCTTCTATACATCGGAAACAGTACTGTTGAGAAACGCACAAGGTAACTCGATGAACCTTTGAATCCTGTAGATTTTCGTCTTGTCTGGTTTCAAGATCAAAGAATACAAACAAGAAATCTTTCTTCATAGGACTACGGGAATCGATTTTCATGTAACATGAGTGTGGTGAAGACATAAATGATTTGCAAGTTTTGCAATACACCTCTCCACACTCGTGAGGTGAAGTGTGGCTAGGCTGATATATTACTTTCATACACGACGGACACTTTTTTAAGGAGTTACAAACACCACCGAGATGATTCGCAAAACAGTCACTGTTTTTAAATTGTCTATTGCATTTGTCACAATGTACTCCATTGTCAACCAGAATGCATGGAGGAGACCGTTTGCAGGAGTAACAGGTTACCGAGCATCTGTGATTGACACGATGGTCAAAAGGAGTATGGCAAGTTTCGCAATAGTAAATACAAGCAAACGCAGCCGTCAGGCTTGTAATCACATTGAAATGCCCATTGTGAAATATAAGATTGATTTTTTTCTCAGAGTCTTGTCCTTCAAAAAAAATGTTGCGTCCCTTACTACCGTACTCGTACACAGTAATTTTATAACTACTGAGAAATGTTTGGAACTTTTGTAACTCCTCTACGCCAGCCCCCGTGTCAGAAATTTGAACTCCAGCGTCAGTCATTAACTGTTGCGCTTTGAATGTTTGTATATTACCGTAGTTTTTTCTTATTGCAGAGTATTCATTGTCTCGGTCGACATTCGCTTTTCCTACAACAATGGATCGGGGTAAACAGAGAGCATCGGGATTTTTAATTACTACGATACCTCTTCTTTCGTGACATTCCTCTTCGTAGTTATTATAGAAACCTGGCCTGACACGTTTACTATTACTTGGTGCCTTAGGGCATGCATGAAAATTAACGTTAAAGGGAGAGTGGCAAGTTTCACAATAATACCCACATTGAAACGCCGATGTCAAACTTGTAATGACGTTAAAATGGCCATCATGAAACAGCAGGTTGATTTTCCTTCCTGCATTTTCGCCTTCGAAAAAAATGTCACGTCCTTTGCTTCCATACTTATACACGGTAATTTTATATTCAGAGAGAAAATCTTGAAATTTTTGTAAATCAGATGTATGAACGTCAGCATCGATCCTCAACTGTCGAGCTTTGATCGTCTGTTTATTTTTAAAGTTGAGTCTTAAGGCTCGATATTCGGCATCTTTGTCGACGTACGCTATTGCAACAACAAGCGAACGAGGGAGTGAGTCATCATTTTTAATAACCACGATTCCCTTTCTCCTACGACACTCTTCTTCGTAGTTATTAAAGGATCCTATACGCCCTCGCCCCAGCGGAACCCATACCTTCGTACATGTAATCTTGAAAGTGTCACTTGAACCAAAACCCTCTGAATTACTCTGGATGATTTTACCAAATATTTCAAACAGGATGTCCGAAGTGATTTGAGGAGCCGGACGGAATGCAACATAGCCGGGTTCTCGATTTTTGAAATTCAAACTAGTCAGTGTGAAGCCTAAATGATATTCTTCAGTCGTATCTTCTTTCATCATGTCAACAATATCGGCAAACCCTTTCTTAACCCAGTCAATTTCCTCTACATCGTCCGGTGGTGAATTAAATTTAAACAAAAAACTATTTCCGTACAAACGGAACTTTTTTACATATGATTTATTATTAGAAATAAGTCTTGCAGCCATAGCTCTTACTTCGAATCCAGTAAAGAACAACGTATAACTAATAAGCTCTTACTTTGAGTTCACTAAAGAAAGAAGTGTATCAAATTCTAAAGATTCACTCTCATTTATACGAAACTTGTTTACTACTAGAGTCAAAAGTTCTCCTGTTTACGAACAGATAATGTATAATAGGTTTACGAGAATAATGATCATTCGATGCTAATCTTAATTATCTGTTTTATAACGTAATTTCCTATTAGTATCTGACGAAGATCCTCAAAGTGAAACACGTTTCCTGAATTAAGTCTCTTGTAAATCTTCAGTGTAACACAAAAAGACTTGTAATGTTGGCAAAGACAGTTTCAACCCTGTAAACACAAAGGATAAGTCTAACACCAATAACTTATTAATAAATTTGTACAGGATAAGCAAAACCTACTACAGTCGAAGGTAAATTCATTCTATCAATTTAATTACTGAAGATGAGAAGCATGCATTACTGAAAATTCCACAATGTCAAAGATGGTTTGCTTCAAAAATAAAATTCAATTTGAAAAAATAAACATTATGTCTTTTTGAAATAGGTATGAGCATTACTGTTTGGGTGTGTCCAAGTCAAAAGAGGGCTTGCTCAAAAGTATGTAATGAGTATGTTAGTAGACACATTTTGAAAATTCAATTTGAAAAAATAAAGTATGTTCTGTATGAGAGTACGTTAAATAGATGCTTAGCTAAAAATAATCATAATTACATTTTAAAAATATTTAAAACACTGTGGTGTGTGTGGACAGACACTTTTTTAAAACTGAATTTGAAAATTACTGGAAATTCCACAATGTCAAAGATGGTTTGCTTCAAAAATAAAATTCAATTTGAAAAAATAAACATTATATCCTTTTGAAATAGGTATGACCATTACTGTTTGGGCGTGTCCAAGTCAAAAGAGGGCTTGCTCAAAAGTATGTAATGAGTATGTTAGTAGACACATTTTGAAAAAATAAAGTCTATGTTCTATATGAGGGTACGTTAAATAGATGCTTAGCTAAAAATAATCATAAATACATTTTTAAAATATTTAAAACACTATGGTGTGTGTGTGGACAGATTGTTTTTTAAAACTGAATTTGAAAATTACTGGAAATTCCACAATGTCAAAGATGGTTTGCTTCAAAAATAAAATTCAATTTAAAAAAATAAACACTATATTCTTTTGAAATAGGTATGAGCATTACTGTTTGGGCGTGTCCAAGTCAAAAGAGGGCTTGCTCAAAAGTATGTAATGAGTATGTTTGTAGACACATTTTGAAAATTCAATTTGAAAAAATAAAGTATGTTCTATATGAGAGTACGTTAAATAGATGCTTAGCTAAAAATAATCATAATTACATTTTTAAAATATTTAAAACACTATGGTGTGTGTGGACAAACACTTTTTTAAAACTGAATTTGAAAATTACTGGAAATTCCACAATGTCAAAGATGGTTTGCTTCAAAAATAAAATTCAATTTGAAAAAATAAACATTATATCCTTTTGAAATAGGTATGACCATTACTGTTTGGGCGTGTCCAAGTCAAAAGAGGGCTTGCTCAAAAGTATGTAATGAGTATGTTAGTAGACACATTTTGAAAAAATAAAGTCTATGTTCTATATGAGGGTACGTTAAATAGATGCTTAGCTAAAAATAATCATAATTACATTTTTAAAATATTTAAAACACTATGGTGTATGTGTGTGGACAGACACTTTTTTAAAACTGAATTTGAAAATTACTGGAAATTCCACAATGTCAAAGATGGTTTGCTTCAAAAATAAAATTCAATTTGAAAAAATAAACAATATATCCTTTTGAAATAGGTATGACCATTACTGTTTGGGCGTGTCCAAGTCAAAAGAGGGCTTGCTCAAAAGTATGTAATGAGTATGTTAGTAGACACATTTTGAAAAAATAAAGTCTATGTACTATATGAGGATGCGTTAAATAGATGCTTAGCTAAAAATAATCATAAATGCATTTTTAAAATATTTAAAACACTATGGTGTATGTGTGTGGACAGACACTTTTTTAAAACTGAATTTGAAAATTACTGGAAATTCCACAATGTCAAAGATGGTTTGCTTCAAAAATAAAATTCAATTTGAAAAAATAAACATTATATCCTTTTGAAATAGGTATGACCATTACTGTTTGGGCGTGTCCAAGTCAAAAGAGGGCTTGCTCAAAAGTATGTAATGAGTATGTTAGTAGACACATTTTGAAAAAATAAAGTCTATGTACTATATGAGGATGCGTTAAATAGATGCTTAGCTAAAAATAATCATAAATGCATTTTTAAAATATTTAAAACACTATGGTGTGTGTGTGTGTGTGTGTGGACAGACACTTTTTTAAAACTCAATTTGAAAAAAAACAAGTCTACGTTCTTTGAAAAATTAATAGGTCTGAGCTTATAATATTGTTTGTATGGAGGTGTGTCCATTTAAGTCAATAGATGGTTTGCTCAAGAGTAATGGGTACGTAGACGGACACATTTTGAAAACTCCATTTTAAAAAAAAAACAAATTCCGTGTTTTGTATGAAGGTATGTCAAATAGATGGTTTCCTTAAAAGTAATGGGTATGTAGAAGGACACATATTGAAAACTCAACTAATTTGAAAAAAATTAGGTCTATTTTCGATATGTGGGTATGTCAAATAGATGGCTTGCTCAAAAGTAATAGGTATGTAAACGAACAAGTTTTAAAAACTTAATTAGAAATATAAAGTCTATGTTCTATATGGGGGTGTATCAAAACGATGCCTTGCTTAAAATGATCGTGAATATATTTTAAAAATATTTGAAACACTATTGTATGGTATATGTGTGTGTAGCTGACTTGGTCCTATTTTTTTAAAGTACATTTTATATACAATTAGTTATTAGTATGTAACAAATTTAATGCATTTGGAGAGTTAAATCACTCCTGACATGGTTTCAGAGTTCTCTACACCTACACCAAAAACTGTCATAAGAGCAGATACAGGTGTCTATTTTTAAAACTGACTAAATTGCAAACCCTCACTATTTTAACAGTGGTGAATTAAATTTAAACAAAAACTATTTCCGTACAAACGGAACTTTTTTACATATGATTCATTACTAGAAATAAGTCTTGCAGCCATAGCTCTTACCTAGAATCCAGTAAATAACAACGTAACACTAATAATCTCTTAGTTCGAGTTCACTAAAGAAAGAAGTGTACCAAATTCTAAAGATTCACTCTCATTTATACGAAACCCTTAATTACTTGTTTACTACTAGAGTCAAAAGTTTGCCTGTTTACGAACAGGTAATGTGAGGATATTGTTAAGCCTTAATGATCTGTTTACGAGAACAAATATTCTTACAATGATGTTAATCTATCTTAATTACCTGTTTATAACGTAATTTCCTATAAGTAAGTGACAAACATCCCCTAACTGAAAAAAGGTTATCCCTGACACAGAGTTACGTCTTTTGTAAATCTTTACTGTAACATCTAAAATATTATCTTGAAGATCCTTGACACAGAGTTAAGTCTCTTGTAAGTCTTCAGTTTAACACAAAAAGACTTGTAATCTAGGCAAAGACAGTTTCAACCATGTAAACACAAAGGATAAGTCTAACACCAAAAACTTAATAATAAGTTTGTATAGGATAAGCAAAACCTACTACAGTCGAAGGTAAATTCATTCTACCAATTTAATTACTGAAAAATTCTCTATATCTGTCGTAATTTCGTCTGTAGGCTAAATTTAATTTAAAATTTTTCAATATATATTCACTAAAACATGTAAACTCATCTCCCTGTTCTATTGCCACTTTTAGTGTTGTATTTCTAAAACGATTTAAACTCTCGTTAAAAGCTATTAAAAATTGATTAGGGCAAAACGCACTCATGGCGACGTTATTGTAAATTTCCTTTGATAACCAAATGGTATGGCCTTCCATGTATAACATAAGATCGCTTGAAAAGTTTACATCCAAAAATATTTTTTTATATTTTATTCCTACATTATCGGCAAACTTATTAAAAGTTTGAACAGTTTTCTTATACACATATAGAGGATTATAGGTATAAAAAATATTTAAATAAGTAAAAATACTAATGAAATCATTATCTAAATAACTTATAACCTTGTCGCTAATTATCGGATTGGTGAAGCATTCAACTGTTACCATTGTGTATCTGAAATTTAATAAAATAATTACGTTATTGACATATGCTTCTTTAGAGACGTATATTTACAATAATAATATGATGTGAACATTAAACATATTTTAACCTTCATTTTTCTTCCTCTTCCTTCAATGTTAAATTTCTTTTAATTATCTGGGCTCTCTATACTTATGTCCAAAAGTAGTATAAGAGCAGGTACAAGTATCTATTTTAAAAACATACCATTTCCAGTAAGTTTATAATAACACTGATGATAATTCTGTCATTTAAACATCAGTTAATTTGTGAGGTTTGAAACGCGTCTGAGTTAACTTGTGTACGTCTTTCACAAAGTAATTACCATAAGTTTAGTAACAAAATTTTAAAAACAACTTAATTCAAAGTGAATAACATATAGTTTCTTAACTATTGGGTTCAATTTGTAAACATCCTAGGGTCATATATTGTTAATAAAATTAAAAAACACTAGCGTTATCCGAAATCATAACTGTATACATTATTAATAAGAAATTCAAACATTTAAATAATTTATTTTATTTATTACATTAGGATAAACAATGTTTCATTTCATTAGGTAACTAACCTACAAATTTTATACCATCATATAAGAAAAGCAAGAATGTTTGTGAGTGATTGTCCTTGTGCTTTGTTTATGGATATTGCAAACCGTTCCAATTATATTAACATCGATTTATGTGTCATTAGATACATAGGTTTTTGAATGCCTCTGTATCTACACCAAACCTCACACAAACCAAACTAACCTTTTATATTTAACTTCTGTTTAGACGTTTACGAATCCATAAGATACATATCTTTTTGAACGCCCCTAGATCTATACCAAAAATCTTAAGAAACATCCTGGGTTAAATAAACCCTTTAAATTTAACTTTTGTTCAACCGTTAAGGAGTCCATAAAATGCATAGGATTTTGAACGTCTGTGGAGTCCTGGTGGTGTTCTCAATTTACATTTGAATATTTGAATTTAGTAAAATATCAACTTGCCTAAATTTTAAGCATTAATTGACAAAAATTGCACTAAGTAACGTTCAGCAGTTTCTAGATTCATCTCTGTAAAGCACTGTACATCTAGGTGGAAGTAATTTTAAATGCAAGAGTTCTAAATAAGCACAAAGTTAACATAAACTGCTAAGAGGACTAGTTCTAAATAAAATTATATTTGGTTATAGAAAATTCAATACTGCCATATTGTGTGACAACCTAAATTGAAGAGAAAGGTCATTTAAACTTTCAAAACACTGTCTGAAATAATGTATGCAAAATATGGAATACAAATGGATTCTCATTTTAAAAAATATTTTCATGATTCCATCTTCACTTTAGCTACTAGTTTTTAAAACTCTTAAAAAATATCTTAATTAACATTAATATGACTGTTATAGACTAAACTTAAATACTAAATTAGAACTTACCTGTAAGACAGTTTTACCACTAATAAAACAATTCTAGCAAAACAATGTTTGCTCAAACCTTATTAACTTTCCATAGCGACTGTGTAAACATATTTACTAAATGTAGATTATACCTTCAAGGCAATAGTTAAATACTTGAAACTTTTCCTCGAAAGGTATCCCTTAAGGCCTATACTTTTCATACTCTCAATTTGTAAACAGCGTTCTATTGTTAGCATTGGAATACTTAAACAGAACTCTATCTCTAGCCTACTAAACATAGTGGTTGATCAATGATGATAACGTTATCCGAAACTAGCATGTTCTGTTTATTGAGCTTACTTAGAGGGCGACAAAGTTACAATAAGTTCAAACTCTGACCCCAGTTTACTAAACGGAGTTGCTGATCAATGATGAAGACAATAAACGAAACTAGCATGCTCGTGTTTGTGTTTTGAGTATCTTTCAACAAAAATGGTGAAAAAGATTTGTTACAGGGTATATATTCCAGTTGTATGTTCATAACAACACTGATGATAACTTTGTCATTTAAAAGTGATTCAATTTATGAGTTTTTAAACGAGTTAACTTGCGTACGTTTTTCTTTGTCATAACAAAGTAATAACCATGATTTAAAAATGAATAACATATAGTTTCTCGACTAATGAATTCAATTTGTAAACATCCTAAGGACATATATTGTTAATAAAACTGAAAAACAACGTTACTGACCAGCGTTACCCGAAATCATAGTTGTATTTTAATAAGAAAATCAAACACTTAAATAATTCATTTCATTTACTGCAATAGGATAGACAATGTTTCATTTCATTAAGTGGTTAACATACAAAGTTTATCTCAACGTATAGTTATTCGTGTGAATATCAAGTATGTTTGTCAATGATTGGTGCATTGTTTATGGTTAATGTAAACCGTCCAAATTAACATCGGCTTAGGCATTCATAAGATACATCGGTTTATGAACGCCCCTAGACCTATACCAAACCTCACAAGATCCATCCTAGGTTAAAAAACTCTTTAAATTTAACTTCTGTTCAGCCGTTTAGGCATCCATAAGATCTGTTAGAGGATGATATGTACGACTTATTTAATGTTATTTTAAAATGTCAAATTATATATTTCGGAACAGAATCGTATCTATATGCATAAGAAGAATAGAACATGACTATAATTAAGGTATGGGCCCTTTGTTAGAGATAATAGTTTGAACTCTCTTTAAGTTTTTATATGCTTTACATTATTTTCTTTCAATTCCTTATAACACTTCATCAACTGTGTTGATATCACAGAAATTACTTTTAAATAGGTTAAGATTTTACATCATGTTTGGAGTATATATTATTTTAACTTTAATATAAGATTAATGTTTAACAGGAATGTCATGAGAGTCGGAATGTTGTGAATATTTTAGATTTATATTTTAGAAAAATGTTTCACAAAATGGGCAAGGTATTTAATATAGTTTTTTCTTTTCAGTTGACCTAAAACAAGTGATAACATATAATTTCATAAAACAGCTGATTTAAATTGTAGACCATGTTGTAGAACAGGTGTTTTAACACATTGGTTATGTTACTTTATTAATATTAATTGTAATTATTCAATAAAAATTAATTAACATACAATATTTCTTTGTTGATCAAAGTGGAAATTTGTTTTTAAGCATGTTTGTTTATATTACTTGTAATATTGTGTATTTGACTCTTTATTTAACATGAAAGCCAATTTAACAATTTATAATACACTAATAAACTGAGAACAAAAATTAAATTATTAAATATACAATATTTATAAAAATCTAACCGTAAAATATGAAAACAAATAAGTAGAATTATTAAAAGCGCATACTAAATTCATTGAAAACAAATAAGTAGAATTATTAAAAGCACCATAATAAATTCATTTATTCAACATTTTTTAAACTTGTAGTAGATAGCACTTCATGGTAATACAGTTTCTCAAATATTTTAGATTTATATTTTAGAAAAATGTTTCACAAAAAGGGCAAGGTATTTAATATAGTTTTTTCTTTCCACTTGACCTAAAACAAGTGATAACATATAACTTCATAAAACAGCTGATTTAAATTGTAGGCCATGTTGTAAAACAGGTGTTTTAACACACTGGCTATGTTACTTTATTAATATTAATTGTAATTATTCAATAAAAAATTAATAAACATAAAATATTTCTTTGTTGACCTAAGTGGGAATTGGTTTTAAACATGTTTGTTTATATTACTTGTAATAATGTGTATTTAACTTATTAAGTATTTTATTAACGATTGAAAATTTAAACAAGTTATATGTAACGATGGTATGAACTAATAGAAGGATTTGAAAGAGTTCAATAGGTAATCGAAAACTTTAACACTTAACTCAAAAGGCATTTGAGTGTTTGTATGAGAATAATGTTATAGGGTAGACGCGGTAGTAATTAACGTATTAAAATTAATTGTAGTAGAAATTAATGTGTAAATACATAGTTAAGAATTACGACAAAGGTATTCTTTACATGTTTTTAAACTTACTTTGTATAGTATTTTGCATAAGTAGAATAACACAAACATGTCTAGAATTAAGGTCGATATCCTCTGTTATTGGATTTATAATTTAAGATATTATAACATAGGCTACAGTTGCTCAAGAAGTGAATAAATAAAGTTATTTTTGTGGTTATTGGGTAAAATATTAAAACATAGGCTACAGTGGCTCAAGAAGTGAATAAAGTTATTTTGTGGTTATTGGGTAAAATATTAAAACAGACATATTGTTGAACTTAAATTATAAATACAAAGATAATAACAAAACCTTGACTTACCTCTAAGAAAGTCTAGCAAACAACTGAAGCAACAATCAACTGCTATTGTGTTGAAGTAGGAAATTCCTAATTATATAGTAAAACTAGAATAAACAGTTAGAGCTATTTCAGTTTCGTTTTCTCTACTAAAACTAGAATAGTTTGAGCTATTTCAGTTCGTTTTCTCTGCCAAAGGCAAAAGTAACAATCAGGACAAAGTAATTTACGAAACAAGTAACCATCTACGCATTTATTGACAAAAATAATCTAGAAACGAAGCGACAGTAAATCTGATAAACAACTTTGATTTTGTAAATGCTGTTATATAGACTAATGACAGATCACAGACAATTAACTAAAATGTCTTGTAAATAAGATTATTTATTAAAAGTTCGGTATTGTTGATTTTTTATTATGTTTTTTTTTTTTGTAATGTTATGAATTTTAAAATTGTAAATTCACGTTGTATATTGGTAATAAAAACGAGCTCTTGGAAAAGAAAGAAATGTAAAACGTTTAGAGCATGAATTAATTGTCTGTGATCTGTCATTAACCTATGTAAAACCAATAATTAATTTGCAGAGTACGGATAATGATAAGACTTGAGGCATTTGGATAAGGGAGGTACAGGGTTGAGTCACTGACCAGGGAGGTATCGGACTTGAGGCGTTTGGATAAGGGAGGTACAGAATCAGTATCTCTTGAATACAGTAATAACAAGACCTGAGGCGTTTGGGAGGCAGTGGCAAGACCTGAGGCGTTTGGGAGGCAGTGACAAGATCTGAGGCGTTTGGGAGGTACCAGATTTTTTAAAGGGTTTCGAATACGGCGTCATCGGGTAAATTAATATAGGCTAAGGCACCACTCCACCACCCTCTGTCGGATACCTCTGGATTAGGAATTGCCACATACTTTATCAACAAAGAATCACGTATATTGTAATTGACTTTTCTTATATTCTATTTATAAAGTTTAATTTCTTTAATTAAAAAAATAATACTATATATGCTAATTGAATGATTAAAACTTAATGATTTAATTTATACTTAGATGTAACATACTCCTGTACTATGTGTTTTACTTGCAAATAATGTCATTTATATTTTCGTGTTGAAATATCAGTGTTTATACACAGTGTATAACTTACTGTCTTTTAAACAAGAATATATTTCATATAACGAGCCAAACGTCTTGTTTTAGAAAAATAAAATAATAAAACTCCAATATTCTATTTATATTCATTTGATTTATAAGAATTATAAATAATAAAGAAAACAATTAAGCTTGGAAGTAAACAAGTTCATACAGTACTAGCATGTTGATTACGCCTAAAGACATTATTTCCTCAAGACGCAGAAGGTACGAATACGACGATTTTTGACATCAGGTCAATTTGGACTTCAAACCCTTTCAACCCTTTCAACCCTTTCGTTTAACCCGCTCAACCCTTTTAACCCTTTCAACCCTTTTAACCCTTTCAGCCCTTTTAACCCTTTCAACCCTTTTAACCCTTTCAACCCTTTTAACCCTTTTAACCCCTTTCAACCCTTTTTAACCCTTTTAACCCTTTTAACCCCTTTCAACCCTTTTTAACCCTTTTAACCCCTTTCAACCCTTTTTAACCCTTTCAACCCTTTTAACCCTTTCAACCCTTTTAACCCTTTCAACCCTTTTAACCCTTTCAACCCTTTTAACTCTTTTAACCCTTTCAACCCTTTCAACCCTTTTAACCCTTTCAACCGTTTCAACCCCTTTAACCCTTTTAACCCCTTTAACCCCTTTCAACCCTTTTTAACCCTTTTAACCCTTTCTACCCCTTTTAACCCTTTTAACCCTTTCTACCCTTTTAACCCCTTTCAACCCTTTTAACCCTTTCAATCCTTTTAACCCTTTTAACCCTTTTAACCCTTTTAACCCTTTCAACCATTTTAACCCTTTCAACCCTTTTAACCCTTTTAACCCTTTCAACCCTTTTAACCCTTTCAACCCTTTTAACCCTTTCAACCCTTTTAACCCTTTCAACCCTTGAGAAAGGATCAATAACATCCTATCATGCAAGAAGACTAACGACAATACTGGTCATATAGCACAAATAAAAGCGTCTCTATTGTTTGGACAAGTTAGCCGAGAGGTTAGCGTTGATGGTTCTAAACACAAACATACGGGGTTCGAATACGGCTCAGGTAAAACGATTTTTTTCAGAATCGACGGCACCAGTCTTGAAAGGGAAAGGGTTAACTAAAAAGGATTAAAAGGGTTAATGACGTAAGACCGCCTGAAGGCTGGGTTTTCCCCCACGACTCAAGTGTCCCATCTCAACCCACGCAATCTCTACTTGTATTCTTAGGTATAAACTAATCTATTGTTTTCCTTAAATTAGGTTTGCCCTGTGTGAATAACATAATTTTTCAACTTTTAAAAAAGCATTGAACTTCCGGTAAAGCATTATATATTTCCGGTAAATTGGTAACACTTCAAAGGTCATACAATCAATACATACTACATATACGTGGCATACTGTCACATTACGATAACTTAAAAACTATAATCCCTATAACACAAACAAAATAAAAAACAACTCATAATACAAGGTTTCTAAGATTAAACTCTAATGTACATTTCGATGACCATGTCATTATCATCAAAGGGTTCTATTATACAATTACAATCTATAATACAATCTATAATTTTGTAATAAGACCTTCCGATGATGATGATATGACCATCGACACTTATGTAATGGTTTAATCTTATGTTAGTGGAAATAATCTTATGTTTGGTAAATTTTAAAAAAATTTCTATTTTTGTCTCCTAACTTATGGGGTAACTTGTATTCTAAATTATTACGATTTGTTTTTGGTATTGTTCTATTTCCAATATTTTGATTGCACGACTAAGCTCTTGATATTGTATATATTTTATACGCTCAGTTTTAATATGGTAAATCGAAATATATGGTAGCGAATAATAAATAACTTTAACAACGTTCAATGAACCGGGAATTTATTTGGGATATTGGAAGATTAAGTTTATCCTAAATTCTTTTATATTTTGTGTAAATTTTCTTAGTTATTGTATTACAGAGATGGGTTGAAACTTGGAATATGTGATTTCCTAACATACGATTTATTTAGTAAATTTTAATTCTGTTCCAGGCTTTGTTTGTTAAATATAATATATATTGTGTTTTAAACAATACAAAACCAGTTGTAAGAGACTTATTGAACCTAAATGTGGTAATGGCAATGCTTCTCAATAAAGCTGAAGCGTAATGTGATGATAATAATGCATTGCGGGAGATATCTTACTCACACAAAGCAACCTATTGTAAACTTTAGGAAAACTCTATTACAAACGTTTCTACCAGTATCTGTTGTAAAATATACTTGTATATACAATATAAAATATACATTATAAATATATAACAGTAGGTTCTATATGTGTTTTCCTACGATATGAAAATGGTTGTGTTATTCTTTAAATTATAATAGTCTCTTTATTTTTTATTATACAACTTTCTTACTTGTGTATATTACAAAATATATAAATTTTGTTATATTTAGTTTATATGTTTATACACATACACACACACACCGACAGATACACACACACACACACACACACACCGACAGATACACACACACACACATACACACACACACACACACACACACCGACAGATACACACACACACACACACACATACACACACACACACACACACACACACACACACACACACACACAGATACACAAACACACACACACACCGACAGATACACACACACACACACACACACACATACATACACACACACACACACACACACACACACACACACACACACACACACACACACACACACTCACACCGACAGATACACAAACATACACACTTAAACCTATATATATAAAGGGACATAGAAATGAAATTATGTATGTATATATATATATATTTATATATAAATATATATATATATATATATATATATATATATATATATATTTATATATATAAATATATATATATATATATATATGTATATATATATATATATATATATGTATATATATATATATATATATATATATATATATATATATATATATATATATATATATATATATATATATATATATATATATATATATATATATATATTATACGTCTTTTCGATATTGCCTTTGGTTTTAATACAGTTACTGAAGACCTAGAAATTTGCGTAACTTTTAAAATGTTTTGAGAAGGCGAATACTGATCGACTCTCAAAATATGTAATGTAATAAATAGACTCTCATTTATATTATAATTGGTAACTTGTTAAATCTAATTCAAATTAACTAATTATTTATTGTAATTATAGTAAATGAAATTAGGGGTTAGCAAATTATCCCACTCAGCAACAACATCACGGAGACACCTCATATTTCCGTAATGTGCAGTCCTTAAGAGGAAGATGTCTCCAAACTCACACCCCAAAGATTATACATAAAAATAGAATCTGCTATTTGGTGTTTCAAAAACGAAGATGTTGGTCGAGAGAATTTAGCTTTGAGCTACAGTTTCCGAATCAGGGAGGTTACTTGCAACGTAGATCATAATGGGTACAGTGGTAAGGCGCATGATGCCGAGTTAGAGCTGTACACAATACTCTATACGTGTTGTTGGATTTAAAGGTTCACGTTAATATCCTTCAATACTTTGGCAAGAAAAACGTAAACTTTACTGACATTGTCAGTTAAATAAAGTAACAATTGTCTTTATGCTATTGGCTCTTTGTTATATCTATTCTACTACTCCTAATCTCTATATTTTTAATACATTACACCATATATAAAACAAAGACTTCATCAATTGATAAATTATTTTAAACCCCTCATATAGGACACTTTATCGAACAATTTGCTCGAAATATTTATATTCAAATGAGAAGCCCTTAATACTATTTAGTTTGTTAATGGCTTCAAACAGAAACAGTAGGATTACAAGATGTATGTGCGTTTATTAAAAACTTGTCTCAGGCCAGACTCTTATTCATCACATATGTTTTTGTCTTCCATACACAAGTATTACATGAAAACTCTAAACATTGTTTGTATTTAGGATCACAGGAGAGCCTTTTTTTATCATTTAGCTTGAATAAAATGATATGCAATGAAAGTTAATCATTTACGGTTCAATAATACCAATTAAAATAGGCCTAATATACCGTATACTACACAATAAACAGTACTGACTCAGCTGTAGTGTCCTTCTCGATCAGCTGGGCCGACCTTTGATTGTTGACGCGCATTCGAGTTGTCGTACTTCATTAATTTGAGGTTAGTTTTTGTGACAGGTTGATAACTACAGCAGAGAAAACTCTTCACAATAAAGTCATACAATAATTTATTTTGGTACCAACTGTATTTTGATATAATAATATCACCATGTAATAAGTAATTTCGAATAATGAGTTACTTTTATGTAATAAAAACAGTTTTTATTCAAAAGATAGTAAATATGATAAAAATGTGTGGTTCAAAGTTAAAATCAAATATTTCTATCAATGACACTCATAAATATGATCACCGTAAATAATATTATATTATGTTCTTAGGTTAAAAATCATGCCCTGAATATTTGTCATGTAATACAAAACTATGTATTTTGGAAGCAGGGATTTTAAAAATTAAAATTAGATTTACCAGATTAGTTATAAATTCCAAAGAATCCTAGTTTTTAGCAATCGTTCAACTTTGATAACTCCTCTTGTTGATGTCGTTCAAAAGAAAGACTTCATATCTGGTTATCACAGACGATTTCTACCTCTAACTATATATTACATGGCAGATTTAGTAAGATATATTAAAATTTTTCGTTTTAACTAAACAAGGGGGAATTTTTAGACAGACACTCCTTAAAAAATACTCATTAAATACTACCCTTACATAGGAAAATGCAACATTACCTTGTTGGTTATGTATCAGGACTTGGCGATATAGCCTACCATATGAACGTATTGTTATCAATCTAATGTCGTCGTGAAATTTGTAATTTGTTCAAATGCTGTGATGCTCATATCTTTTAAATATTTAAGGGTTAGCATTTCCTTGAAATAAAAAAAAGTCACAGTAGTGATTTGTATAGTCGATTATTACTAATTTAAAAGAAGAAGTTTATTATCTTGCGTTATTTGCTGACCAAAACGTCTCCAAATATTACAAATGATATCAACACGCTTGTCTCGGCAACAATTGAAAGTAACTTTCATTTCTTGTTGAAGAAATTTAAGGAAAACCCAGCAAAAACAGTTCTTATTTTTGTCTTAACCCGTCAGATGTGGCATAGCGGAATTCTCCTCCGAGTTACTAAAAATGTGTTAAATAATATTACTAGAACTCGATGTGTCTTCACCTAACTCGATATAATTCCCTTCTAGGAACAATAGCAACCCATTCATTTTACAAGTTGCTATTTAGTTTCTGTTGGACAGTGATGCGTAAATTTGCCCGCGTGCCACCTCTCGTGTTACTAATATCTCGGAGTAAATATACATGTGCCATCATTCCCGAGGCCCTCTCTAGGCACAATAGCAACCCATTGATTTTAGAAGTTGGTATTTAGTTTCTGTTGGACAGCGATGCGTAAATTTGCCCGCGTGACACCTCTGGTGTTACTAATATCTCGGAGTAAATATCCATGTGCCACCTTTTGCTGTTTGAATTTCGTAGTTAGTGATTTGTGGTTTAGATTTTTTACGTAATAATATCCACTGATATAATGGTAAATTATGTGCTGATTTAACTTGAGTAGATATTAAAAATATTTTACTACATATTTATTTTAACACGGACTAAAAAAGAAGAGATAATAAATAAGGTACTGTTTGGTGTAAGACGAGAGGAGTTTGATGTTCATAGGCCAGCTGGAAAATTTGCGAGAATGCTGATTTTTGTAATAGTTGTGTAGAAGAAAATATAGATATTGATGTTGATGTTAGATTTGGTTTATTGCAAGAAATAAAAAGTCATGAAAGTGAAGATCGGGAGGTCATCAAATGCTAAGATAATGATGAATTCCTAGAACATTTGGTTTTCCTAAACGATTTTGATGACATTGAAGGAATTCCTTTGGAAGAGAGAGTAAACCGTGCAATTATTAAACGAAAGACTGGAAGAGGATTTGTATTGTCAAAGAAGAAAATACGCTTTGGGACTTATAACCGCGAGAATTTCAAGCTAGGGTTAAAGGAATTATTTATTTTTTCTTTATTATATGTAGTTAATTAGGGAATTATTGGATGCTTATACGTTAAATATTGAATAAGAAGTACTTATATGCTACGGTGTCTATTTTTCTGTGGAACTGGAGGAAACCTCCGTGTTCCAACTCTCTCGTTTTTAAATCAGTTCCTCCGAGATTTAAAGTGAGAAACAGCATTTCAACAAAACTATTGATGTAACATTGCTTTTTAAAAACAGAATTTGCTTGTTATTTTTTCTTTTGAAGTAATAGATATGTGCAAAACTTTGTGTGGTTTGCTGAAAGGAAATATTCAATATATATATATATATATATATATATATATATATATATATATATATATATATATATACATACATACATATACATATACTTTTTTCCCTGACCACGTTTATATATAAACAATGCCCTTTATTTTAACAGGTCTTTAACTTTCATTTACGTATTTTGTTCCATAAAGAACTACATAATAAAAGAAAACCTTTTCAGTTATGAGTTAGTTCTGAAAATTCGCTCTAATAGTTCATATATTGTTAGCAGAATTCAAATCTTCAAGATCTAGTCTTCTGTATGAGTGTATTACTCGCCCTTTGTGATAGATAAATCATAATATATTCCGTGAATGAGCTTACTTATAGAGTATAGAATCACCAGATCTCCAAGCAGTTGATGTAAGTCAATGATGGCGAGTTCTCATCTCTATTATATTAAAAGTACTGGTCGCAGAGCTGACGGTATTAGGTTTTGTCATTACTGTTTTAGATTACCAGAATCCGTTTTAAGATTTTATTTTATAATGAGCTCTTCACATCTAATCTGAAATGTTTCACTTCATTTTCCATAATATTATACTAGTAAAATGGCGTTAAAGTATGTTTCTGTTTTAATGAATTACTCAATATCAGGTTTTATTCCATTTAAAATTTGTGTCAATTACCACTACCACAATGAAATAATATCCCAGGTGAAATGAGATAACTCCGACAAATCTTTAGACGTTACAGAGTACGTAAGGAGAATATCAGAATCCCTTACTGAACTCAGAGTCATAAAACTGTCATCTTGATTAAAGAATAAATTATTTTCTAATTTTAACTAGCCAATTCGATTGTGTTTGTAGAATAATTATCTGGTAAAAATTGTATAAATCAAATTTTATGTTTTTTCATCTTGTAACTAAAAACATACATCCTGTAGTGCGTAACGGTTTATGTAATTTTACAGCTAGTTTGACTAGTGGCAGTTGTTTAGTACGTATAGAAGATATTTAAGAAAAACATTTTATAATAATTCATTATAACATTTGCCCTAAATTAGTTATAAACCAATTTGTAAATGGGGCTAAAAGTCACCGGGTTCAGTGAAGTATATTAAAGCATGAGGTATGTTTGTACAACGTAAAGGTAATAGGGAGACATTTAAAAATAGGTAATGGAATATTATTTATTTTAATAGAAATATTGTTTGTATTGTGTTACGGCGGAGTTTCCTAAAAACTATTCCTAACTAGTTTGTCTGTACTGCTAAATTCGATTAAACAAAGTCGAAATAATGTTTTTACTATATTATTCTACGTAAGGGATTTGGGGTTTTCTAAGACTGTTAACATTTTCAATCACGAAAATAAATTCATAAACATAATACAAAATTTAAAATATCCATATTAGGTACAAGTATTAACACAGAATATAATAAAATTGGAAACGAGTTATAACAGATAAATATATTTTATTTTAAGTTGGAAACCTAATTGCAAATAAATAAAAATGGCAAAACAAATATATACACTTTAATAAAGAAAAAGAGAATCCAAGATAATGTAAAACTATAAAGTAGTAGAACAGAAATATAAACAATAAGCCATAAAATTACTAAAATAATGTCGAAAAACAAAGCTAATAAAGAAGCAAACATCAAGAGGAAAAGACAGGAAGAATTCCTAATGATAATATGATAGGAAAATGTTATAACAAATGGCATTACATAGTTACTTTCCAACTTTGTCATGGTTTCAGTTGACGCAGTTGAGGAAATGCATTTCATCGAGCGTCTAGGGAGGGGGCTAAGCAGGAGATAACATTATTCTAGCAGTAAGCGTTATTCCTGACATTCAATATAACTGAGAAATAAATTTAATTTTAAGTGTAAAATCTCAGTTATTCCATTTTCCTGTTGAAATATTACTTTTATAGTACTTTTGTATATTTTAACTTGTACATCGACGGTTCATAAAAAACTTCTTAAAACCTAACAAAAATTTCTATCGACGAAATTTCATTTTATTATAAAATGGATTTTCTTAAAAAGATTTTCAAATGGATTACACATTAGACATCACCTACTGTCTACCTTAGATAAGGTAGAATATTAGACTCAGCCAAATCTTGTCTTTCCTTTTTCAATTCCCAAAAGTTTTCAAATTAGGATATATATATATATATATATATATATATATATATATATATATATATATATATATATATATACAACACACAAGCACACACTCACACTCACATATGTGTGTGCTTTTTCTCCATATGCATTTGAAACCTATTGATGTTTTACAAACAATGCAATGGTACTTATAATAGCAAATGTTTTGGTATAAACACAATATGGTCAGATTACTCTCCATGAAAATAATTTAAATAATAATAAATAAATGGAGGTTTTATGTTATAATTTTAAAAAATAATGAAACACAGTTTATTTAAAGCCTATAATATTATTATTTTTAACAATCCAACAATTAATGCCCTATAAACCATTGTTACAGAGAACAATCACTTTCATGTTCTACTACATTCCTGCAAACATAATAAAATATAATAGACCCCTTATTTTATGAAGATTATAATTTAAAATTTAAAAAAAATACGTTCTGATAAAGTACAAATTTATTTAAACTTGTAATATGATATTTTAAAATTTATTTTTCTGTCTTAAACTTTTGTAAACTAAATACCGTAGCAGAAAATGTTAGGGCTTATTTTGCAAGATAATTCTGTGATCCGATTATAAACATCATTATTATTGTATAGCTACTGATGTAACAACAAAGGGTTCTGTCTGTTTCATGTGTAATCCTATTACACTTGGATGTAACATTTACTCTGATGTGTGCGCCAAATTAATTTAAAACCGATTATTTCTAATGAATATCAAATAAATATTTTAATTGAAAATTGATTAACCCTCTTGCAATAAACTTCAAAAGGAAACACTCCCAATGATTTAGTTATTTTCTAAATATTGTAGCATGTTATTAATTTCCGTCAAATGTTTCAAGTACTGATATATTTGATTGTTTGTGATACTCGGTGAAGCTTGGGCGTCATGTTTTTTATTGTTAATGGCCTTTAACAAAGTTACAGCCAGCTCTATACATTTCTCTTTTTGTCATTATGATTTATTAAACTAAAAGACCTAAATCAGCCTAGCTCCGAGTTAACATGTAACCAAATGTATCTCTTTTAACTATATATTTCTGGCATGCTTTATACTCCATCACATTTTCGTGAAATATTCATTGGAAGTACAAAATATCGTCAGTTTATTGGAGGGTTGTATAATGCAGTATATATTACGGTTGTAATGTTAAATTGATTGAGTGGTAAAATTGATTGCATTTCAATTGTGTAATGAATGTTTGATTTGAGTGGATGTATTTAGAAATCGAAGTACAGGCGTAGCTTAAAATATGTTGATGTCAACTACAATTCTTGGAAATGTGATAAGTACGTATAATTGGTGAGCTCACCTTCGGCCGGGTTTGGGCGTCGTTGTACACAACGCATCCTTTCCTAAGGCTTTGTGTGCCCCACTCCCGCTATCACTTCAGTTTCACCGTTGCTTTACTGTACCGTTAATCTCTGACTAGTCATTTGTTTGAATGTCGGATGGGCGTATTTTATTTACATTTTGTGTTTTCGTGCTTGTGAGATTATTATTGACAGTGATAGATACCCTAAAGTTACCCCTGGTTCTTCAAAATGAAAACAACCATCTCTGCCTTTAACTCAAAAGCTGGATAATGCGAAGAAACTCGAACGTTGCGTAAATAGACACGTTACAACGAAAGATTACAGCATAGGATCACGAAAATCGTGAAATTCAAAACATAAAGAAAAGCTGAAACAATTTATAAATGATTTAGACACTTTAAAAATAATTTTGGAAGGCAAACTTTAAAAAACCCAAACTAGAACAATTTGATTCAGCTCTGTACAGTTGTTGTGCAGCAAAACGATCCGAAGGTACGCCAATACAGTATGGTAACTTGTATCCAATTAGTAACCTACTTTTTGAAATTTCTAAATACAAGAAATGTATTTGAACTTGACGGGAAATATATTCGTATTTTAATAACGATTGACCGTTTTTACAAGACATACATAAGGAGAGTGTGAGCTAATAGAAGGAATTCAAAAAACTTCTGTCTAAGAATCAAATTTATATATGAAGTTCTGCATCATTAACTAGTTATAACGTAGGCTGTAAAATATTTTGTGTTGCCCTTATAGCATACAAACCTTTGGGGTTTTCAATAGTACAATAAAGTTTAAAAAAAATACATTAGCGATATTTGTAAACTCATGAGTTATATTAAAGTTCTAGCATTTACTATAGAAATTTTTACTATGTAGCTGATTCTGAATCGGTTGTGCAAGTGTTAAATTAAAAATAAATCACTCGACTTATTGAAGCGATGGCAATATATTTTCCAATAGAAAAGGAGTAACGTCTATTTATTTAATAGACTTAGTAAGACTATTTATTTCTCTCTTTGTTCCGGTAGAAACTCTTATTGCTTCAATTTGGAAGCGGTATTAAAGTTAGTAGGAAGAAATAGGACGAGAGAAAACGCATTAAACCGAATGTATGGTGATATTAAAAATGGATTTTGTTCTCCAACAAGTTTTCATTGTGAAGTCTTATTGAATCTATAAGCTCATCAAAATATAATCATTTCTTATAAGTTGATTCCATCCTCCCGTGAGCTACTATTTTTCAACTAAATACACTTGCCCAATGTTACCCTTGCCTATAGCACCACTTACTGTTTTGATTATTGAGGACTGCCGTTTCGGGAGATATGTCTTATTGTCAACTAATACTGTATCTGAACTCAAGCTTTTGTAGGTTAGAGTGGGGGTGGGATATTAAGGTGGGGATGTAGGTGTATTTTTGTTATTAGGAGTTGGTATTAGGAGTTATGATGTCGAAAAGTATATTTGAGTTTTAATGTAATTGGTTGTCAAGTATGTGTGTAGGGTGGAGCTTTAAAAGTTTGTATATCTCGTATTGTTCGATTGTGTATCGTTTATTATTGTGTGGTTTAGGCGAGGAAAGCTATAAGAACTAAAAACCTCGATAAAATCATTTGTAAAATAAATTCCACACTGATTTGCGACATGTCAATGTATATATATTACAATGACCTGTTGTAACATTCCGAAATCGTTGGTTACAATGTAGCAGGTTGGCTAAATATTTGTTATTTTAGATAATGTAAGAATCGGCCTAGTTTAACTTTGCGCAGGCACCTATTCAGACATAACGTAACCGGGCGCGTAACGGTACTCCGTACCTCGAACATTACGGTGTCTCAATTCTGTCTAAAAACGTATATTTTAGTCTTTTTTTATTATCGTTTAATTTCTCAGTAATTATAGTTATCAAGGATAACAGTTTTACTACATTTCACCTATAGTCCACACAATATTCAGTTAAGAGTCATGTTATGGATGGAGTACGATTATTTATAATAAGAATCTAATAAATGATACAAATCAATAATAATATTATTATAATAATATAGTAATAGAATATAGTTAGCTCCTAATATTTATTGTTAACAATAAAGAAATTGAATTTAAAGTTCAGCTTGAAACATCAATCTTTATCTTCTAATACGAAGAAGGTACAAGTAAAAATGTACAAGCTCTCTTAAAAAAATGTAGACCTATATAAAATTCATCTATAACACTCAATCAAGAACTTTTTGCATACGTTCGGAAGTGTAAAAGTACAGATTATAGAAAGTGAAACTATTACTAATTGACACTTTTTTAATTTATTTGTGAAACAATAGATATGACCACATACCTACTGTAACTATTCCTGAAACTAGTAACGACCGAAAATTAATTATTTAATTTCTTGTAAAATTAAAAATTTATGAAATATTCTTTACAGATATAATCGACAATTTTATTACAAACAAAAATATGTTTCTGGAGTTTCTATGATTTCGGGAATCTTTGATACGCTGTGATGAATTATATAAATATTATGTAAATATCTATATACATATATCTACTTACATAAAACAAATATACGACCTTAGAAGTTGTAAACGTTATATAATTTTATTTAACGTTATTTTATATAATATTATTTTAATTTCATTTAAATTTTCCATTTTTGTTAACTAAAGGCATTTTTCTAAAGATCTCTTTAAATTTTTAAATTCCATAAACTAATAGATGAAGAAGCAAATGAACTGTATTTATATAAACAAATAAACCTACTAAATTGAAAGGTGAAATCGTTTTACTAAGTTTGTTTTCAACTATTCCCAATAACCTATTCCTACTTTAAATATTTCATTTTTATTGCACAATGCATGAATAATATATTTGTAATATCTCTCAACTGATTTCCAAATTTTACATTTCTGCACGAATTATAAAGGAATAAACATTACATATTTATCCAGACTGTTTGAGATAGAATACACATTCATTAAACCAATACCTACTTCACATTGGATATGATTGTGTTTAAAATGTTAAAGTCAGCAATAAATGTTCAATATTTGCTCTTAATTTCGTTTAATTGTGGTAACAGATAAACATACGCTCTACTGCAATGATTGTGTGCATTCAGGGGAATTCCAATTTATAACACCCATTTAATTAAATCACATGAAATTATTATGTAATCTTTATGTGTTTATTGTGTCTAATTATTTTTTAAATCATGGGGTATAACATTACTAAAAAAACATGATAAGTTCATTATAGTATAATTAAAATCCTATATTCCTTCAAATTAAAATAAAGATAGAGTGAAAGGTGAAAACTTTTGTGTTTAAGGGGTTGATTAATAACAATAAATTTAGTAATAGTTTAGTTTCTAGAATTTGGATCTTTTTATACAACTTTAAAACAAAATTGGAAAAATTAATTTGTTTTAAATTTAAAATGGAAATATGACAATTATAAAAAAAATCAATTCTTTCTTCGATCAGTAAGAGAAAAAATTGTTTTAGTTACTTTTTATTAAATCAATTTAAATAGCTATTATGTGTATTAAAACGGTCTGAATCAACGTTTCAATTAAGAAAGTAATAATTTCTTATTTTTTAAATAAAATTTTATTATTTAAATAATAAGGTTTTTATTTATGGCATAATAAATATAGTAATTAGTCAAGACGGCAGTAAAGTTTTGAATAAGTATTATTAAGACAAATTAAAAATTATAATAGCATGAAATTGTTATAATTAACTAATTTTGACAAACGAGAGTGAAGCGAAAAATTTTTTAAGTGCCGAAAAATGCTAACTTGAGAACTAGGCCTCGTAGAACTATCATCGATATTTTGAAATGACAAGAAAAATCCATAATAAACGGTAGTAAAAACAGAATTAAAAAAACTCAAATAACAAAAAAGTTACAGCCATTTAAAAATAATAGACATTTTTCAGTGTTCTAAAACAGATAACAAAATTATGCAGGTTAAAACTAATACGTTGTCCAATCGTACAAGAAACAAGCACGGAGATAGCGACGAGCTGAGAGGGGAGGGGAAGGGTGACACAGCCGCAATAAATACAGGAACTTATGGACCTGTAGGGCAGTCTGAAAAAAAATTTTAATAGGAGGTGCTAGCGGTCGTTATGTCGATCAGGGCCTAGGACAATCATCACCAGGCCAAATGGGACCAAATTAGCCACGTTCCTGCCGTCTGTTTCCATACATGGACGAGGGCTCCAGACTCAGCCTCCAGGACGCGGAAATGGAGAAAGACTTCCATCGACTGACCAGGGATGGCAACTCCCGATGTCTAGGGGCCAGGGAATCCAGACTAAAAGACTCCAGGACCGGCAGAGAAATCCTTGGCAAGTCATTTTCTCTATTATATACGAATTAACGTCAAATTTAAACAGTTAAATTTATTAAAATCAAAATAAAAATCAAACCTAAACAATGAATTCATTCTATGTTAATAATTAAATAAATCTTTAAAGTAATAAAATTAATTAGTATAACAAAATTGTTGACAGAATGAATAACAAATATTAAATTTACAAAGTGGTTTTGGCCATAAGCCAATTATTTTCAAGAAGACCAGATTTATTGAATCCTATATATTTTAAAATCGTTTATAATAAAATGTGAATTTACCAATTCAATCTTGAAATGAGAAGATACAATTTTTTATTATGTTAAATTTGGAATTTTTTTTTTATTTGTAAATGTAATAATGAATTGTATAAGTAATCTAGGACTTAAATATGTGAAAATTACCGAACTTTTAATTAATAATTTGTGAAGATAAAGAGAGAGCTAAATATGTTTATTTGAAAAGAAAACTAGTTTAGTTTAAAATCCGTAATTGAATGCATTATAAAAACTTACAGTATTTGAATATATCCTTTGTTGAACAACCAGTAAAACCTTTTAGTTTTTTCCAACTGATAAATAATGATTATTAAATCAAAGTACAATTTTAATTAAATTTCATTAATTAATAAATGTATACAATGCAGAACCTAATCCTTTTTCAAACGAGTTCTCTCCTGAGAACAATTTTATTGAGCTATTATAAAAATTAGTTGTTTTTTTTTGCATTGAAGCCCAGAGACGATATCTACTGGCAGATCATGTTTAAAGAACACAGAAGCTTTTTAAAAAAGTTATCTTAAACATGATCATATTTTGCATGTCCCCATGCTGTGCCTGCATATCCCATGAAATGGTAAGACTCTTTGAAAATTTTTTGTGGTCATATAAATGTTGTTTCTTTCCAGCTTACTATTTTACAGACATGTGTGTATATATACAGACCTAACAAACCTGCCAACCAATTTAAGGGAGGTCATACAATCGTTAAGGTTGATGTCAGCGGGAATAGACTTGCATTTGGGCGTGGTACTTTACACGGGAACACAAGACAAAATTTAGGGATCCCCACACGGTACACAAAACGGTGTGAGCAGCAGATATATAAATATATCATAGACTAAATATCTTATTCTGCAACAAAATCAAACATCAAAAACGCAACGATGCGGAGCACACGCGCGCAACGCCGCGAAGCAGGGGGAGGGACGTTGCAGTATGTGATATAATTCAAACATAATATGTTCATATACACCTATATATATATATATATATATATATATATATATATATATATATATATATATATATATAATATGATTTTATATTATTTTTGTAAATACTATGAGACAAAATATGAAGCGAAATAATTTTATTTAAAATATTTATTTCACTTTAATGAGTGAAACAATAATTTGAAAACACTGAAACCACCAAGTGTCTTGTAGACTACTAAATGTTTTAAAAACGTATTTTAACATTGAGTGAAGAAATAAAAATATTTCTTTTATAATTGAAAATTTGAACAAGACATATAAATGTATTTAGTATATATAGTATATATAGTGTATATAGTATATAACATCTCGTATATACCATCGTTTCCTTTCTCATTTTCTCTTTTTTCCGGATACACATTTTAATTATGTATCAATAGCTTCAGTGATGGAACCGACCTAGAAATAAAATTTATTGTTCCTTTTACTTTCTATATTTTTCGTTTTCTCCTTAACATATTTTGTCGAGTATTTTGCACCAACTTGATCATTGCTATTTATTTATATGCCAACCACTTATTTTTTTGCTATAAGTAGAGGGCACATAATATACGAAAATAAGAACTTATTAAGAGTTTTTCCTATTTTTACTATTAGGTATGTATCTTTAATACCTATAAAACTAACATGTAGCATAACTCTTATTCCCAATCTTATTATCATAACCTATTCTAAATCCTAATATCTTAACCTATTCCCAATTACCTGCCAAATTACTACTATCCTGTAGGTAATGTTTAAATGACAGTTATTATCCCAAGATATTATTGTATACGACAAATTGATAATCCTAGCTAAACCAATCTTGTTATGAACATTTGATACATATTTTATACAAATAATAAATTATTTTGTGAATAAATATTAGATGAATTAAACCTAGATAGAATTAACTAAGTTAAAATTAATTAGAATCTATTTGATTTGAAAAGATTTTTATAAGACAAAACATTTAACAAGCATTAGTATAATGTTGACAAACATTAAAGTGACTAATATGATGTGAATGCAAAGTGGAAATAACAGTTGTTTTCATAGAAAGAGATATTGGTGACACATCGGAAAACACAAAAGACTTTAACGCTCCATAAACACACCCGTTTATAGTTCGTGATGACGTTTTATTGCAATAGCTACCTTATCACATTATTTCCGCCCTACATACATCTTTTACTGAATTTTTCAATTCATGTAAGATCTAAAGAAATAAACTTGTCACCATAATAAAATGATGTTGAAGGTAATGACGTCAATTCTATTTAAGAATTTAGTGATTTATTTTTATGTTCAATAAAATATTTATTCCTGTACATTATAATCATATGTTTTTTTCCAATGTGTATATAGGTTTAAAATATTAGTAGGACCTAAATGCTAAAATTTTCACAATAATAAAAAGAATTGAAAACATTTTTTTTATTAATATAATAATATAGTTAAGATCATAAACGGACATGATTTATAGACTGAATTTTTTTTAAAGTATATTCCTGGCAATTTTGATTAAAAATAGAATAATACAACGTACTAGTATCTTGTGGAATAAATATCCTTAAACATTTTGTTTCAAGTGTATTTAGAACAAATATATGTGAGGTAAACTGCTAAAACATATATTTAGCACTTTCATAGGTAAATAAGTGTGCACCTTCTTATATATATAAGTTTCATTTGATGCTCGATAATAAAGACACGGCAGTTAGTCTTCGAAATTTATCTCACAATACTAAGATGAACTAATTTACCTTAGTACGTTAAACGAAATTAATGGGTTAAACCTTATTTTCCCAGTCCCTTAGACTATAGACTTACATAGACAGTAAGTCGTCGACCTCTTGCCCCCAAAATGTAAATTTTAAGTGCCCGAGATATACAGAGGCTGAGGGTAGGCATCTGTGAAGTTAAACTTTAGTTTAGATTTAGTTAAACCACATAAACTGCCTCCGTCATAAATTAACACTAACCATAAAATAAATATTGTTTATAAATGTAAATATAAAAGATGGCCTACTTTAGTTTAAAATGTTCTCCTACAACGAGTCAATACGGATTTTTTGAAAAAATTGAATGTCTAAGGAAATAATTTCGCCTTATATTTTGTTTCTTGCTGAAAATTACCTGTAGTAAAATGTAATAAACAATTTCGAGCCCTTTTTTTACTGGGTCCAAGTCATCACTATTACTACAACTTCCATGTGGACTCCTTATATCTAAATTTCCATTATATCTACGTCACCTACTTCACTGGATCTCTTGTTTCAGTATGTGCACTACTCTGTTAGAGGCATATATCTCTTTCTATATTCGCTATTTTACCAGGCTCGCTATTCCTAAGGATCTCTTGTTCTACTATGTCTACTATATCACTGGATCTGTCCCAGGTCGCATACTGGATCTTCTGATTCCCTGTATGCGCTATTTCACCACGGACCGTACTTCATTGGATCTCTTGTTTCACTATATCCAATATTTAATTAAACATACTACTTTACAGGATCTTTGTTTTCACTATTCCCACGAAGTAGGTTAATTCAATGATACATATGTTGGGTTTTATTATAAAAAAATATATCACTTTAATTTTGTACTGTGAATGAAAAAATATACCTGTTCGAGTTAGCGCTCGAAGTTCAAGTTGCTTTGCTGCATAACAGCTGTACCGTGACGTATTGGTCATGTGATCTCTGACCCGCTAATCGATATCCGAAATTATTGATTTTTTCTCTGGATGAACGCTGCACCCCCACTCCCTTCTTATTTTCTAAGCTTTCTTCCGCGTCAAGACAAAGTAGAATCGTTCCGACCCTCGAACAGTGCATTTCTACGTTAAACCTCGTAGCCTATTTCCGCATGGCTTTGTTTCAGACAATTTAAAGTACCGCTTTCGTTCGTTAATGTGCTTATAGTGCGGACCGCGTTAATGAACTTTTAATGAGCTTTTAATGAGCAGTTTAATGAACATTTTAACTGTATATTTTCGCCGTGTTAGTAAAAGTGTCGCCCGATTTCGCCGGTTGCGCAATCTTAGTGCGTGTACTCACGGTAATAAACTAAGTGCTTGTAAGCTTAACTTTTACGTTTACTCATATTTCAATTGAGTTTTTTTAGTTGCGTGATCGCCTTCAAGAATTCTACGCTGCCTGAGACGACCACAGTACTGTGGAGACTTCACCTCGATTCCAACATTGCATCACTTCTTACCTATGGTAAGTGCGTAGTTAAGGAATATGAACAATTTATAATTTATTTGTATTAAATTCAGTGTCGTTGCGTTGTCAGTGTTAAATGACTCTATTTTGCTTAAAACAGTGCTTAAACTTGCTATGTTAAATATTAACGTAAATTACGCAATCCAGAGTAACCTTGTTAACAATAGGGCTTACCGCACCTCGTGGTTTTAATTCTAACTTTTGATCTGCGGATTAAACATTGGTCCTCGACCAAGCCGGATAGTTTTAATTTATTCCAGCTATAAACATTGGTCCCCACCGGACCGGATTATTGAATTATTTCAGTGACCTAGGGTTTTTCTTTCAATTTCACGATAATGTATTAGTGACCACGTGGTTCCTTTGTAACCAAATTAAACATTTGTTGAGTTATTTCAACGATAAAAATTTATAAATTTTTAAAATTGTAACTAACGTAAGCATGTGCTTACCGCGACGTCACAATCAGGAAAACTTTAACGATAATTACCGATGCCACATTGCGCAATAAGCCACGTGGCTCATAGTTGCACGATTACGAACAAGGAAGTGTTTATGTTTGCTACAACTTACAAACTTTATACAGTCCACTTTATTATCGCGTTTGAACTTATAGTGAATTTTAATTTCAATTGTTTGTGGTTTTGAAATTTATTTAAAATGGAAATTAATACGGAGTATTATTTGTCTAAATTGAGAGATATTGTAGGCGAGCTGGAACAAGTGAAAAGTGTACTTCACGATAAAGAAATACCAGAAGGCCTCGCACGGGAAATTCGACGAATTCAATCTAACTTTATCGAAACGTATGAGATATTAGAGAAAACGTTCGCCAGTCAAGTTGCCGAACTTGCTGAAAGTGCATTTAAGATTAAAAAACAATTTCAGGACACGTATTTGCCAATGTTGGCTAAATACCCGAACATTATTAAGACCGAGGTGAAGGTAACCTCGCAGGTCAACCCCGGCGCAAATTCGCCTCACTTACCTAACCTTACAATGCCTAGCTTTTCAGGCAATAGTAACGAATGGAATGACTTTATTTCAATGTTTGACTCAATGGTCCATTGCAATAGCAATATTAATGCCATACAAAAATTTCAGTACTTAAAATCAGCGCTTAAAGGAGACGCTTTAGCCATTGTTACGGGACTCACAATATCCGAACATAATTATGATATCGCCTATCAAGCCTTACGCAATCGTTATGCTAACCCTCGTCGTTTAGCCGATCATTATTTTCAAATTATTAAAGACTTTAAGCCTATTAAGAACGCGTCTCAGAGCGAACTTAATCGTTTTTTAACCGCACATTCAAATGCTGTGTGCGCACTAAAGGCTGTCCAGTTAGACGACTTAGCGGACTTTTTACTTTTTCAAATGTCTGTTGGTAACTTAGATGCACAGACTCGACTTAACTTTGAAACCAGATTGGGAACAAATCAAATGCCCACGTACAGATTGCTAAATGATTTCGTCACTGAGCAGGCTAGAGCAATGGAGTTGCTCAATCAGCCCTCTGCCGCGACTGCAGTTAACTCAAGATTAGGTCAGCAACCTCGAGTGATGGTCTCTGCGTTGAATGACTCAAATAACAGCGGTGCCCCTGATTTAAATATTGACCATGTCGAAGCTAACCTCGAAACTGAACATAGTCCAACGGTCCAGCCGTCGACGTCTTATGTTAGTACGGCTACGTCTCAAATGCTACCACGCACTTATGCGCCCAGACCTATGATACAGAGCCCCATACGGCCGTCTGCGGGAGGGAGACAAGGAATTGTGCCACCAATTATGAACGCGCCTAGGCTTTCAGTTTTCCGACATCGGTTGCCACCGCTGCACTTGGCTCAAGCCAACATCTCAACCACTCATACTGGGATGTGTTATTATTGCGGCTCAAACCATAATGTTTTTAATTGCCAGTCGTTTCTGGAATTAACTGTGTCCGAACGTAAAAGTGCCATTGTAAAATTACGACGTTGTTTTAACTGTCTGGGATCACACTTTCAGTCCAAATGTAAATCTATGAAACAGTGTAAACATTGTGGAGAGTCACACCACACATTGTTACACGACAACTCTCCTGAACAACAATGACTAGTTTCACCGCGACACCCTTGTTCAACAGCTAGACCCGGCCTCGCTACTCAATCGCTACCGCATGCTCTTTCTTGTAATATTGAAACTTCTCTCGCACTGTTAGGCACCGCGCAGGTCATCATTCAGGACCAATTTGGCCGACCGCTTCCATTTAGAGCACTTATAGATCCAGGCAGTCAAATCTCTGTCATAACTAAACATGCGAGCACTCTGTTGAATTTACCCGCTCGGAAATCAAATCTTTCTTTGATTGGTGTCGCAGCCAAGACAACCCGCATTCATGAGTACGTCACTTTGCTTATTTTCTCGAGACATGACCCAGGTGTCATGCTGACAGCAGAAGCCGCTGTGCTTCCCCGCATTACTGACCCGCTTCCATCTACCGCTTTGGCGCCTTGCATACGCGCTCAATATCAGCACTTACCGCTGGCTGACCCTCAGTTCGACACCCCTTCCGGTGTTGACATCATTCTAGGTGCTGACATTTTCACACAGATACTTGTGAACGGACCTTGTAATATTATCCACGGACAACCCTCGGCACTCAACACCAGGTTAGGTTGGGTCATCATGGGTCCCATACCTTATAGCACACCTCAGCAGCCACGTGTATTCATCACTACTCTGAAGTCAATCGATGACAACATTAGACGCTTTTGGGAAGTTGAGGAAGTCGCACCAGCAAATCACCTCAGCCCTGAAGATCAACTGTGTGAAGAACTGTTCGCAACTACTACTGATCGTGACGCAACGGGAAGATACATTGTAGCACTTCCATTTAAGCCGGAAGCTATCTCGCTTAAGTCTAACCGTAACACTGTTCTTGCGAGTTATCATGCGTTAGAAAAGCGTTTAAACCGCCAGCCTGAGGTAGCCATACAATATCACCAGTTTATGGCCGAGTATATCGCTCTAGGGCACATGTACCCTGCCCTCAAGGCTTCTGACTATCTTATTCCGCACCATTGCGTATTTAAGACCACCAGCTCTACTACTAAGCTTAGAGTGGTATTCAACGCGTCGTCACCCGATTGCCACGCAAACACTCTGAATCAGCAAATGTTATCCGGTCCTAAACTGCAAAAGGACTTGGCTAATTTAATCATTTCTTTCCGTTTATATACTTACGCTGTTTGCACCGACATCAAGATGATGTACCGTCAAATTTTAGTCCGACCTGAGGATCGTTCTTACCAGCACATACTTTATCGGTCTTCACCTCAATCACCGTTAATCGAGTATGAGCTAGCTACGGTCACCTATGGCCTAACTCCTTCCGCTTACTTAGCTCTGCGAACGCTGGAACAACTAGTAAAGGATGAGGGAACTCGCTATCCTACAGCCTCCGCAGCAATCCTTCATCAGACCTACGTAGATGACGTCGTCGCTGGAGCCGACACGCCTGAGGCCGCTAAGACGCTAATACAAGAACTTATTGACATTTTCGCTCGCGCCGGCCTAGAACTCAGAAAATGGTCGTCGAATGAACCCTCGCTACTCGCAACGCTACCTGCCTCTCACTTGGAAAATCCGCTGTTATTTCAGGACGAATCCGCTGCAATTAAAATATTGGGCTTGCAATGGAACCCCTCGTCAGACTCGTTCTCATATCAAACTCAAACTTTCACGCTGGTGCCTACCAAACGCACCATCTTATCTTACGTCGCCCGCACTTTTGACCCGCTTGGCTTCTTAACGCCTATTACCTTTTGGATTAAGGCTTTTCTTAAACGCTTGTGGTTGGAGAAACTGGACTGGGACCAGCCTCTGCCAACCCCTCTACTCGATCAATGGGACAGCTTCATTGTCCATTTCGCTTGTTTGTCCGATATTCAAATTCCTCGCCATGTAGGCACGCGATCAGCTAGTCATCGCATCGTTGGGTTTTGTGATGGTTCCGAAGCAGGCTATGCTGCTTCTATCTATTTGAGATCTGAGCTTAACGGGTCCGTCAACGTCAACCTGTTGAAAGCTAAAAGTAAGGTAGCCCCTGTTAAATTACTCACCATACCTCGGTTGGAACTTTGCGGCGCAGTACTGCTAGCTAAGTTATACAAATCAATTCAACCAGCTCTTGACTTCATTCCGATCGCTAACACTCTCCTCTTTACTGATTCTGAGATAGTACTTCATTGGGTTCAGACCCCGCCTCATCACTTGAAAACTTTTGTAGCCAACCGCATCACTGAGATTGTGTCAATCACCTCCATGGATCATTGGTTTCATGTTTCGACTCTTGATAACCCCGCAGACGTCGCGTCTCGCGGTTGTTTGCCTGATCAACTTGCTACACACCCGCTCTGGTGGCATGGACCTCCTTGGTTATTACATTGTCCTACCACTTGGAATCTGTCTAGGCCTAAAGGCACTAACCCGGATCAGACTGAAACAAAGGTTGAGGCTAAGGTTAATTGCGCCGCTGTGCAAGAGCCCAACCGTCTTATGGAAATCATTGAACAGCATTCGAGCTTAACTACTCTTCATCATGTCTTCGCGTACGTATTGCGCTTCATCGACCGCTGTCGCAACAAGAGCCTAGCGATCGTCCATCATCACAACACGCGCTTTAAGGCCAAAGCAGCCTCAGTTAAATCTACGCTACGACCGCTGTCAGTACAGGAGTTGGATAACGCAAAGGCTGTATGCGTTAAGCTGGTACAAACCTCTGCCTTTAGTGAAGCTCTGCAAAAGCTTCAAACTGGTAAACGCGTCAGCGACCATTTACGCAACCTAACACCATTCATCGACACCCAGGGTCTACTCAGGGTGGGCGGTAGACTTGATCATTCGTCTCTTAGTTACGATTCTAAGCACCCGCTTCTGTTACCAAAGCGCCATCATTACGTTGACCTCATTTGTGACCATTATCACAAGCTGGCCTTGCATGCCGGACCGCGTACCACTCAAGCCTTGATCAACAGTGAATTTTGGGTCATAGCTCTGCGATCTTTACTTCGCCAACGCATCCATGCGTGTATTCGATGTTTCCGCATGCAAACTAAACCACGCCAGCCCATGATGGCACCTTTGCCCTCATCAAGAGTTACGCCCTCTCCACCTTTCTATAGAGTTGGAGTAGATTTCGCTGGACCTTTTGACACAAAGGCCAACCATTTGCGCACCTCCAAGCTATTGAAAGCTTACCTCTGCGTATTTGTATGTATGACTACTAAAGCAGTTCATTTGGAATTGGTGACCGACTTATCTACTGATGCCTTCCTCGCCGCATTACACCGCTTCACCGCTAGACGAGGTTTACCTTCAGAAATTTATTCCGATAACGGCACGAATTTTACTGGCGCTGCCAACCGACTTAACGATGTCTACAAGTTTCTGGACCGCTCTAGCTCACTTATTGAACGCAAACTAGCTGACCAACGCATCAGTTGGCATTTCAACCCTCCGGCTGCCCCTCATTTTGGAGGACTTTGGGAAGCCGCTGTTAAATCCGCTAAGTTGTTATTGCGACGCACTGTAGGCAACACCACTCTCACCGCTGAAGAGCTATCTACTCTGTTCATCCGGATAGAAGCCATTTTGAACAGTCGTCCTATTTTCGAAGTTTCGCCAGACCCCAGTGAAGGAGCGTCCTTTCTCACTCCGGGACACTTTCTGATTGGCCGTCCACTACTGTCACTTCCCGAAGAATGTTATACTGAGCCTCCGCTTAAATCTCGATGGTCTATGCTCCAACAGATGTCCAACCGCTTTTGGAAAATTTGGTCCACTCAGTATCTACACACTCAGATTCAACGACACAAATGGAATAAGGACTCGACGCCACTCCAGGAAAATCAACTTGTCTTCATAACTGGAGAACACTCAAGCCCCCTTCATTGGCCTATGGGAAGGATCATCAGTCTGCATCCTGGAAAGGACCACGTCTCTAGAGTAGCCACCATCCAGACCGCTCACGGACAGCTGAGACGACCAGTCAACAAGCTCGTCGGCTTTCCGCTTCATCCTTAGTTTTCACCGCTGGTCTACAGCTTCTTTCTTCGGCGCTCTCGCCCCTGTTGTTTCTTTTGTTTGTCTTAGTTTTCCTTTGCCATTTTCTTCTTCGGCACCCTCGGGTCCCGGTGCTTTATGGTTCTTCGCCCCCCACCCACCTGGCGGATTAAAAACATTCGTTTTGGTGGGCGGTATGTTCGAGTTAGCGCTCGAAGTTCAAGTTGCTTTGCTGCATAACAGCTGTACCGTGACGTATTGGTCATGTGATCTCTGACCCGCTAATCGATATCCGAAATTATTGATTTTTTCTCTGGATGAACGCTGCACCCCCACTCCCTTCTTATTTTCTAAGCTTTCTTCCGCGTCAAGACAAAGTAGAATCGTTCCGACCCTCGAACAGTGCATTTCTACGTTAAACCTCGTAGCCTATTTCCGCATGGCTTTGTTTCAGACAATTTAAAGTACCGCTTTCGTTCGTTAATGTGCTTATAGTGCGGACCGCGTTAATGAACTTTTAATGAGCTTTTAATGAGCAGTTTAATGAACATTTTAACTGTATATTTTCGCCGTGTTAGTAAAAGTGTCGCCCGATTTCGCCGGTTGCGCAATCTTAGTGCGTGTACTCACGGTAATAAACTAAGTGCTTGTAAGCTTAACTTTTACGTTTACTCATATTTCAATTGAGTTTTTTTAGTTGCGTGATCGCCTTCAAGAATTCTACGCTGCCTGAGACGACCACAGTACTGTGGAGACTTCACCTCGATTCCAACATTGCATCACTTCTTACCTATGGTAAGTGCGTAGTTAAGGAATATGAACAATTTATAATTTATTTGTATTAAATTCAGTGTCGTTGCGTTGTCAGTGTTAAATGACTCTATTTTGCTTAAAACAGTGCTTAAACTTGCTATGTTAAATATTAACGTAAATTACGCAATCCAGAGTAACCTTGTTAACAATAGGGCTTACCGCACCTCGTGGTTTTAATTCTAACTTTTGATCTGCGGATTAAACATTGGTCCTCGACCAAGCCGGATAGTTTTAATTTATTCCAGCTATAAACAATACCCTTCTACAAACGTAAATTGTTAAATTAATCCGATCCGTTGAAATGTTAGAAACTCTCATTGTTCTTGGATTCATGGACGATAATGTATTAAAATTTAACGCAAACTATACTTTAAAATGTTTACCTTTACCACTACATAAACATTACTTATTGCCAGTTTATTATTTATTGCACGAGTGCGCGCGCGCGCGTGTGTGTCTGTGTGTGTGTGTGTGAGTCTGTGTGTGTGCGTGTGTGTGTGTGTGTGTGTGTGTGTGTGTGAGTCTGTGTGTGTGTGTGTGTGAGTTGTGTTTAGAAAAGTTTTGTCAAATTTTATTATAATAGTTTAGTTATTATTCACCGATGTATATTAAAATGATAACGTCAATCTGACGTCAGTTTATGTCCAATTAAATTTTAACGACTCTTGAAATATTACGAGTTACTTATGAGATTTTTTTCTGGCTGTCATATCTTTTCTTTTATTTGAAATATTTATTCGGACTATTGACAAAGTTATTGAACGTGGTATTGGCAAGCTACCTTAAAGCTATATCATTGTTTTTTGCTTGGTAACGTCTCTCTTGTGACGAATCCATTTGTAGCCATTTCAACTTGAACTCTAAACTCATGATGAATTAGATGGAAAAATAGGATTACAAATATTCTGAAGAAACGGTTTGTATTTTGGTTTGATTAGATAGTGTTTCTTACAAAATAAATTCGTATGAAGTTTGTAATTGAGGCATAATATCTACCTTAGGACCAGATAATAACTTTACAATTTTATCCTGTTATGTCTGTGATTTCTAGTTAACGTCTACTTTCTAAATACAAATGGAAATACTATTATTAGTTGTATAAACAATGTCTAAAACAGCCCAAAGATCATAAAGTTATCTCAGGTATAGAGACCTGTAAATTTTATTCCAAATAAATATTTAATATTTGTTTAAATATATCGTTATTTCTCAGATATTCTGGAAAAATATAGCTGAGGCATACGTTTCTAATTAAAGACCAAACTTATTACAATAGCTAATAAGATAAACATTTAAAAAGGAATCTTTTTCTGAAAATATATATCATTAATCGAACAGCTGGTAGTTGTAAAGCAAGAATCAATGCATTGTTCAAATAAAATGGTCTAGCGTTGACATTTTACACTGGTAAAAGACAGGAAGAGGATACGAAATCTCCTGCAATCCAGATTTGCATCTGTAATTTACTCTTTTATAAAGCTTTAACTGCCAAAACACTCCAAAGATTTTTGTTACACTCGTTGAATAATGTATAAAAAAACAATAAATTATATTCTACCCTCCTTTGAAATACAGATTTATATATTTCGTAGTAAACTGTCTTAGCAATTTACAGAGTGATAAAACGTTTTAATATGATAAGTAGTTAATTTATATCGGCGTCAATATACATACATTTATTGTTTATCCCTCAATTATTACTTTATTAATAACAAGAATAAGTCACTGAATAGTTTTATTTACCGACAGCTATAGGTACAGAGGTGGGTACATCAGCCGAAGTACAGAGGTAAGCTATGTTACATTAAGACGAAATAGATTCCTTTTACTAAGAAAACTCATTAGGAAAAAACGGTATTTTTAAACAAATATACCAGTACAAGACTATATATATATATATATATATATATATATATATATATATATATATATATATATATATATATATATATATATATATATATATATATAGTAGCTCAAATGAGGATGGGATCAATTAATATTAAAAATGCAGTTGTAATTTACATTTTAGCGTTTGATTGCGCCCGCGCGCGCGCGTGTGTGTGTATGTGTACAATCATAAAATTTGCATTAAAAAAAGTTTATATTATTTTGTATTTGAAAACACAACCTTAATTAGCATGAATAATGCTATTTGATAAGAACTAACTAAATATGGAATTTGCAAATATAGAAAGTTATACATATGCGTTACCGTAAAAACGGTATTTTTAAACAAATATACCGGTACATGTCTCTCTCTCTCTCTCTGTCTCTCTCTCTGTCTATATATATATATATATATATATATATATATATATATATATATAGTAGCTCAAATGAGGATGGGTTCGGACACGTGTGTGTGTGTGTGTGTGTTCAATCACAACATTGGCATTAAAAAATGTTTATATAAGTTTGTATTTGAAAACACCACCTTGATTAGCATGAATGCTGCTATTTGACAAGAACTAAGTAAATATAGAATTTTCTCTCTCTTAAAAGTTATACATATGCGTTACAATACATATGTACCTATAAATCTATGTTATTTCAAACAAAAACCAAAATATAATATTTATTTTAGATTAAATTATAAATTAGTAAACTGATTTGGAACTGATGTAGTAAAACTGAATTTTGAAGATAGGAAAGTACATGGCGTATAGGGCTTGTTACATGTTAATGGTCACATGTTACAGCTGCGGTAATGGACAATTATATATTTTCGCGGTATAAATGGAATCTCTGGATTAAACAACATATTCATGGGAAGGCAAATAATCAGGTTATAATTTCCCCTTGTTTTGAAATCCCCGCTAATAATTAGGTTACTGTACTATTCATCACCTACCTACATCTGCTTTTATTACTGTTATAAATTGAAAATGTTGTTAAGTGCTTAGTTACTCTGCTTGGGAAACAGGTTACATTTGTATTAATTAAATGCTGTTACAAAAAATATATGTGCGATAATCACAATAGTATAACCTTATTTCACTATATTTCTTACAAGAAAAACAACTTTATATTTGACAATGTTGTGGATAGTCAGTAGTCGTATTTAATGATTATCTGACGTTTACGTTATTCTAATATTGAAGTACCTACTTTATAGTACTGTGTACAACATTTTTAGATGTGTATATTTACAAAAATATTGGGTCCGGGATTTTAGTCTACAAATCTTTACTCAATATTTATTACATAATTTAGATGTTCTTAAAACTATTGCAATAGTCGTATAATTTTTTTCGCTTTGCTATTTGCAATGACCATACGAACAATTAGAAAAACATAATAGAGCGGAAAATCCGGTTTAAAAACAATAAGAATACTATAAACAAACATTGCAGCCTGTTTTGTAACAATGCACTAGAATTTATTCCACTTGCATTTTGACACTATCAAAAAAATAATTAAATTCTAAACTGCCTAAATAATGGAATTATTACTTTTAGGAATAGGGAAAACATTACTCCAGCTTTAAAAGAAATAACATGAAACCTAATTTTATATCAAATTACTGGTGATTTTATTGAATACAGCATTTAATCTCTGTTTCAGAAGAAATAAAAACATGCTTAGTAATTCGACGCATTTAAAAAGTAATTTCTTAGGAAAAAATGAATTGTAAAGAAATATACTTAACTTAAATATAAGTTGCTACTATTGGTATCGTTTGGCAGAAAAAAACATGTTTTTATTGATATCCTGTGTAGTACTGTATTTATTGAAAAACGTACTGATCTAGTGTAAAAACGAATTTGCAGAGAGATATATGAGTAAGTTGTGTTTTTTCTAAGGTATAACAAAAGTAGTAGAATAAAGAAAACGCAAAGATGTACAACTCAAAAGTGCAAGTTTTATTTTTTCAAGTCTCTATTTTTAACTTTATTTTTAATTTATATAATAAACAAAATCCTTAATGGCCTGAAATGAAAATAGTTTACTATTTTAGAAATTATATGTATATATATATATATATATATATATATATATATATATATATATATATACATATATATACATATATACATATATATATACACGTTATATATGATTAGCAGGATACATTCCTTTACTAGTCACATATTATGTTCGACCCCTATGCATATATTACACCAATGAAATATATGGCATATCTAAATATGTTTAAAAAACCTGTTAAATAAATAAATAAATAAATATATATATATATATATATATATATATATATATATATACATATATATTTATCGGTCGACTCTAATCGGTTGATATATATCGATGTAAATAGGCAGACTTTAGATATGATTAACTATACCGAAAGAAAAGTTACGGTATATGAAGCATACCCGGATTACTTTTCAAGTAGGTCGATTACCATGAAACAAACACCAGATTGTTTGTTTAATAATAATTACGAAATAAATATCACCGTTTCTCCCATATAATGCGTATTTATTAGATTAATGTTTTAAAGTAGGTTAATCGGTGATACGTTACTATACTAATGGGATGATCTCGCGGAGCTGTCTCAGTCTATTCATAGGCTCAGGCCGGCCTCAGGCCACCTGAGACGCCCTCTACACAATAATGTTCCTAAAAAAGAATATCACTGCTATACACGCGAGTAAACCTTCGGAGCCATTAATTACGTGTTCTCATTTTCGAGCACAGATTAAAACACGACCACCCTTTTTGAGAGTATATACTCACCAAGAGAGACTAGTGTAAATATATATATATATATATATATATATATGTGTGTGTGTGTGTGTGTGTTTGTGGTGTGTGTGTGTGTGTGTGTGCGTGTGCGGGACCTGGATGTGTGTGTGTGTGTGTGCGTGTGCTTGTGCGGGACATGTTTGTGTGTGTGAAATTAAATAGATATAAGTAAATATAAACACCTACGCCTAGCACAATATTTATTTTTCACCTTCTTTATTTTTCACTATTATTTCTTTCTCCGTATATATATAATACTCTAATTATTATATTATGTGAACATTATAACACCACAAGATCGTTTCAGTTAGCCTTTCACATGTCCATGTAATTAGGTATCGTAAGTGACGTACCTTAATGTCATCCATAATGTCAATTACTCGGCCAAGACTACCGACCCAATTATGGAGTTGGTGCTATAGGTTTAAAGGGTGGTACCTCTCTGCAATCAACAAGCTTCAATCGGCAAAGAAAGGGAACTTGAGGCCTTTACTTATCACAAGACTAACTACCTAGACTTAGAATCGTATTTTTGAAATCACACAAAAACTCACGTTTCTGCCATGAAAACTGATCTAATATGTTTAAATACACGTTTGTGTTATACACGTAGATTTACACTATATAAGTACCAAAGATAAATCATTCCAAGTTTGGTTGATTCTGAGAAACTAGCACTATAATGCTTCAAAAAGTAATTTCTGGGGCACAAATAAGGGAATGTAATTAATTATTGTCCAGTATATCTGAAAGAAACCTGTGATTTGACTATTTTATCGTATGTTGCTTTGCCATCATCATACTCCGTAAAACAGTAACCTAAACTTATTTAACACGTTGATTTTACAACATCAATATTTATAAAGATGTTGAAAACCTGAACACAAATACAGCTTTTTATTTAAACTATATTGTTCTCAAGGGAAAAAAGTTGATTCTGGCACTGGGGGAGTGCCAACAGAAGGGAAAACGTTTATAGCCACGTCTACGAAAATTCTGATTCGAGAAAAACATTTAATTTTGATTGTTGAGAATATACATTTTCCGGCTTATATCCAAATTACCAAATATTTTATAACAATTACTCTATAGCAGGATATATATATATATATATATATATATATATATATATATATATATATAGAGAGAGAGAGAGAGAGAGAGAGAGAGAGAAAGAAAGAGAAAGAGAGAGAGCGAGGCACACACACACACTGCGACGGGTAGAATTCTGATTAGCAAATACCGTCGCAATAATAATAAAATTTCGTAAAGTAAAAATGTGAAAGTAAAGCTATTAGAAGGGATAAGGGGTTTTGTATATTTTAAAAAACAAGTAAATTACATGGAAATGAGAGAAAACCTCAAAATACTCCTACAATCATCATCGACATTCGAGAAGACGCAGCTTGTCAAGAGAGAAAGGAGTTGTCCTGTACCAAAATTCGCAAAAACGCCGGATAGAAGAGTTACACCAAAATTAATGAAACAGACAATATTTTGATCATTTTTGAGTGAGACTGCTTTGTGTGCCAAACCGGAAGCCCAGCGGGGGAAAAGTCGCATGATGTCGTGACGTAGATTTTAGAAGACACCCCATTGGTTGACAAAACATGGTACGATACGTCTCGTGGGAACGAGAAAGCCCAGAGGGGCTTAAAAAAAACAGCGTTATTCGGGACTTGAAAGAGGGAGGACGTTGGTCCGGTCGCTCCAACGTGACAAGCCTTTGTTTCAATTTGTGATCTGTAAATGACGACGAGGAAAATGACGTGAGGTTTGGAACCCTTTTGGAGGAGGTAACTTCTCCAAAAGAGGTCTCCAATGTTTAACATCTATGTGGCGGCGTTCTAAAGAAGTTTGTGTGAGTTAGAGGTGAACAATATGAAAAATTAGTAGAGTCAGTAAGGTAATTTATAAAGAACAGTGCTTCAAAATTTATATAAAACAGTGAACCGTGATGAAATCCAAATTTAATTAAATGTCAATTTTTAAATCAATTTTTATATATGAACAGTGAAAAATAAATAATTAATTAAATAATTGAACAATAAGAACTTTTGAACTGAAAGGTGGACAGCAAAATTTTATAAATTTTAAAATCGGGATATAAAATTCTACTACGTCAACGCAGAAGGGACGTACTGGAAGGGTAGACAAAGGATTTCGCACAAGGGACGCCACGGTCAAGATCGGGGACACTCGCAAACCAAGATGGCCAAACCCAAAAACAAACGATCTCGAGGGAGAAGAAAAAGAAAAATCTGCCAGGTTTTAGGAGTCACCCTGCGATAAAGGTCAGGTTAATTTCTCTCGTTTTCATTTAATTAAATTAAAAATTCTATATTGAACAATTGTGGGGGAAAGTTGACATTTTAAATAATTCAATTTCAAATAAAATATCTTTTTAAAAAGTTAAAGATATAAAAAATTCAAACAATGGCTTTGTTTAATTCATGAACTAGAGGGGGTAGTGGTTAGTGGGAGAAATTCCCACCACAAAGTGGAGGAGTCCTCCAAACAAGGGGTTTAAGGGTTTACAAAATTATTTGGAATTAAAATAAAAGGGTTTTGAAATAGAAAAAGGGGACAAAACTAAAATGTGAAACAATTTCTTTGATTTAAAGTAGACAATAAAAATAAAAAGTAAATATTCAGCAAAGATTATGTGGGTCTGGTAAATCAAGTTTTAGGCTAAGAATTTCAAGTTAAGATGTAATATGTTTGTTTAATTAGTTATAGAAGTATAAAAAATTGTTGGTTGGTAAAATGTTTTTTTTATATTAATTGTTTTTAATGTGATAAGATGGTTTATTGATATAACTTATGTTATTCAAGGGATCAGTTTTTAATTTAAAAGGGTTAAAGTTATTTGTTGAGGAAGTCAAGTTTTAAAAGTTCCATTCTTTAATTTTATATACAAGAGTTTAAAATCAAATGTTCAAGTTTTGGAAAGTCACATAAAAGGATTGGTTATATCAAAGGGTTTGAAAAAGGTATTGTCAAAGATAAAGAAAGTTTTATTTTAAAAAATGAAACAATTTTGATTTTGAATATTGAAGGGTTAAATGAACATAATTAAATTACACTTTTCAGTTAATATAACTAAAAAATTTTTTTTATAACTTTTGGTGTTAAAATAAATTCAGAAAGAAGTTTACTCAAATTTTGTAGAAGGGTAAAAGAAAGGGTTAACTGAGTAAAGAGTTACCACTGACATTGAAATGTGTATATTTTAGAATATAAAAGAAGAGATACGAGATGTAATACGAAACAGAAATGAATTGCTAATATTTTAAAAGAGCTAGTTAAAATAAGATAATTGTTTAGTATTATAATTCCTGAGGATGTTGGTAATGTCAAGCAAAGAAAGCTTTGAATGTATTATTCAATAAAGTATTCCTGTAAATAGTGTATATTATTTATTCTCAAAAATAATTCGAACAGGAAAACATATTTGATATTCTACACACACACACACACAGATATATATATATGTATATATATATATATATATATATATATATATATATATATATATATATATATATATATATATATATATACATAAATATTGTAAGTATGCACACTGTCCACGGCTCGAGGAGCGTTATTTGTCAAAATTCAATTTAAAGGGGGTGGTCTAAATCCTAATTTTGGGAATAATAGCATTGCTCTTTACTCTTTCTATGGTGGCATGTGTATATAGAAAGGGTTAAACGAATTCATCTCGTTATATTTCTGTTTATCCTTAAGTATCAGTTTTTTCGCTATTATAGGTCATATTTTGATGACGCTTTAGTGTATATAATATGAAGAGCACAGTGGTAAAAGATATTACAATAATAAAGTTTATAAAATCCAAAATACTACAAAAATAATTATAAATTTTATTATCACAAGTAACATTAAACCCTTACGTAATATGTTAAACATGTTGTTAACACGTCTTGATGACAGTAGCTCGGTGATGCCGTAGTAACTTTCTGCAGTTACCAAAGTCCCAGAAACTGATTTATTATTTCATAAATTATCGTCTTTACAAATTATTCAACTGCTCTAGAATGTACATTTTTCTTGTGGAATTCAAGGGACCATAAATAAAGCGAAGAGGCGATTGGACAAAGAATCTCCGAAATATAAGTCTAAATGAAACTGTATGCTAGAATCCGTTTAATATTCCTACTGCTTACATAAATTTTTACAAGTTTTCAGGATGAATTGTTGAATGCAAATTACTTCCTTATTTTAGAAATACTTGGTTTTAGTTTAGATGAAATTCAATGCAAATTACCTTCTTGTTAACAATAAACGATTAAAAAGTTATAAACAATGAACAAATGTAACAGGTACTCCCATTTTCTTTGCATAGTTATTTAAAATTATTTTATGGTAAAAGTAGCTATATATTTTTTTTAATAAACAGTGACTATAAAAATGCATTTATTTCAAACATATTTCGAGAGTGTAATTATGAGAGTTTGTCGGCATGGGATTAGTACGTTTAAAGTAGTTAGTATTACTATTTTACAGACGTTTGCACTGTGAATCTCTCTGAATGTTATTAATCACTGAGCATTAAATAATTTATTAGTAAACTACCTTTTATTAGACTTTTATAGTAAAGCAGATGTGAACGAGCAAGGGGCATAGTCTACAAGAGACAAGATTGAACGTGCAGTTATAACAACAGAGCTGCCATTCCAGAGTCGTCCGAAATTACTCTTTTTACGACGGAATCTCTGAGAGGGAAAACAAGAGGTAAATTTTACTGTTGGACCACAAGTCACACCTGTCACTTAACTACTGCCATCAGAGATTCTAATTTCATGCTCATTAACTAAACAAATACAAACACCGATATTTTCGTATGGATTGTAAAAGGTAATGAAGCTAAAATAATTTGATGTGTTTATTAGTAAATTATGAGCACTACCAGCAACATTTTTGAATGTAAAACAATATTTTTTATTATGAAATATTTATTTACAATATATACAATTATTTAATATAATATTATTATTATATACTAACTTATTTTGATGTAATAATGAATTACTGGAAAAAACATACCTATTAAAATATTCATAAACTATAAAAAATAATTAATGTAATTCTCAATAGCATAAAATCCCGTATATAGGAATCAAATATATTTGTTATAATTATTTGATAACGACTATTTATACAGAATAACATTTTAAATAACCTTCGACATGTTTACAAACCTTGCTATTCTTTTCGATTGTTCTTCAGAATCTAAATAATATAATATAGTCAAATTAAAACGGACAAATATATAAATTTAAAAACACCCTACACATGATACAAATATTCCAACATATATCCACAAACGTAAATCATATGTAATAGAAAGTTTCTATGTAGAATGATCTTCGAGCACTATATCATAGTTATTCTATTTTTTTTCGCGAGAACGCCTGATGTTAAAACTAGACTTTCACTTGACTCTTTCATGATTAGTTCTTGCTTGATGCACAGTCAATGGTTCTTTTACAATACGTTGCTTGTTGTTTTAAATATGTGATCATCAAAGACAGCTACGAGGTATTTGAAACGTAAATTTGGTTAAAATATAATAATTACGGTAGTTTGAGAACTATTAATTTGTCACAGAGCCAATATATTAGCAGGGGTTCTCCACAAACTACTAAAGGTTGATTATGTTTTACTTATATATATATATATATATATATATATATATATATATATATTATAAAGATAATTTTTAATAGTTGTGATAAGAATTAAAAATGGCACTTTTAACAAAGAAATTGACAATGTGTAGCAATATAAATATTTCAACTCTAAAATTATAAATACCACAAATTATAAATATTCTTTAAAATATTAGTAAAAATATCAAAAAAACCTACACTAGTAAAATACACCAAAAACTCCACTACACTTCATAAATTGAAACCAACCGATCCCTAAAGTTCCTCGACCTAACCATAAAAAAAAAATCGAGGTTCCTCGACAAACCTTAAGTAGGATTTGAATTTACTTGGCTCTACTCAACTAGTTCACGACTATCAAGGCATCCCGCAAGAGCTTCTACGAGTGCAAGATACCGTTAGAGCAAAAACCACTTACAAAGTGCTTCGGGATACGCTGTAGAGCACTTTATCTTACTCTGTGCTACGTCACCAGTGTAAATGACGTGAGTTGAGATAAACGGTTTTACCTTAGCGCATCGTTGCTACTGTGAAGTAGTGCAGCTCTATAGATCGTGTAACTTTGCGATGAATTGACAATGTATCTCTGGCGTAAACTGTAGACAATGTGATGGTGTGTTGTGGATTTTCAAAATATAAATATGGTAAGAGAGGAAAGGGAACCTAGGACAACGTTTTTTATCCTCTAATGCAAGGAGTCTGTGTAATTCAAATGCATACGGGTCATACATTAGGGTCATAGTTAATAAGGTTAATTATGACCCTAATGTATTAGTTTAATTTTTTATGTTTTTATTAAACTATTTTACTTTCTTTATTACTGACTGTTATCCTGTCTCTCTCTCTCTCTCTCTCCATATATATATATATATATATATATATATATAAAGACAGAGAGAAAGAGGTAACTTTGGATATTAGGTAATTACGCAGTATCTTTTGCTACGTAAACTCACAGCATCAGTTAAATTCTCGAAATTCCCAAAGGAGCTATTGAGGTAGAAGTGCGGTGTAAGCCATCCGTAAAATTAAACCTTAGGTCTTTGAGGAATGCATGATGGTTTGTTTAACTAAAGTACGTTTTAAATAATAGATTAGCTGTTTTGTAACATAAATACTTTATTGTCCATACAGTAACTGAATCACTCAACGTAAATTCAGTTCAGTTAATATAAACCAAGTATAGAGTTTGACGTATAGCCCCCCATATCGGAAAATTGTTGTCATTAACAACGCCATTTATGTAGCTTCGTTTGAATACACAATTTCTTTAAGAATATTGGGAATTTCATCAATCTCAATGGACATGGAACTGGCAAAGTCTGTACACGGTAAAAGTGATTTATTTATTGAAACTTCAGATTCGTGTTTAAATCACTTACTTATCTTGAACAGTCAACGAGTATGGCTCGATAATAACTCAGCTTTTTTATCACACCTGTGTTACGGCTTGTATTAGAACTTAAGCTTGTAATGTGATTAATATTTTTTATGATATAATTATGAATGAATTATGATGTTAAATATTGAAGTAATTGTTTACACAATTAGTTATTTGACCTGCAATGTCAATAACTTAATTGAATTTAAGAATGGTGCATTCAATAAATAATTTAACCAACAAATATTAAATTAAGTAAATCAAGTTTTACTGCACAAAGTATATAAAATACAAAAACAAAATTAACACTTCCCACATTTCAAAAATTAGAAACTTGTATTATTATTCCGTGATCAGTTAAAGTTTGAAACTTAAATTTTGGTTTCCCATCACTTCATGTCTAAAAATATAACTTATCTGAAATATAATACGTAAGGTAGAACATGGCTCTGGATTCAGATCTTGCAATTCAGCATTTTGGTTTGCGTTGGGTTGAGATTTGGAACCTCGCCCGTTGTTGAGTCTTAGTGTAACAACATTTCTTCGAACAAAATAAAATGATAATGATACTTTTACATAATTGAAATCTTAAAATAAAAACATCTTTTTATTTGCTCTTCACATCTTGAGATGGCTGTATCCGTCTACATTTCGTCAAGGAGAGAGGGATTCTTACAGCGACGACGCGAGTTTTCAACTTCTGCGCAGTGTTACTGCTCATCTTTTGATATCAGGTTCTGTGAATATCTCATCTCAGCCAGTACAGTTTATTTCATAATTTACATTTTTTTCTTTTATATTTTAAAATTAATTTCTAGTTTTGCTTTCTTAACCTGCTGTAATATGTAACATTACGTAAAATAATGTTACAAGCTATTAGAACATAAGTATGTTTGTCAAAGGCGATATGAAGGGGTTTACCACTACATGAACAAAAACGAAACAAAGAAAACATGACATTACAAACAACAATTATTGTAGACAATTCCATTAAGAACAATGAAATGTACGGTCGAGTTCAATTGTTCACTGTACCTAAAACGCCATTGAGTTGACCTAAATTCTAACTACAATGAACTACCACTAACTTAGGGCAGACATACTGACAAAAATGAAAATTGGTTCAAGGCTTGTATTTCCTTAGTGTATGTATTCTAGCTGCCTCCATTATTGCAGCTGATAAGTATAAAATCTAATTTATGTTTAGCAGATTGCGTAATTAGACAACGATTTGGGAAAGAGAATTTAAAGTTTTCTTTATACACAAATGAGTTGGGGAGGATAAAAATAAGGGTATTTACAGACTAGGTTTTTTAATTTTCTATGGAATATTCCAGCTATTTATTTTTTGAACACTGATTTATTAACTTTATAGCAATTTGAATAGTATAGTCAACGAAATTTTAAAATATCTCACAGAATATCTACTGTTGTAATTATATATATATATATATATATATATATATATATATATATATATATATGTGTGTGTGTGTGTGTGTGTGTGTGTGTGTGTGTGTGTGTAGAATATCCAATTATTTTTTCCTGTTGGAATTGTTTTTAAGATTAAATAATATACACTAATTACAGGAATAATTTATTGAATAATACACTCAACACTTTTCGTTGGTTGACATTACCAACATCCTCAGGAATTACTACGAAATGTTAGTAATTTCTGAGTAATTCCTACTGATGTTGGTAATGTCAACCAACGAAAAGCTTTGAGTGTATTATTCAATAAATTATTCCTGTAATTAGTGTATATTATTTATTCTTGAAAATATATATAAAAAATACGTTTTCTTGTTTAATAATTTAAAACAACATAGGTTATTCAAGTACAAGAATATTTATTAATGAATATTCGAAGCTTTTCGTTGGTAAACAGTACCAACATCATATATATATATATATATATATATATATATATATATATATATATATATATATATATTACTATTCAACAGGCTAGGAACTATAAAGTTTATATCAACGGATTTTAAAATGGTTAATTTAATCAGATTTAATCAGAAGGTAAATATATTATGTAAAATGCTAAAACCAAATCATTTGGGACATACAAAGAAATATCAGTTTATTCATATAGCCATAATATAAACTGAAATTAAGATTATTAATTGATAGTTCCTAATTAAGGTTATAGTTGATTAGTCGTTATTTCGTTAATTAGTTTTCTCCTTTTGGTTTGTGCACATACTCCTACAGATTTCATTGAATAGTATTAAATGCTTAGGGACAGATGACGATTTTTATCAATCCAGCCTCAGGAATATCAATAGATATCAAACTGACTAGTTTATAATCACTGAACTTACTCGATTAACTCAGGTCATTAAAAATTAATTGACAGATGATCTGAAAAAAATTTAATATTTTAAATTTGGAATTAGTTAAATTGTTAGTCCTTATTATACATAACAGGTAGCTATATAAAACTGTAATTAATAAAAGTAACATTAACTAACCATCCAAAATTTAGTAATAATTTAAAAGCAGTTATTGAGTAACAAATAGTATTGCAAATTACCACAACTACAACACACACTAAACGTAATAAACACAAGGTGTATTTATAAAACAGGGCGATATGTTATTAAAATTAAAATATCCTTAAGAATACCTGGTTAAAATATATTTGATTTTAAAAATAAAAACAAAATAACGTGTGCACATATAAGCTAACAAGGGGGCTGGTGATGTTTACTCCATTTTAAAGAAACCTTATTGCTTTGTTGCAAGGAACAAGAAGGGATGTTTCAATTTGCGATGAATTGATTACAGGCACTATGAAAACACTTTTTATAATACTATTATACCTTGATACTAAGCGGGTACTTTCTAGCTCCACGTTGTACACATACTTTAATTTAAATGTATCTCAATAATTACATGCTATAAATATTATTATGAATATTAATTATATATTATTTTAATAAAAATTATTATTATTCATCTTTTTAAAATCAGACCTTCACTTTATATAGATTCCTACCGCTTCAATACCAAGAGTATTATGTAGAAATATCCGGTTTTAATTGTTATTAAAATATAAATATTTAATAAGTATAATAATACAGTTTTAACGATCATCAATCAATTTAATTATTTTTTCTGTGTTTTTGCATTTCTCCTCGCCAATAAACTACTGTGCATTATTAATGCTAATATTACTACCAACACTTGGAAATCACTTTTACAATGTACTTGTTTAATATATTGATGTAAACTTCCTACCGAATAATATTGTATTTAAAATAAAACATAACTTTAAGAAACAATAAACTATTACTCTAATGCCTAATTGCCATTGTACTGGGTTAGCTAATGTAAGGGACTTAAAAACTTTTATATACTATTTATTAAAACTTATTTACATTTATTAATACGAATTATGTGAAGTATTCAAATGATAATTATTTGAGTAATTCGCCTGAGTAGGCAGTGGCCCAGCTGGGGTATAACCTTTACTCTGCAAACTTAGGCCGGCTGGAGGACAGTGATTTACCCAGGATCCTATCAGATGAAATTATACACCATACAAGAGCAAAAGGATGTTCTAGTTTCTAGAAGGATGGATTGCGTCGCTCAGGATGCCAGAAGCCTGGTGAATTTCAGGAACTAGCAAACAGTAGATGATCGAACTACTTAGCGAAGTCTCATCGAGGACGCCAAGATACACAACGGTCAATAAAAACATGTAAAACTGTAGGAAAAAACAATTTTCCTCATTCATTCTATTTATATATGGTTAACAATTTACATTGGATAATTTTCAAATAGTATAAATAAATTTCTTTAAAGTTAATTCCTACCTAAATCAACCAAACTAAATTTTATTTTACCTACTTTTAGTAAATAACTACAACTAATTTAAGTGAAATAGCATAACATATGCGTTAAAACAGCTGTTCTACTACACAACCTATAAAATAATAGCAGCTAACTCATAAAATCATATGAAAATATCATATATTTTATATCAGTAATAAATCATTATTTTATATTTATTCCGTTACATAAAATTTCATTATTAAACTACAGGCTATATAATTTCATTTGTACCGTAACTTTAATTTCCAATATCCAGATTAACTGAAGTGTTTATTCGTAAAACCGTTACGGCTATGAAAACAACTGTTCCATCTGCAGCCTTGAAACAAAAGCTTGCACAAGTAATTTCGCTATGTCAGCATAAATGCAAGTTACTTACATAAATGCACATAAAATGTTTATATAACTTGCATCATGTATAGTACCTAATCAGGGCACTTATAGATCATGTTTCAATTAAAGTGTTCCGGTAGTATACACGTCAGTGGCATAGAGTGCAACTATAGATCTGTTGTTCCTTGTTTTTGTATTGTCTGCAGATTAAATCGGTGTTATTATCTTATGACGTGTTATTATCTACTGAATAATTATTTTGTAAGAAAAGAAGTCGAATATGTTGTAAAGCTATTCGTTTTGCAAGGTTGTACTGAAACCTACAGTATATGCTATAATATAAATTTATCATAGGATTTTTAAAACGTTATGTCGTGGACCGATAACTATCTATTTTAGGAAGATATTATGTTCTAGTGGATCTTATTGTCAATGACTTTCGTCAAATTTAAATATTTCTATCAGTCACAAAGTTATCATTAATATAAATTTAATTCACTTTTTCCTTTCCCAATGATTATATTACATACATTATTATTCATTAATTTGTCACTACGATGATTGTAATCTGTTTATAGTGCAGACTAGGTAACCGTGCCCTTGCCCTTGAGCGATTGAAGTAGGCGAGACGGGATGTACAGGATCAGTATACAATAGAGTATATACAGGAAAGGGACAGTTAAAACTCCCAATTTAATCCTATATTTATACCATTTTTTTAATAGATTTTGTATTAGTAGAAGTCACTGATACAACGCGTCTGAGTAAATAAATGAATAATTCGTGAAATTTGTGTATGTTTTTATTTTGCTATTAGCATAACCTCATAAGTTAAGCTGAAAGAATAGTAGGTTATAGTTTACGTTTAAATAATTATATTTTGTAATGCTACACCTAACTAGCAAATATAACGATGAACTCTAATTCGGTATTCGGTTGAATCAAATTTCATATTTACAAAAGTGTATTTTGTACAAAGAACCTTGTATTACTTATTTTGAAAACAGATCCAAGTAGGAAGTTTTAATTTTAGTAAGTACTCTGACAAAGCGCTTTACGTCATTATAGGGGTTTATCTGTATTTCTCAGCTTTCAGCATTATTCCCCATTACATAGAAATGATCTCAATGTGAGAAAGCTGGAATCAAACGAAACCAATTATTCTCTACCGGAAATTTCCACAACGTTATTCGAAGGAATACCTAGAAACACAGTTTTGAATGTTGACGAAAACGTTCCCAAGGGAGCAGACCACTGTAATACTTGTCATAAATATTGTACAGTATCTAATACAACAGTGTAACGATATTAATATATTTAACGATAAGTTTCTTTAAAGAAATAATAAAAACCTTCCTAATATTTTTGCAATGCCGTGGACTACAATGACCAGTTCCCTTGCAATGAAATTACATTCTCCTGATAGATCAATTATTCTAAGACGAAATAATAATAACTATGATGTATGCGTACAAATGTTTTTTTTTAATATATCTAATATTATAAAGTTTTACTTGATGTAATTAAAATCTTTATAAACCTGTATTACTATTACCAGTTACTAATTATAAATACCTTATGTAATTTTACGACTATTTAACAGGCATTTGTGTTGAATTGTTTAGGTTTGACTAAAATTATTACGTTATAAATATTATAAATAATATTATAAAAGATTGTTATTGAATAGCTATTACTGTATTCTGAAAAATCTATGCAGACTAGAGGTGCAACGCAGTTGTATGTGTAGCCATAAAAGTTTGTAATGAAGTGATTTCACTTACAACATTAATAATTAAAATCAATAAGAATATAAAATATTCTTAGAACAGATTTGGACCGAAAAATACAAAAGAGGAGAATTGTATTACATAAGAAAATTAAATTTTACTTGTTGTGTTATAGTCTAATGCATTAAAATATGTTTATTATTGTAAATAAACTATTTCCAAATATTGATATTTGATAGCAAATGTTATAAACTTGGTTTATAGGGTTTTAGATGTTCTAACCGAATAATAGCCTATGTTTATTTTATCTAATAATATTGTTACACGTATGAAATAAAAACTATAATATAACTCATTTCACTTAAAGTTTATTATGCTTTAAATTTCGTTAAACTGCTTCAAATCAAAACAATATCTTCTATTAACTGAATTATACTATACGATATTGTATAATACTCTTTACACATTTTATTGGACAATTTACATAACAACGGACGAGTATAAAATGAATTGCTACTAGTGCTACATTTAATTATACACAAGAACATTCAGGCTTTATTCTTCTAATATTCACAATGTGTGCACCATGCTGAACTGTGATCACAGATGTGAAGGCATTGATGTAGCAAACACTTGCTATAAAAAGAGCCAAGCTGTTACAACACGAACGTTAGGTTCAAAATGAGAGTAATTTAGCAAGATATTAGGAGGTCCAAACTTTTATACACCTTCACAAAAGCAATATAAAGCGCTTGAAGTCTATTATTTACACACCTTTGGAATATTCCGTGCAAACCAAAATGGGCGTATTACACCTATTTAAATAACAAACTTTATTCCCAATTTCTTTTGCAATACAATAATTACTAAATCAATAAAATTGATTTTTTCCATATCTAAATACCTGTATATACAACAGAAAATATATATTTATCTTTTAATAAAGTAAAATATAACTTTCAATAAAAACTAAGATGTAATGCTTATTTATGCCTGTTTATAGGGGGAAAACTACAATTATTCTCATGTAAAGTTATATGTAATATTAAAAAAAAAAACAAATAAAAATATCAAAAATATAGTTTTGGAGACATATGTTCTACTTTTCACGTATAAGATACTTATGTATTTGCAAGTACATTTTCAATGTATAAGTGTTATTGAATGATAATTTTGGTTACAAAATCCAATCTTATAATACTACATTATACGGAAGATTCATTCATACATTATACATTAATCTAAAAAATTCTAGTAGATTTTTAAATATTTAAAATGAAATGGCCTTTTTTACTTCTATAAAATAAAGTAACTAGTATTATATTTGCGCCTGTCTCAACTGATTTCACTCATAATATTATTATTATTTATTATTTTCTCGTATCTCTGAATAGATATTCTGAATTAAGTCAGAATATCAGTTACAATATTATTGGAACACTATTTTAAAGAATATCACATCCAGTACATTTCAATTAGACTTGTCATAATGTAACTCAGTTATAAAACAATTCTATTTTATGAACCTTTTGATGAACGCTTTTAAAAGGTTGAATCTGTAATTACTTAACAATTACCATTGGAAATAGGTTCGTAATAAAATTACTTGTTCAAAGTAAATAGCAGATAAATACCAAAAATGGAAATTATTATCCAAACAACTTTCCCAAATCAATTAGGTATAAATATATTTAAGTATAAATGACTTTACTTTTAGAAAAAATGTATCTATTATGATTATACACTTCAAGTTAAATGCAGCAATACTAAAGGTTAAACCCCTTACCAGTTGGTATATAATGAAAAGTTTAAAAAATAATCATCAATTTAAAGTTTTTTTCTCTTTTAGGCATGTATCGAATGATGAAACATAATTACATTTTTCGGATTGTATTTAGTTAGTAAGTACATTTTAATGTCAGTTTTACGATATGATCAATTAAATTATAAATTTTTATAATATTATAAAATTACCAATATTATAAAATTTAGATCATTGCTATTATATAATCTAGTAACTACAACAATCATATTTCAGTGACATTTTTACAATGACTAGTGCTTACGTTGCCTATGCTTACTTTACAATGTCCATAGTATACGAGCTTTACCTGAAAACCTAAAATAGCCAAATATTCAGTGTCTGTTTCGCAATCGATAGAAATTACTTCTCAAAAACTACCTGTTAAGAGGCTAATAACATAGCTACAGCTTCAATAATATCTATTTCAGGCTAACCTATCTAAAAACACTAATTGGGTACTAATTGCCTTATTCAAACCGACGTAAAAGTGATAAAATAGATAAAAATATTTTGGGATAATAATGGATCACATTGTAATAAGAATATTTCAACCTACTTAAATGAAATGCTTGCACACACAATAATATAAATATAAAATTCAATGCAATCATTCACATTATGTTTTTTTAGATATAAAAATACATTTCTGTATACATGTGGGAAATTAGGGTCGTAGATTTTAATTTAACTATAATATAAACAAAGTATATTTTACAATTGTATCCACTTTGTCAAATTATCAGTGATAGCATACAAAATAGCAAACATTAGTTTTCAATATATATATATATATATATATATATATATATATATATATATATATATATATATATATATATATATATATAAACTTTACCTATAGTTCGTTTATCATATTGATCATTTGATTTAATAAACTGGTAAAGGTAGTGTATAATATATTCCAATTAACGTTAGGGGAATATTTTCTAAGACTTCCTTATTAGTAAAAATATAAACTCCGAGTGTGAGGGCTATTTAGATACACCGCCCAAGTACAAGCGTTCATGGACGGTTGTTCTAGAAAACATGCAGCATTTAATGCAAAGTTTTATGTGGTTAAAAACTACGAGAAAAATATGGTTATCATACAAATATGCTTATTGTATATTCATTTTTTTAAAAACCTTCATATTTACGAAACTACAAAAGAAATAATTACATGAATATAATTTTACCTAGCATTAAATGCAAAGTTTATGTTGTAACAAATTATTAGAATATTTGCCTTTTTATTTGCCAAAACAATTATTTAAGCTGTTAGAGTAAACTTTAGACAAGGTATACAACTAGAACTCTGACAAACGCAAGTTTGTATAGTAAATTTAGATCACACTTCTCATTACCTTAAAATGCTTTTCCTCTCTCCTTGTTAAATATTAACGTGAAAGGAGAAGCATATCTCTCCATTTTATTGCCTCCCTCCTCCCTTCCGTGTCACTAGTTGCTACAAAGTAGATTTATTCCCTTAGATCTTCCAAATAATCAGATGCGTGTCGTGAACGATTATTGAAAAAGGGTTCTACATCACATTCCTTAGTTCGGTTACCAATAAACACATTTTGTGTGTAAAATTGATTCTGAAAACCGGCAAGGGTTACAGAATCTTTTACAAATTTACCAATGGTTTCCATTACTAACAAAATACTTATTGTTTATTAAAACATACTTAGCAATTCTTAGAAAATAATTAAATCATCACAATATCTTAAAATTAAATTTTGCTTTTAGAATAATGTACAGAAAGATACACCATATCAGCAAATTGTTTTCAAATCTACCCAATAAAAAAACAAAGAGCTACTAATTAAATACACATCAAACGTCGTATGTAATATGTGTGGAAAACACAATTTCATTAGTACATGTTTTACGGTATGAAAGATTTTTTTAATAAATAAAACCTTTATGGTAAATCCTTAATAAATCTTTTAATAAATAAATACTTAAAATGTAAGTTCGTATGACTTAATAAATGAACACTTTGTGAGTTTTGTGTATGTTTTTTCTTGTTTTTAACATAACCTGACAAACTAAGCTCAAAGAGTATATATATATATATATATATATATATATATATATATATATATATATATATATATATATATATTTATTTATTTATTTTTTTAATTTATATCTATATATATATATATATTATTACCTTATGTGATGAGACACCTTTCGGTCGCTTGACCATTGTCAAAATAATTTTTTCTATTTTTCTGGTGTGGATGTTCGGTCCGTGATTTGGTATTTGTTGAAGTGATACATGTTTCTTCTTGAGCCGCGTGTATAATGTTTTTGAATAGTACGTCGTTTGCATATGTTGTCTGTAGATTCATTAAATTGTGTATGCTTTTATAAATGTGGCATTTTTGTAGTGAGTTTAGTTCTATTGGATTATTATTTAGTTCAAGTATAGCTAGGTGTTTTACGTAATTTGGTATTTCATGTTTATGTGATATTATGTGTGCTGCAACATTTGATGCTTTTATACTTTTATTTTTGAATGCTCTGTAATGTTTTTCAAATCTTACTTTAAATGATCTGGTTGTTTTTTGTATGTAAAATGCGTTTCAGTCGTTACATGTAATTTTGTAAATTCCTGATAGGATGTGTTTTTCTGTCTTATCTTATCAATTTACCTAAAGATATGTTATCATAATGTAATCAATTGAGTAAATCAGGGGACTAAAATACTAAGTTAATGTATTACACCAAGTTATAAAGTTTCCTTACAGTTTGAAATAAATAGTGCGGATCTCCATTTTTTATGATATATTTCAATTATTTAGGTAAAATAACAATTATAAATGTAGCTTCCAACAAAAAAACACTTATTTTATTCTAAAAGCACTAAAAATATGGCAAGTTGTGTATCATAAAAACATTATATACTTCAATAACAATAATAAAGTATATTCTTTAGAAAGAAACTTTAAATAACAATTACAGTCCTTTCTCAAACACAAATTAACTTTACATTTTCTCCATTTAACCCTTGATCTACCTTTAAAATGCAAAAAAATACACCGATCTTGTTTTTCTGAGTTATCATGTAAGGATAAGTGATCAGTCATGTCAAATTGAACCTCCCGTTATGGTCTGACTTCTCCTCTTTTCCACTGTATAACCGATGTCGCAGATGAAGGTGATGGTGAACTCGGCTGCCTGACTTCTTAGAAGGATATATTCTGTTATGGAACTCGACCTTGGAACAAATTTTATGTAGAAAAAAAATTTCAAAATAAAGCCTATGGCCAGTTTCACCTTAAATGCATTCACAAAGGTTAGGCACTACGCCTGCGCCAAGGCCATAGATTTTCATTACGTTAGGATTAAGCTCAGTTGTACTAACTTGATAAAGGATAAAATCAAATAATTGACCTTTCTGATCAGATAACATAGACAATTTCCCGATAAATGGCATCATTGACAAGTACACCCAGATTTTCCACTGTTTTTAATTCTAGACACCATTTTCTTATAATATCAAAGATGGAGCGTACTTTAAAGAATGTATCTGAGCATGGGCTAGGTGTTTCTAAATAATTGACAACGTGTAAATTTGACCTTAGTTAAAAAATCTATCACATGACATACTTTCTAACAATACGTACATTTTTAATATTGTATCCCAGTATAGCTTCACTCTAGTTAACTTAAACTTACCCACTATTATATGGAGAGCAAATATTGTTTTAAGTTCGTCAGACGTTATTAGTTTAAAATTGTTCAACCATTGAATCATTTCCCTGATTGGTAGTATCAGCCTTATAAAAACTTTTTAAGTACCTTATAGTTCTACAACTACAGCTCGGCTGTTCATATAATTGTATTATGTTTAAAAGAATAGTTTTTCTTATGTTCTCTGTTTGAGCAAACATCCATCAATAATCGTTATTTATTTCTTTATTCCTAATATTAAATTGAATACGCTAAATGATTATTTTGTTTTTATTTTACTTGAAATTGTTCCTCAATAAGTGTTTTTTAATAATTTTTAATATATTTTTAACTTCTGGATGGATCTCATTCTTAAAACTTTTTGAGAATGTTCCATGATATATATATATATATATATATATATATATATATATATATATATATATATATATATATATATATATATATTGATATATATATATATATATATATATATTGTAATCCTTAGATTAATTATTTTTTTCTTATTGAATATGTATGGTGAAATAAAATAATTTTCATAAACAAGAATTTACGAGTATTCCTTCACTTTATTGTTGATTTAAGCTAGTTTACATTATTAGCATTTTCAAAATTTATAAATCACTGTCCAATTATGTGACTAGAGTAAGACTGTCAACTCTAGTCTTACTCTAGTCCCATAATTGGACAGTGATTTATAAATTTTGAAAATGCTAAAAATGTAAATTAGCGAAAAGCTTAAATCAACAATAAAGTAAAGTAATACTCGTATATTCTTGTTTATGAAAATTATTTTTTTGCACCATTTATATATACACACACACACACACACACACACACACACATATATATATATATATATATATATATATATATATATATATATATATATATATATATATATATTACTGCTAGTATTGTACATTTTTGTTTATATATGTTTTTGTTGTTTGGTTTAAATTGTTTAAATGTACACTATCGAAATGCGATATATGTTTTTTTTATTAATATCAATATATCAATCGTTACTGCAATTTCAAATCTCGTAAAATTCGAATACTCGAGCCTATAAAATCAGTTTTGTAGTGCAATATGGTAACATTAATATATACTACAAAACCCCTGTTGAACGTTCTATTTGATAAGACATAGTTTATTTTCTTTCTTTGAGCTCGATACAGACAAACAAAAATCAAGCTTTACAAAACAAAATAAAGTAAACGTTTCAGTTTAAAAGCAAAGAGACACTAAGCAGAGGTATAAATTTCTTTTATCTGTCCTTATAGGTCAAACATCTTAAAGTGATAGATCAAGATTTTCTGCAGCTTTTATCTTTATTTCTTGACCACAGTCTCTATAATTACAGTCTCTTGTTAAATTACTTCTACAATGATAGGTAATGACTTGTACAATGTGATTAAATTGTTAAATATGCATAATGTGTATCCATTTGACATAATTTCCCTAGGTAACATGACAAGGAATGGAGCAGAATACAAAGTGTGTCTCGGGCAAAGAATTAACTGTAAAGTATAAATGATTTGTTCAGTGAAAAGTAGGCCTATTTACTATTATCAATGAAGCTGATTGGCTTTGTGAAGTAATAGATATTTAACGAGAAATCTTTACATAACTACAAATCAAAGTAGTTTTGTTAAATTAGGAATCCGTAGACATATTGCAGGAGGTAGAAACATGATTGTAATCAAACATAAAATGCAATCTACTTTCTCAATTCCTTACCTTGGTTCAAACTATCCTTATTTATAATTTGTTCAAAATCTCAATCGTTCACTCAAGTTCAAATATACTTTGTTAAACTTTTACTGGATAGCAAATGATGGTAATATAGTGTTTTTCAAATAATAATTTATAATTACATTTATTGGTTTATTTTAGTTATATATGGGAGAAAACCTTTTCACACAAGGAGCAGAGTAAGCAATATAGTCCTTTCTTCACATTTTGCATTAAAATAAGTGATAACATATGATTTTATAAAGCAGCTGGTTTTATATAAGAGAGTATCTGGTAGAACAGCTGTTCTGACGCATAGGTTATGTTACTTTATTTAAATTATTGGATCTTGATAAATAAAATTAAGTAAAATCATTTTTCTGCTGATTTAAGTGGGAAATGAGTTTAGACATTTTATTTAATATATTACTTTTCATTATAACTAAAACCGAATTCTTTCATACTATAGCCAGTAAAAGTTTTATTTGATAAACGAAAGATTGATAGCTTAAAATAGTTTTTCATAGGCTGCTATTTAGTGTATAAATAACATGTGTGTGACGTATTTGTTACAACACACAAATTATTTTTTTCTGTTTTTTCATACACTTTAACACGTTTTTTCGACACTTAGAGTTGTTATATTTCTCAAATCTTCGCCATACATGAAGATTGGGTTAAAACTGAATTTCGAAGATAGGTTTTTGCTACTGAATTGTATTTAATTTCTATAATGTTTCACTTCCATAGGCAAACTATAATGCTGTGTATTGGTTTATAACCTTAGTTTGCATTCCCAAGCTGGCAGAAAACCTCTAGGGTTGTATGCCACCCCTATGGCTAGTGCAAAGATACTCCTTAGCCTGACTTTCCTTTATCTACATCAGCGAACAGACCTCTTCCTACTTTGGTAATTTGGAAAGTGGCTTACTTGACTTACTATTGGCTTACATTAGTTACGTCTGTCTTTCAAGACAACATCCGATCGTCTCGGTTGTGAGACACATGTTAGAGGGAAAGAAGGGGTGAGAGGGGAGGGGTGGTGTAAAGTAAGAGCTTAGAATTATTTTGCCTTGCCCTGCATCATTTCTCGAGTCGCCTATACATTACCCTGAAGGAGCAATAAATACACATTATTTAATACTTGCTGCTAATTTCAGGAAATGTATAGAATAACCAGGGGTCTAGTATATTCCCTGGTTTCACACACAACTATAATATTACATCTTGCAATAGAAAATATTTTCCTTATAAGCTACTAGCGGAGTACTCGTCCTTCGTACAGGGTTAACGTATATTTGTATCGATATAAATTATATTTGGATTTGTGCTGAATTTAATTTACTGAAAATAAAACAAATAAATATATGAAACTTACATACTATTTTCTTAAAAAAATCAAGAAAAATAAAAGCTTCTGCCTGTCGCATGACATTTATAAAGTATAACTAACCTTAAAAGATGAAGAAACAAACATTAATTATCACGTGATTCATTGCGTTTAAAAGTGACATTTACAGGGGATTACTATCACATTTACTATCAGCTGAATAAACCAAGTATATAACGGCGATAATTGAGTGTTCAGCGAGATTTCATGGCCAATCAGGCGGTACCCTAATATAATATCCAAATAAAAATAGAGTTATCTGTTAACCAGGGTCTCTAAGAATGTTCATGTAAAATTTAAGCTCAATGGGTCCAGTATTTTTGCGTCATTGAGTATCTGACACACACACACACCACACACCACAAACACACACACACACACACACTGACTCACACACGTGTTTAATTTGGGTTCTTAGCCAAATCCGCTTGTTATTTAGCACCACCTAGAGGTCACGTAAGGCTTAAAGTATACTGTGGACATGACTAACTTTATCCTCCAATTGTTTATTAATTGTGTGTTAAACAATGAACGGACGAAAGTCACTGGTTGGTATGATTGAAGAATGTTAGTACATTGTGCTGCATTGGCTCACTAGCCATATCGCCATTGTAGGAAATGAATGGCGCAGCACACTTGGTCGCTGCTTACACCGACGGCTCTTCGAATCCTGACTGCGATAGAGGTGGATCCGGAATCTTTATAACCTACCCTGATGGCTCCACTTCCAGACACAAAATTGCAGCAGGCAAGATCGCCTCCAACTTCACAAGCGAACTCATCGCAATCAAAGAATCTCTGAGTATTTACCTCACTTGGACAACACTAAACCCCTCTGATGGCATAGTAATCTTCAAGGACGGCAGATCTGCTCTTCAGGCCCTCCATAAAGGAAATACAAACCTCGCCCAAAAGATCAATACCCTCTTGTCCTTAATTGAGGAAAAGAAGAAGCTTTGTACGCTTCAATGGATCCCGGCACACGTCGACATCAAAGGGAACGAAGAGGCCGATTTTCTGGCCAAGGAAGCGAGGACCATCGAACCAGCCCCTATGATTACAACATCTTCCGACGTAAATGCCGTTGCAAAACAGAAGCTCTGCCATAACAACCAAAGAAAATCATCACATCCTGACCTTAACTTCGACAGGGAAATAACAAAAACAATTGCCAGACTGAGGATAATGCACCTCAAAGACACCTCTTGAAAATCATGCCTGATGGATCAAGAACATACCCTGAATGTAGGCACTGCCCAGGGATACAGCTTAATCTCGATCATCTCTTCAACTGCCCGTCCATCATTTCAGCACTATTTAAAAGTGACTTAAACTGTTCTAGGGAGACCCTTTATACGGACAAAGCTGCAGATGTGGCAAGTGCAGTGCTTCTCGCCTTTGGACCCGTGTAACTGTGCTCTCTCTCTCTGCCTTTCTCTGAACACTTTTTTTTATTGTTTTTAATGTTTATATTGCACTTGTCACACGACGACAACAACAACAGGAAATTAATGCGCCGACAAGATAGTGAAGAAAGGTAACACCTTGTCACAGCCTGATTTTCCTGTGTCTCTATTGACAGGCAGAAGCCTGATTAAATCTACTATCAATGAAAAACAAGGGAAAACCCAAAAGACACGAGTGCCGGAAAGATATGGAAAGGCCTGGAGTACACAGTGCTAATACCACATAGCCTATTTAGAGTGAAAGCTGTTGGCAGATTTAGAATGCTTACGGTTCATGGCTATCTGCAAGCCCACATATATATAGTAAGATTTGCAACCTCAGATATTTGTCCCCTGTACAACCGTCAACAGATGAATGTTCCATGTAATCAGAATTGCTTAGCCTTACAAGATGTGAAAGAAAGATGTCAGCATTATCTTCACTTTGAGGCTAAGCGAAGAAAGGCAGAAATGTCAAGATCTAACATTGGATAAAATAAAGTAATTTTGGAATATAAAATTTAGTAGTATAACTAACAAGAAGTCGAAATCCACAACGATATGAACTAGTTATGACAGTTTTTAAAAGTATTCATTAACTGATTATAATCTAAAAAACTAGGATAGCTAAAACAGAATAATATATTGATTTATGTGTTCTAGGCCTACACAACTGATTGTGATCGACAAAACCTAGGTTGTTATTTTTAGTTGTACAGTAAAATTCATTTCTAACCATTTTTTTAAACATAAATCATACCTGGCTATTATTTTACATTTTTTATCAGCAAACATCTATATATCTTATTATACATGAATGCCATTCAGATGTAAATACACGTAGATACATATAATATAAATAAATACATTTCTGTAAAACTGTAGCATTGCCTTATTGAAAATAATAAGTTCAGATCTTATCGCTAAAAGGTGTTTTGTAAATACCAACATCCGAGAGTGAAATATCTTTTCCCCTAACGAGAAAGTATGTTTTACGTTATGGTTAGAAACCTTTTTGGCTTCTGATATAAACAAGTAGTAAACATAAGAATACTGATGTGCGAAAACATTGAGCCTTTAAGACTATGTCTAAAATAAGTGTAATGCAACATCTTTTAACTAATAAACATTGAAACAAAAGCTCTTATGCAGGAATAAAATTAAATATTATATTTTAGTGTAAAAGTTGATTCAAAATCCTTTGTGATTTTAATTTAAGTAATTTTGACAAGGCCAGATTTTTTAAAAATATTATTTTGAAATAATACCTATTAATACTTATGAATAATAATATTTTAATAAATAATAGAAATGTAATTTATTAATTTTAAACTGGCATGAGATTAAAACTTATGGAAGGTAAACAAGTATTTTTAAAATAGTAGTATAACAATAAAATAAACTCGATTACAATGACCAATACAAAATACATTGACATAATAACAAAATACCTGTTTCAATTTTTTTTAATATTTTCACCTCTTGTGAAAGTATTGTTGTCTCTTTACCAAAGCCCGAGTTCTTATATTGCAAGGTTATATAGCGTCTTAAAATTTTACGGAATCTGTTAATCAATTTCAAATTTTGAGAAATATTTTATGCTTTTATTTTTTGTAATTGCTTATTATTCCAAAGTTATAGGTTCGTGCATCGTTTATGGTAACCATATCTGTAAATTTCTGATCACCATACGTTATGTTTCTGTTTGGCTCTATGACGTTATAATCTAGTAATATTATTTCTTGGAGGAGGATTTGCCTTTTATATTATTTCTAGTACAAATATCCGTGTTTACTCTATAACGATTAACTCCTAGTAAAAAACACAATAAATTTTCTGATTTTTTGACTCATTTGAGTTTATAATTCACTGTCAGTAAAGTTTAACCGTTGAAACAGTACAATATATATATATATATATATATATATATATTTCATAAAGGATGTTCATAAAATTATATAACTGTTGGTGCAAAGGCTTCCAGTTTGTCACAAGAACCTAATTAACATTAACATTATTAAAATATATAAAGCTAAATGGATTATTTTTAAATGCAAAATATTTCACATTGATAAAATATATTTCTTCATACATTAACTTTTTAATATTTAAATGTACACAAATTAAGATCAGTAATTTCAAGGCAAACGCCAATCGTCCAATTACATTTTAATTTGATTTTCAGTTTGTTGTAATTGTATTTAAAACACTTCTGCTTATGGGTTAGGTAACAACAACCAATTATTCCACACGAAAATTATTTCGGAATCGTCCATTAAAAAATAGTTATATATATATATATATATATACACTATTAAAAACATAAATGTTAACTTCTCATTTATAACTTATACCAATTATTATTAACCTATAAGTCTTATAACACTTATAGCTTATTAACTTTATAACTGAATTGTTTTTATGAGCCATTATCCAGGGCTAATTATTCTACATTTTGTTACAAAAACAACGTAATTGTTTTAATTTCTGATTGATTTCTTATTTTTGTATACTACACAGTAAAATCAACGTCAACTATAGTAAATGATGTATGCCTATATATAGCCTATTATTTTTTTTTACTACTTTTTATGTTACTATACCTGTTTGTTATGCCTGTAATGTTATATTTCTGCTTGGAGATATTTTTTTAAAAAGAATAATTCCAAGCACTTCAACTGCAGATAAGGGTTATTTAAACAAAATGTCATTTTTAACGCTCACTAAAATCCGGAAATTATATCATAAAATTGGAATAAAACCAGTTTAGCAAACAATTATTTTTATCTCTCATTTTCTTCCAGCTAAAGTATTAGGTCCATTAGGTGCAATTAAAACATGTTTGATCAGTTTAAATCTTGTAGAGTCTTGAAAATTGCTTTCTTGCAATTAAAAGACTTATCATAAAGAACACAGCGATTCTGAAATATTAGCGAAATTAAATCAAAATTATGTCTAATATTTGTTTTCTTTTTCATATTGAGAATATAAATTACTTACATCAAATTAATTTTAAACCTATAGATTTATAATTTCAAGAATTTATTTAGGCAAGGTAAACCGATCTCATGTATTTGTATAATCCCAATCTCATGCAACGTAAATATATGTTTTTAGTGTTTTTAACTTTTGTTATTAATTTTAATATCAGAGACAAAGGAGGTTTAATGTTAAAATACAATTTATGTTCTTGAAACTAGTAATAAAGAACTTACAAGTTATAGTTTCTTTATTCTGTGTATAATTAGTAATATGGTACAATAAAGCTAATGATATAAGTGCCAAACATTTTTATAATAAATAGGCAATTGTAAATAAAAATTTATTAAAAATAAGATATTATTCTCGTGATTTGATATGGTTCCCAGAATCAAGCACCAACATTGGCACAATTTCCGTTAACATTTGCTTAAACTATATAACTACTTTTACATAAATGCAATTACCAAATTACAATATACACTACATACATTATAAATAAATAAATATATATATATATATATATATATAAATAAATAAATATATATATATATATATATATATATAATATTAAATGTGTTTTCCTGTTAGAATATTTTTAAGATTAAATAATATACACTAATACAGGAATATTTAATTTATTGAATAATACACTCAAAGCTTTTCATTGGTTGACATTACCAACATCCTCAGGAATTACAATAATAAGAATGATAAAAGAACTGTCTAACAAACATGAAGCTACTAGATAAAGCATTACACAGTTGCCAAATCTATTACAATATTGCCAAACCTATTCCACTGCTGCCAAAACATTATATACATTAAACATAGTAAGTTTTTTAAAACCAAATATTTATAAGTCTAATTTCGCAACCCATTATATTAATAATATTTCCTAATATAAGTTTCCTAATATAAATAAAATGAAAATTATAAAAGAAGTAAATAAAGGGTTAAAAATGAACGTATGTGAAGCTTTTGAAATTTACAAGCATAATATTGATAACAAATTAATAGATGAACAAATTCAAATATGTTCTAAATTCCATACTATGCTCAATATATATAATGTTGTGGCAGCAGTGGAATAGGTTTGGCAATATTGTAATAGATTTTACAACTGTGTAATGCTTTATCTAGTAGCTTCATGTTTGTTAGACAGTTCTTTTATCAATCTTACTATTGTAATTCCTGAGGATGTTGGTAATGTCAACCAACGAAAAGCTTTGAGTGTATTATTAAATAAATTAAATTTTCCTGTATTAGTGTATATTATTTAATCTTATATATATATATATATATATATATTTATAGTTATTTTACCATGATCACTTCAATTATATTCATATATCGGGATACCCTCGATATGTAAAGCTTAAAATATATTTGTAATTAAAAACAAAATTTTTACTTTAATATTTATAAAAATATGCTTGTTAAAAACAACGCAAAAACAAAAACATTTCGTTGTAGGGATCAAAAAATACTTACGGAAATACATGAGTAGAAAAAAAATTTGAAAACATCTAAAGTAAAAAGCATAGGCGTAATAAACTGATGACATAATAGGTATAAAACGTTAGAGAAGTAGATAACATAAAGAAATCAATAAATTAGGAAAAAAAGAAATTTGAGAAATAGCCTGAGTATAAGATATTTTGGTAGTTAATGAATGTGTTTAGAGATAGCAAAATGTAGTTCAAACTCATTTTTAACAGGTAATATTGTTTTTTTTAAACACTTTTAAATTACAAAATTGTGTCATTAAAACACTTTTGTAATACAAACAGTAATAAATCATAATAATAGATAACAATACACCGTTATTTATTGCATCATTATTTTATAACTTGTTGTTACATTGTAAGCAAATATGTAAGCGGATCTCCTTCAAATGACCAAAATTCAATAACCAACACTCTACCTACACTCTTTACCCTACTTACAACTAACCGAAGTAAACAACATTCAATTAATCAAAATTGCACGGACTTCAACTAACCAAAGTGCACAATATTGAATTGCATTATCATCCTAAGTGTGTACACTCAAGTGTGTATCCTCGTCTTCCCCTTCCTCTATCTATCGGCTGTCTTTCCTCCGGTACTCATTTGAATGCATTACCATCATAAGTTTGTACGCTAAATGTAGCGTCTTCTTTTTCCGGGCGGCCTCTATCTATCGCCAGTTTTTTCTCCGGTACTCGCTAGAATACATTAACATCGTAAGAGCAATAATCGTACACTGTTTTCCTTAAATTTACTGTAATCTTTCTTTAGTAGTTTCTGCACTCAAGACTCTGCAGACACAGTAAAAACTGCCTTTTCTGTGGACTCCTATTTTAATTATTTCATGTTTGTATTGTTTCTCGTATTAATGGTTAAGTTTTCAATATTTGCATTATATAAAAAGTGTTTGCTTTGGTCTTGGCCATAATATGGCATTTTCGTCCCTTCTATCGATACATATACCTTTTCCCTTTTGATTATTTTACTTTACGTCTAGGCGTCCGATTGTTGAAATAGTCATTTCTTTCGTCCGTCAATGATATCAAGATATATCTGCAACCCCTCTATACAAAAAGATTCTGTGTTTTTGGCGGTATATGTGAATTTTCAGTTTTTGGTATTTTTTGTTCTGAAACAAGAAATTATATTTTATTTATTGAAAAAAAACCCTGGAACAAAAACTTAATAAAATAATATTTAAGGTTAAAATTTCCCAATATTTTATAGCTGCCAAAGTGTAGGGACGTTTAGAATCTGCGTTGTATCTCAGAAATAGGCTCGGAATGTCAAGCTGTGTGGTATTCAAAAGCTTAAAATTTATTTATCCAAGTTCATATATATATATATATATATATATATATATATATATATATATATATATATATATATATATATATAGTTCATTTTATAGTAACTTTTATAGTTCATTTTCTATTGCCTCCTTGCTTTCACATTGTAGCGGTGTTCCACCTAAAAGTTCCTTTCACTTATGGATTTGTTGATGGTTATTTCTCATATATATATATATATATATATATATATGTGTGTGTGTGTGTGTGTGTATGCGTGTGTATATGTATATGCTGATACGTATTCGTTCACGGATGGAAAAATATGATGAATAGTTACTATCTGGAGTACATCCGTTCATTGTTCACCTAGCTCTTCGACTGTTGTTGGGTTTACCTCGTCAATGTTAGATGAGATTTTATCGAAACGTCAGAACTGCGTTTGTATGCATTGCAGCATGAACGGATGTACTCCAGATAGTAACTATTTATCATATATGTATATGTGTATATACGTTTATATATATATATATATATATATATATATATATATATATATATATATATATATATACCAATAATAGCATAAACTCAACATTTAAGTTAAATGAAATAAATAATTCAATTAAAATATGTAATTTAACTATGAAATAGAAACAAATATTAGAAATTATTTCTAGATTTAACAACAGTAAAACAAAATGATGAGTTTGAATAAACGTCTACAGTAGACCAATAAAACAAACCTAAGTATTAAAAATATTGCTAGTGATTCATATAAGGCTAGTGATTCATATAAGGAAAATATTTCAGCTTTATATTGTCTGTTTTAATAAATAACATAATATAAAAATAGCATATAATGCCTAAGAATGAAGAAAACAAAATGACATAAAAAACATGGGTTTTAAAGTATTCATAAAATACAGTTATAAAAAACAAAATGTCGACAAACCTAATTATATTATTTGACATTAATTATTGAATTTACAAAACATATGATACTAGTGCAATATGGACTCCATGTTTATTTATATGTAATGAAACAAAAAATTACCCTAAATTATTTTAAAATACAAAAGTCAAAACAGAATACAAAGCTAATTATAAATATAATTTATAACATATTTATTTATAAAATAAATATTACCCTTGATAAAAGTTGAGTTTATAAATTAAAATTCGAAATCTGTAGTAAAATGCTTATAGGACAAACCAACAAAATATTTTAATGGAAATATATAAAGAGCATTTACATGCCTATGATAAACCAGAAGCTGGGTACAGTAAAATTATTGAAGCAAAACGCAATTCATAAATATTATTTTCTTTAACAATTAAAACTGTCGTAATTTGTTCGCAAGATATCTAACAAGCGAAGCTCTCTTTCTTGTAAACTATTCCCGTCATGATTCTTTGTAATATAATTAATGAGTGCTTGATGATGCTACTTTATCACCAGTAAAGATTTCCACATCTACCTTGAACATCACTTAAGTAAACAGTATAAGGGCAGTTTTTACACTAATAGAGAAAGTTTAAATACAATTATGTTTATAAAAAACAACAAAACTATAGATATCACAGTAGTGCAATTATAATTAATAAATAATAATAACCCTGACCATAAATAGTTACAGTGGGCTTATGACGTCATGTTTGTAACCTTCTGCTAATTGTCTAATCAAAATATGCAAATAATTGTAATAATAATAACCACTAATTTTCAAATATAGAAAATATAACACCTTCAAAAAAATTAAGAATGGATTAAAAACTGTCACATATGAAGCATTCAATATATATATATATATATATATATATATATATGTATGTATATATATATATATATATATATATATATATATATATATATATATATATATAGTAATAACAGCAAATAAACAAATACAAAAATATTCTAAATTTGATACTATATGCAATGCCCATAATGTTACGGTAACAATATAAACTTGGCAATTTGTATAAATTTGACAAAAATGGTATTTCTTATTAATCATATGTTTTATATCTTGCATTATTATATTATCCATTCCTGATGGTGTTCGTGATGCTTATTATAGAGAAACTCTGAATAAAAATTATTATTGTTATTATTAGGTTGCTTGATGTAATCATCTTGAATTCACTGATTAAAATAATTTTAAAAATACTAAACTAAGTGAATACGTATTTGCTTACTAGCTGACCCGTTTCAAAACATTCGATCATTTTACGAATCTAAGTCTCTACTGGCGGCATCGGTTAGGTGTAAAGGCTCTAACGAGAATGGATTTATGATTGTGGAATGAGGGGTTGTTTTGGTTGTGTGTCATATAGTAAAAAAGGCTGTTGGCTTCAAAACGTCTGTAATCATTTAATAGGTTTTCTTTATCAGTTGCGTAGTGTTTGTATATTTCATATTTTTCTAAGGTTGTTAGTTTTTTATTTTATTTTAATGAGTGTAGAACATTTAAATTAGTGTGTATGTCGGTGTGTGTGTGTGTTGCCGCGGCCAAACCTTTATGTTACACATCAAAGGAGTAGAAACGTTTCCCTCGAAGTTAACGTTCCACGACCTACCTATGTGTGCCTGGAGATGATGGCCACTCTAGGGCCGAAACGCTTTAGTATAGCCGCGGCCAAAATATGATCGCACCCGACTGACCAAATCCTGGTATCTGTGGTGTGTCGCTCGTGAACTGCCAGTGAATAAATTCCTGGACATTGTTTTCAAAAACCGACCATTGGTTCCAACATATTTTATACTTTTGATATACTAAAATTTTATCTATAACTATCTTATGGCTTTAATTTAATTAATTAGTTTTTATTGGTTACAGGTTGGAAAAATTGAATACAATTTTAATTACTACTTTTACCACAGGTTATGTTTAATAATTTTGAAACAAAATTCGTTTGTTCTTATTAGTGTTTTAATAGCTTTTAAAAATTAAAATATAAATTAAAATTTCCATTTCTCTTACATTATATATTTTTCTACGTTAAATTCCTGTAAAACTTTGTTATTTGTATTTCTAGTAATTTTATATGCAATTCTTTACACTTGATATTAATTTAAATTTCTTATAAAATTCGTACTTGTTTGTAAGTCTGATGTTAGTATCAAGTTTAACAGTTGATTGAATAATACCTGGATTTATTTAAAACTTTAGTTTTCTAATTTTTTATCTAAGATAATAGAGCTTGTTGCTTAATATTTCATCTTATTTTCATTTCATTATCAATGATGTTAATAGAGTTCAAAAATTAGTCATTTGTTTATATATTCTTTAAATTAATAATTTTAAATAAGAGAATAAGTTTTTTACATATTTTGAAATTTAATTACATGAATTTAGAAAAATCTTCATTATATTTAATAAATGGTTAATGATATTAAAATTAACACTTGTCATAAAAACTCTCACTGGGATTGCTATTATTGTCCTGGTTTTGCTGGAGTCTTCTTTCTGCATCCATCGTCACCGATCGATTTAAGAGCCGTATTAAATCTTATTATTACATTTCACGATGTTACAAAATTGTAGTTCGTTTCGTGGGCGTTCGACAGCAGGTCATCTTCACGTCCATCTGGGCTTTGTGTTGTCTTCAGCCACGGAACAGCATCCTGCATTCAATTTCTTGATCTCTAACAGAACACGTCCGTCGTCCACTAAAGCCGATTGCCGAGTCCCCAATATTCCTGGCTAGCGGGCCCTTTCCCCGCTACCTGGTTTATCGGTTCTACAAGACCTGTTTGGACTTGTATGATAGTGTCTTAATTTAACTTCTGAATTAAATTTTTGTAGATTTTTTCGCTGAGGCTTTATATGTGTCACTTCTGGTGTAATACATTGATATTTTTTGACACCATATTTTTTTTCACTATTCAAGAAGTTGTTACAAACTTGAGTCACAGTTCTAGCTCTTACCGTTCGTAAGTTGTACCTTTAAGTCACTGGAAATTATTTTATATCCCCACTGCACATTTTTCAAAGTCTTTAAGAATGTATTTAACCATTTATTAATTATATTGTTTAACACCTTTGTTATTAAATTTGTTACTTTACAATAATTTGTTTATTTATTAATATATTTCTTCTTATCATAAAACAATTCTCTTCCACTTTATGTTTTATAATTTTATTTTCAACTTTTATTTTCATATTTTATTTTTATGTTTTGGTTTGTTACAAATAACAAAAAAATATTTTATATTAAATCTTACAAGCTAGAAGAAATAATTCATTTCCTGCATCTGCTCCGTTTTGTGAACAAAGTCGACCTGCTCGGGACGGCCTTGTTTACTTAAACAGATTTTTTTGGGTTTTCTTTTTAATTGGCAAAGTGTGGTTGAAATATATCTTTCGTTAAGTGCTTTTGTGTGTTTCTATTTCAAGACTACAGAGTGGACTCTTACCAAGGTAAGTCTGTCAGTCTCCTAGACCAAAAAATCTATCTATATATATATATATATATATATATATATATATATATTTGTGTGTGTGTGTGTGTGTGTGTGTGTGTTTGTGTCTGTAAAAACGTATTTAAATCCTTAAATATATATAACCAATATAATAATTCATAATGCACTTACATATTGTATTCCTTACAATTGTACATCATAACTTAGCACAATACGTTTTAAAAAATAAACATTAACTTTTAGTCTATTTCAAATAATAAATGCAAATATACTTTAGTGAAATCTTACAACTATTTCAGTCACGGTTTCGTGCTTGCTAAGGTACAGAGTATAGCCTTTTCTTGTATATCGAGGTTTATAATAAGTATACCAAATATTGTTTCCTTTAATCCGTAAATCCGAGATATAATAATTGTAGTAATAAACATTTATAGCTTTACTATATTGATGTATGAAAGGAAAATATTTGTGGAAGATCCTTGCTACAAACAAGCAATTTCTATATATATTTTCCAGTAATGAAATTCAATATGTACTTCAGTAGTTGATGACTAAGTTATTAATTCCAAAGTGCCTTCACATCTGAGTACGTCATTTATATTGCAGTGTTACATTCATGTTACCCTTTATATCATTCATGTGTTTCTTTATATCAGAAGTAAATACGTTATCAAGCCGACAACGTTATTGCTTAAAGTTATGATAGTAATTTCTCATTTACTTCTATTAGAATTGTGTACGACAACACGTCGAGGGCAGCATAAGTTTGTTAAAAATAGATAATTACGTAAATAGGAAAATCAGTTTATAAAAAAAATTCATAACGATGACCACAAAAGTTACAGTGTGTTTAATAGGTTTTTAAAATTAAAAGTTTTACATTTTATAAAATTTAAAACTTTTGTTAAAGCTGTACTTAAAGATTGGTAGAAAAATTTAAGGAAATCATCTCTGGCCGAATATAGTGAACGCAATTGAAACAATATAAAAAAATTGTCAATTCCAACTTAGTTCAACAAATAAAAATTATTTTTGTTACCTTTTATTTTTAAAATACCGGGAGACCTAGCTTTGATCGGTATAAAATTTATTTCGTGCAAACAATGTTTATTTTATATCGTAACGGTTAACGTTATTTTGCTAAATGCAAAAGAGTCATTATAGTGCTAAATAATAATAGGGACATTCTATGAAAAGCGGGACTCGTGCTAACGTTTAACCCCAACATTGTTTCCTGCAACTGAAACCCGCACAAAAATAAAACTAAATGAGAAAGAAAACCCGCACGAAAATAAATTAACAGAGAAGCACGACCTGCACAAAAATAAAACTGATTGAAAAGGAAAACCCACTAGAAAATAAAAACAACCCGAATATAAGGATCAGCAGAAATACTTTGTGTATAGATTAGCTGCTGTTTGTCGTTGCGGCATGTCCTCCACCGCTGCTAGACGTACACTAGCGTAACTCACATCCCAATGCGAAGACATGCCCGGCACGGGATCAAAAACACTGATGCCAACTTTGGATTGGGCAGCTCCATAGAGCCAAGGGCAGGCTAATTTAAAAATTTAATAAAGCATAGGGATAGAGCTGCATAAGGATAAGGTGGGAAAAATAGGAGCCACTGTGGCTTATTCCGAATTTTTCCTAAGGCTGAGACAGGTGAAAATCAATTTACCGTGATCAAAAACCCAAAATATATAAAAATAAGGAGTTCTTTTGACGAAAAAACGGTCTTTCGGGTAAGTAACTATTTTAGAGTAAAAAATTCAAACTTTTTGAAATCATAACAGACTCCCAACATAATTAGTTTAGATCTAATGGGATCTCTTGTATTTAAAAAAAAATCAGGTAACGTTTCCATTATAATTGTTTAATAGAAGGTATGTATAATGTAAAGAACAGTTTTCCAAAACCTTTCTTTTAATAAATCGTAAAACAGGCAATTAAAACCTAATTCAAAACATTATATAGTTTTAATATATATATATATATAAAATATATATAAATATTATATATATATATATATATATATATATATATATATATATATATATATATATATATATATATATGTATATGTATATATATATATATTATATATATATAAATATATATATATATATATATATATATATATATATTATAAAATAATATTATATATTATATATATAAATTATATATATATATATAGGTACATACTTAAGATGTATGAACCAGACATCTAGTGTCACCCCCTACAAGTCAAAACAAATGTAGTTGAGCTTGAGTCTATGAAAAAAATGTATTTGACTAAAAAATGAAAATTTGGTGTGACTGATTTTTGTGTGGCGTATAAAATGTTCTTTACCGCATGCAGGAATGCTAGAAAGCTCAAAGAGATAGGAATGATGAAAAATATCCATCAATATAACCGTTCTTTATATTTACTTTTGCCATTCATTTTGTGTGTTCAATATTTTAGCTCTGATTTTATATGAACGCTGCAGATTTCCAAAGGGGATTTCCTTTTATTTTAAACGATAAAAAAGTAATATTTTATAATAAAGTGAACCTAAAATTTGCAAATGTTATTTTAATTAAAAGAATCGGTAAAAACACTTTATATCTACTGTTTAAAAGTTTGTCTCGTTTTTAACATTGAAAAATGTTTTAAAAATTACAAACATTTTATTTTATTAATTACTAATTGAAAAATTTGTTTTAACAATGTTTACCTTTGCAGAGATTATTGTTCAAATAACTAAGGTTGTTTTGCGACTCAGATTCAAATATTTACTCAATCATTTAACTTTTCCGATAAAATCAAGTATTATAGATGTAAAAATGCATCAGTTACACCTATAACAGTCTATATAACAATCTGTATATTATAAAACTATATATACTACATCTGTATTACGTAGGGGAGTTTAAATAGTCATTTACTATATAATTAATGTATGCTTTAGTTATTTTTTTTAAATCTGATAAATTGGTGCCAACAAACGTTTCGCAGGATACGTGTCTATTCCTATTTATGAGATTTAAATTATTATTCGTAAAAATAACTAAAGAGTTACCAATCATATTCATTTCGAATATAAACATAAATTATAATAGTGTTACGTATATCTTCATATTTTTTGTATAATTGAATGTAGTGAAACTCGTAACACTTAAACATATTAGCCGTTATAACTCATCTCTGTGTGAGTAGGATATGATACTTTATAAACTCAAAGTTATTCTCAATCAAATTAAATCTTTAAAAAAAATTAAATTCTAAGTAATGAATCTAAATTAGTCGCTAATATGTATTGCAGAGGTAATTACGTATAGAATGGGCAACATGCGTTGGGGATATGCATTAATTAAAATAAATGGAAAAAGTTTCACTTTCGCTTAAGTATAAAAACCATGCAGAATTGTGACCCTCCAATGAAAGTGACTGTACGTAGTTGGAAATACAGAATATCAAACTTTTACTTAAAAACACCGTCAAGTTTCACGACATATTCGTGAAAGACTTGTATAACTAGGTTAGGATAATAGAACATAAAAATTGCATACTATTTAAAGAAAAATTACGTGATTGTTATAACAATCCATAGAAAAATGTATAGGTTGTGTGAACATACGCAACCAACTATCACCTATAATGAGGGCTATCAATATATGCAATATGCACCTTATATAAATAATTTAAATGGCCTATACTGTAGAACCAACACTATTCTCCTTAATTCAGTTAACCATTGAAACTTTAAATGGAAGTAAGTAATGTACAAGACAAAAGGCAATTTACTTCATAAACCTAAAGATTGTAGCACATTTTCGAATGTTAGGCTTGAATCCAATATTTTCTGAGCAACCAAAAAGGTATATTATTTGTTTCCTAACATCGACGATGGCTTTGAATTCTAAATTCCAGAATATTAAATATGAGTTAATAGCTACCAGTTATGTAAAGTTTGGAAATCTGCTTTTGAGAGACTTTATTACTATTATAAACCACAAAGACTGTTAGATGTTCATTATTTGCACTAAATATATTAAAAAACAAGAAACAAAACAAATTTATTTTCTGCATATTGGCAAGAACAACTGCCAACTGATGGAAACTTATAAACGCAAGGAAAGTCTTATAAATCGTAACATGTAAAAAAGTATTCTAAACTTTAAAATTCAACCACTTTTAATTTGAGAATTCCAACAACAATCAAACCAACTGGTAATTCGGTTAAACTAAGGTAATATTTACGGCCTTATTGTGACTATTTTTGTTTAATAAAAAAGTAGGATCACAATATAATTATGCACCAGTAGACCTAAATCAATAGTAAAAATGTTTTCCTATATCTTCATATTATTAAAATGTATTAATTCATTGCTGAATTGAAACTTACGCTATCATGATTAAAGAGGTAGAACAAAATAAATCTATTTTAAATAAAAATGCATAACACAGAACATCAAATGATGTATGTTAATATAATACTGTATCTGAAAGATTTTGAGTCAATATCTCAAAAACGTTCGTCTCCTTCTAATGAAAACACCTTTTTTATGTTAAAGTGAGTCTTCATATTAAATACAAGGGAATAATTTCGGTTATTTTTACTCCAGTGGGTTAAAATATTACATTTTACCGTGATAAATGAAATTTTAAATTCACCATTTAGAATTTGTTTAATAGTCAAAGTAGCGAAGCTAATACATAATAGAAATCCCTTAAGCATAAGGTAAGATGATTTTAACGAGTATAAGGCGTAGATACAAAGCCATTAGCAGGAATAAAGTTTTATTACATAGTTAAACGAGGGTAAAAGGTTAAAATGCACCTAGAAAGACCATCGACATTCGAGAGGATGCAGAACCGAAAACGTAGACGAAAAACACGAGAAAATGACAACTGAAAGAGTTACAGGATAAGTAAGTATTTTGTGGAAATTTCAATAAAAAGTGAAAAAGTGGGAAAACTGCAAACACGATGTGACTAAATGCTCAGCGTTCTAAACACGCAATTTAGGAGACTATTGAATGGTTAAAAGAAGCCCGGAGAGGTAGAAAATACATAGGAAGATGCAAAAAATTGAGGAACGTTGTTGGAGCTGGAAGGTTGTGTCGAGCGAGCTCTGTTTTGAAATGCACCAAGTAGTTACAAAACATATAGTTACAAGACAATGCAGGGATAATAGCGGTAATGTTTTTGCCTGAAAGTAGTATCGTGTGTTTAGAGCCCTTTTGTGGAGGAAACTCTCCAAAAGTGGTTTGCGTCGAACTAACATCAATTTCCTGGCGACTTTGACACTTGTTGTCTCAGAGAAACAACTTAAGATAAAATTAAAGTCAGTGCGAAAGTACGAAATAAAAAGTGCCTCAAATTAATGTGTTTCAGCAGTTTAGAGTCAAAACTAACTAAATTTATTTATAAAGATTAAAAAATGAACACAGTACAGTAAACAGTATTAAAACCGAGAGTAAGATTAGTTTTAAGAATAGAGACAGTGTTAAATCATTATCATTTTTTTTTCGTACAAAATAAAGAAGTCAAAGTTCGAGCGGTAACATGTAACGCTTTGTTTAGGTCAAGAATCCAACGACGTGGGAAGCGTGGGTAACGCCAACTCTGGACGAGGTCAACAAATAAGATGGCCTGCCGCAGGGAAGGATAGACCATACCATGGCAACATCGTACTGAAGAGCGATGAGACCAGGTGGAGGGATGACTCCTAAAGGCCAGAATTTAAATTATCTCTTTCTCAAATAAATTAAATTTTTTATGTTGGATTTTTGGGGGACATTGACATTTTAAAGTTTAAATTTAAATAAATTTTCAAAAGATGTAAATCTAATCAAAATAAGCTGAATAGAATTAAAACAACTGGAGGAAATAGAAAGGTAGTATTTATCGGCCTTAGCTTTTTACAGAACATTAAAGAACTATTTAAGAAATTAATATTGTCATAATATTTCTCTACATAATATTTAATTAAACAACAAAAACAAAATAATTCCTTACATAGGCAGACATTATAACCGATATTTGTACAAGGAAATTAAACGAGTGTAATACTTGAAAATTGGAAACAATTCTAGGCATGCATATTATTTAGTTCCTAAAATATAAAAAAAAAATATAAAACAAATTTGTTATTCTACATCAACTAAATATTTTTAAATAAATATTTATCTAAATAAAGGCAGAACCAAGCAAATGTAAGATATAGATACAAATTTGTACATACAACTACCATAAAAAATTTCGTAAATTCTACATTATAGACAAGTACCTTCCCGTAATGCAATATCCTGGAAAGCAATAGCCAATCCAAGTCCTTTTATACGGCTAAATAATTGTTAGGGGGAAAGTCTGATAAACGTAATTATGAAAATACCAGTAAATATCTTCGAAGTTTAACCGTGTTCTTTGATGCAATAATTGAGCATAATTAATAAATTGATAAGACGAAGTAT
>JBAIZL010000003.1:144060616-144113116 GCA_036971475.1 Prosapia bicincta
GCAAAAACACTTTTGAAGAAAATATACATAAACAAATGATATATATATATATATATATATATATATATATATATATATATATATATATATATATATAATAAGGGTGGAAATACATATTCATTGTAATTGTTCTTCAGGGGTTTAACTCGACCAAGTTTTTTTTTTAATTGCAAAATTAAATATTTGAAAATTATGTAAAACTTAAAAATGTACTAAAATTATACTCAATAGTTTTCTTGCTCATTATATACGCAGACAGCTATATCATTCAATAAAGCATTTGAACCTATGTGGTTTTATATTTGTTTATAGTAACACCTTTTGGCCAGTTTGAGTTGACAATGGGACACATCACCCGTAACGGTAACACATAACAACGTAGGCTCAACTGGTTTTTTAAAAAAAACTGATAGCTCAAATGAAGACTGAATATATATATATATATATATATATATATATATATATATATATATATTTTAAAACAACACAGGTTATTCAAATACAAGAATATTTAATATTTTATATCCATGGATATAAAATAATAAATATTCTTGTATTTGAATAACCTGTGTTGTTTTAAATTATTAAACAAGAAAACGTATTTTATATATATATATATATATATATATATATATATATTGTACATATGTATTATACAGATAATATGTGTTTGACGGTCGTTAAATCCAACTTTAGCCGACGAATAATCAGAAGATGGTTGTTTTTAAAACCTAACATATAATTAAAGAAAATATATGAAACGCTTTTTTACAAAAACAATTGAAATAATAAAATCAAAATTTTCATTATTTAAATAAAAATTCTGCTGTTGAAGACATAAATCACAATTGCCTGCTACATAAAATGTATATGTATATAATTACAAGTATAATAAAAGTGAGTAGGTCTGCATACACTAGGACGTAGGGTCAGCTTAAGGAGAAGCAGATGCAGATATATGCAAATGTTATCCTCTATATAGGCTGGTAATGCCTAGAGGAGGAACTGTAACAGCTTGTCAATTACGAACTGCAAATATGTATGATTGTTTATTTAAATAGCGTATTATAAACTCTAGTGTATGTTTGATAAATGAAAAAAGAATAATTCTTTTCTAAATACATGGTAGAATAAAAACAGGCATATTTATAAAATTTATTTATACAAACGTACGTAATGGTATCAAGAATTCAATTTCAGGAAGTGGATTGTTTTAAATATGAATAGAGAACAGAGATTGTATTTACTAAGGGAAGCAATCATAGCTTACCCTTTGTCAGCAAACATTATTTTATTGCAGCTACCTTTCCTCTGCGGTAGACTGCGTCAGTGTAGTGAAAATTTTATACCTGATGTTTGCTTTTTGCGTTTTTTTAAAAATTATAATAACGGTTTGTAATAGAATTCTGTTTAATCTATTGATTCTATATAGTTTAAAATGGGTAAGTACGGTTTTTTCAGTGGTTACATTTTGTTTTTCATAGTTGCTATTTACTTGTATAAACTCAAAAAAGACAGTATAGAGCAAGAAATCTCACGCATTGCAAACGTCGTTCTAGCTGAAATGTTCCATACACATCTAACAATAACGACACAAATTTATCCCATTCCTATGTAGATCTATAATAAATTCCCTCAATAAGCTCACACTCTCTTATTATATATCCTGTACAAATACATTTGTTTAACCTAAAGAGGACGTCTATTGATGTTAATGCAGTATTTTTTTCAATTAATAATCCAAAATTATATGTTTAAAATGTGACGGGTCTAGGTCGGATTCGAACTGAGTATCTTCACGTTCGAAGTCTAGCACGCTCACACACGCGCGCACACACACACGCACGCGTACGCACACACGCGCACGCACATGCACACACACGCACACACACACACACACACACACATATATATATATATTTTTTTTTTATTTATTTATTTACTTAATAATATTATATGTAAATATTTAATAAAAAAAACTGAAATAAATTTCTTGTTTGTTGACTTGGGTAAGTACTGACTTTGAAAAAGAAAAATGCATATTACTTGTTTTCCTAATCAGTATAATAGATGATTACCAATGGTAAATTAAGAATTGAATTTTAGGAAATATTTAACATTTATGAAGTTATGATGTTTAGTAAAAGCTGTGATTTAACACAAAATAACATAGTCTTACCGACTTACTTTTTATAACCTTTGCCGTTGTTTATTTCTCTTCCTCAATTGCTAAGTCAGTAAGGAAGTAATGGTTTATCCATTGACTACGAACCTAATTTCATAGACCTGTGCCTCAAGGAATAAACCTCTCAGAGGAACCAACCCCTGAATTTTTGATAAAACCAATTAGCCTCCGATAAGCCCTGTTCAAGCTCCTTTTCGGGTAGTGGAATCTTTGAGAGACACTTGTGATTTAAAGACTATACCTGGATACCTAGTGAACTTATCTTATCTAGAATGAAAACACAGCTAATTGGAAAATATACATTTTTATTTATTTGTTCCAAGGTTCAAATTACTTATTATTGTTTTTATTTAATTTCACAGGATTTTCTTGACTAATTATTTTTTCAAAATTTCATACAACTTGCCATTTAAAACATTATTATCTCCTTCTGTTTTTAAATTTTCTTATTATCATTAATTTTACATATAATTTAAATTATCAAAGTTACCATAATTAATTTTGTATATAATTTTGATTAGTAGAGTTAAATTTAACATATTTTAAAATCTGATTCTTTTTCAAACACTTAATATTACTATGTAATGCCTTTAGGCTAGGCCTTGAACAATTAACTTCTTTGGAAGTTATTCATTAGAAATTCACTTAGAAAAAGCCATATAAGATATACATCTTTATACTTAATCCATACATTCCCACAGCGATGGGAATGGAAAGTCAATTTTGAATCTTTATTACTTAAATTTGGGTAACCTAAGAGAGTTGACTAATCAGTCCCTTAGGTTATTCCCATCTTATTTAATTTTGAAATTAAGTTAATATAATTTGAAGTAAAATGTTATTTAAAAAAGAATAATTAAATTGATTATATAACCTTGTACTGTAGAAATCTTTTTATCTTCATTAATGTTGTCATCTGTCGGTCCTGTTACAGCTTCAAGGGTCTTGGTAGGTAGGCGTCTCTCCATAATTTCGGTCAATCTTCTTATTTTCTTTAATTTTGCATTTTGGTGGTCGAAATTTTGTTCTGGGTATATATGAGCCCTTGCTCATATATATCTTCCTTCCCCTGATCACATCGTAGCACTTTTTACTCTGTTTTTAGCACATTTTTTCTTGTCTTGATCGCATGGTACAACAACACGTCTGCTCGCTTTGAGAGCCTAATGCATTCTGATTCTGGATAGCGTGCCTTTTGTGAGGCCCGTCTTCTCCAATTTCAAACTTCCCACGTCCCAGTATCCATTTTTCAACTTTTGACCAATCAGAAAGCCGTTGCCATGGCAATTGACTTTGTTTGTTCGGAAATTCTGAACTAAGATTAGTTTCCCTTTTTATAAAAGGCGTTTCTGTATTCTGATGTGTCCTTTGCATTTTTACCTTTTATTTAATAACATATTTGACTTTATTTCTTCTCATTTAATTTAATTAACTTTTTAACATTCTTAATCCAAAGTTCGACTGTAGCGCTTTCGTTTCGTAGTGACAAGATTTATAATCAATGCCCTAAGCGGATTTTTCCGAAATCAAATATGACTTCTTCTATTATAACCTAATTTCTTAGGCTATTACACTTTAACATTTAATCTTTACTTTTACATAAATACTATTTTCCCTAGCTAGGCCTAATTTACTTTCCTCACATCTTAATTTACATTCTTTATTCCTGATTATTTTTAAGTACAATTATTTTAATAGCCGGCATCTAGGCCTAGTTTGTTATACTACACAATTACCGTCTTTTTTTTGTTTACATAATTTAGGCTATCCACTTTGAAGTGATAATTTTTCTTATTGCTTATAATTTATGTTTTTTAAGTCTAAAGTTATTTCTAATTTTCTTCATTTTACTATTATTTACCCTAGTTTTAATATTATTATTATTATAATGTTTTAAAAATTTTTATATATATAAATTTAGTCAATTATTTAACCCGGTTAGGTTTGATTCTGGTATTCTGTACAATTACCCAGATTCTTTGCATCGGACATTCTGGCCGCTGCAATAGCTAATAAAATATACTGATGTATTGATTTGCAATCTTCAAGATTAGCCTGTTAGTGTGTGACATCACGTAACCAATAAGAACTACAGCTGTTACGCTGACTTTAATATCCATCAAATCGTTTACTAATGAGTGACCACTTTCTTATTTTTCCCAAATGGACAATATCGACAAGAGGGAAACGGTGAACTTTCCTCCGTGAACGGGACAAATTGTAATCCTTATCATAGAAAATCTTTGCTCCACTGCAGTAAATAATGTAATATTATTTATGGAAATATTTTTAGCAAGATATTCATGACAAACGTGGTAGAAATGTAGCTTAATAACGAGGTACTTGTGTTCTCTCACCTTTTATAACGCTTGCATCCTAATTATATGTGTTTACTTGAAAATAATTATGCTTAGTTTTTTAAAGTTAGAATACGTATTTTTTCACTAACGTATACGTGAAAAAAATACTTCATGAGACATAATTTCCTAACACATTGATAATACTAAAATCTAGCTACACAATTACAAAGCTAACTAATCAATTATCTCTGCTCTCACAGTTACCGTTCTACCACCTATAATGCTCTAACCACACTAACATTTTGTAGACTGTTTGTAGTTATTTCTTTCAATAGTAAAACAATTTTATTAAATACATTCATTTCCGTTTCCCCTGTAGAAAGTTTTAATTCCTAAACACAACAGAATTGACATCGGAATCAAGCTAAGTATATTAAGAAAGTAAAATGAACTATGTTTAACCGTAATTGGTAAATAATAGTTTTTTTGCAACTTATATATTCAGGTAAATATTAAGAGAAATTTTTATATTTTTTCGGCTAAAGAACCGCACTTGCTGAATCTACCAAATTCAACGATACTTATTGTAGAATATAAGCGAGGGTTATGTGTAAAATGAACAGTTCGTTGCTGTTGTGGAGTATTTACACGTGTAACTTAAAACACCTAACAGTAAATAGTAACTATATATATATTTGTACATACTATAGTAAAAAAACCCGGATAGACAAAACTAGTGAAGTAGGAATTTTAGTAAACTATAGAAATGTTTAATTAATTTTAACAGAATGTATCTTTCTATCCTCCTGAAAACCTAATCGGCGGGAACACTGGATTAGAAGAGATAACATTTTCATTAGAAGCTTGTGTTGTTTGAGTTATGGTTATTCTGATCAAGGACATAATGCAGAATCTAGCGTCACTTTACCTAACTAATTCAAGCTGGTAATACAAGTGATAGAACTTTAGTTTGTTGTTTATGTCTAAGGGTGGCCAGTTTCATAAAAAAATATTGAGAAATGGAATAGTTTATTATAAACATCGGTCTTTTGTATAATTTATTGCAAATCCAGCATATCAGTTTATAATAAATGTGAGATTATGTCTTAGTAAAACGGTATAAGAGAACGTACTCGATTGAGGAGATTAGGCCTGATCTTTGTGAACTATTCTTTTATCTCCCTTCATTATCACCGCCCCCCTAAATTTTAATATTAACAGATAATTTTTGAAAATGCTTTAATTCAAAAATAAATATACTGTCATTTCTGGAGTTTAGAATTACATTGAAAGAACAAATGCTGACCAGAGATACTGAAGATAATCGTGAAGACCATACTACAACAGATGATGAAGATGGGCGTCATGAGAAAGACTTAAATTACTACGTCTTGAGGATAGAGGGAAAGACGCCTCTCACATTTCAGGAATAGTTGACCAAAGCAATCCTAACAGTTGTAGACTGGAAAAATATTCAGAATAGAGTAGTATGAAATGCAAAGTGGTTTTTTCTTTAAGAACGAACAAAACTTGTTTTGTAGTTTTCCATTTATCATAAAGTATAGTACCTATGTTTTTTAGGAATATATTTATATTTGCATTTATTTTTATTACTGTTAAAATTTCCACCTCAGATATATACTAATATCAGTTAAATAGAAATATAAACCCTTTTGGTAGAGTTTAAATATATTATAGTTCCACAAACAAATTCGTTTTACCAAATCATGATGATGACCGTTGTCTACAATATAAAATAGGTCTGCGATGCATTATAGCAATTACCCACATTAAGGCTACTGCTGGCCGATTGTGTGGAAGGATGTAATTGCTAACCGCTAAGGCTTGTTTATGGCAAGCCCCAAAACTTCGTAGGGTAGGTCAGGGTATGATTTTAGTTTAATTAAAATATGTTGAATGTCTTGAAATAATATACTTAGTAGGGTTACTTACAAAAAAAAGTGGAACTTAAAGAATATAAACTTGTATAGAAGTCAATACAGTACTAACCCTAAAATGAGTTAGATAATGTATACATTTTATTATTATATATGTTTTAAAAATTTACTTCGTTATGTTTTTATTATAAATACTTGTATCTATCACTTTTAATATCATCTAGTTAATCATATTCAATATAGGAGTCAATACAATTATTAGCTATAATATGATTAGTTATAAGGTAAGGAATAATTCCTTTGACAGGTGTATTCTGGAATATTTTCCCATACGCAGCAAACATAAACAAGTAATATATTTCTAATGTCGAATGATATTTGGTCTTTATCATACCTTGAGATGAATATCTCTGACATCTTCTAGTGTTTGCGGTACAAATTCTTAAACCTCTCACATCCCTAATAATCTCTTAAAATTAATTATCTTATAATTTCGTTTGTAAAACATGCATCTGAAAAGCTACGAGCCTTCTAAATTATTCTACTCTGAAACTATGTACTATATTTAAAATTTTGTTATGAGTACCTAAATATACTATCCTGTTACAATTATTTTTTTATTTTTTTATATATTTTTTTGTTTTGTTTGTAAAATAACATTAATTTATTTTTTCTGCTTTCAACGTTCATTAACCTTAAGTAATGATAAAACCATAATATAATTATTATGAATTGAAGCCTTATTGTTTTGAACGTTTTTTTTATTCTTTTAATATTTGTAATATTATGTATATATCATTTTCTACTTTATTTATTTAATTTTAAAATATATAATATTACACACATTGACGAAATCATCCACCTCACAAGATTAATCACATCTCAAAATTACTTCACCAACAATAACACATACTACAACCAGAAAGATGGACTACCTATGGGCTCCCCCATAGCTAGCATCTTAGCAGAAATATTCATACACCATATTGAACAAAACCACATTTTACACAACAACAAATACTCAGATAACATAATTTACTGGTACAGATGCGTTGACGACATCATAACATTATATAAAGGCAACACACGCAGAGCACACATATTTCTAAAACACCTAAATTCCATACACCTTAAACTAACATACACCGTGGAAACAGAACAACAAAACTCCCTCAACTTCTTAGACCTCCCAATTAAACTAACAGACAAACAAACACATACATTCAACATATACCGAAAACCCACCAGCACAAATACGACCATACACCGTTCATCAAACCACCCACAACAACAATAACTAGCTGCTTACAACACCATGATATATCGCCACCTTAAAACACCACTAGACAAAGATGAACACTACCAGGTGTTAAACACCATAAAATATATAGCACAAACAAACGGATACAACCCAACAATGATTGACAAATTATACAACCGCCTAAAAAATAAACATAATAACCCAAATACACACAAGATGACAATCCCATAAAATACTTATCAATAAGATACAGATCATCCCAAACCCACAATCTAACCAACACATTACAAAAATACAACTACAAAATAGCTTATTCCACACATAACACTCTCAACAAACAATTTAAACCCAACAGTAAAATCAACGACATTTACAACACCACTGGAGTTTACAAACTAACTTGCAGTTCATGCCCCAGTTTTTACATAGGTCAGACAGGGAGGTCATTCTACACACGTTACCAAGAACATGTAAAAGCACTAAAAAACAATGACTACCAATCAAACTTCGCCGATCATCTCAACTTCATAAAACATGACTACATAGACATAACATCTAACCTACAAATTCTTCATAAACAACACAGAAATAACCAACGCTACACAACCGAACAATACGAAATATATAGGCACTTCAAACTACACCCTACACACATACTCAACACACAATTACATTACAACTCACACGCACTTTTTGACATCATAACTCCTAATACACACAAAATACACTCACACCACCAAAATATCCCACCCCCACCCTAACCTACGTAAACCTTGAGATCAGTTACGGTCTGATTTGACAAAAGGACACATCTCCCGTAACGGCCGTCCTCAACAAGCAAAGTAAGTGCTACTATAGGCAAGTTTAAAACATTTTAAAAGTGTAAGTGATTACTAGTAGCTCACGCGAAGATGGAATCAACAAATGATAATATTTTATGTAAAACCAAGAGAAGGTGACAATTATAGCTAATTTCGTTGTATGTTTATGTGTGTGTGTGTATGTGTGTGTGTGTGTGTGTGTGTGTGTGTGTGTGTGTGTGTGTGTGTGTGTGTGTGTGTGTGTGTGTGTGTGTGTGTATGTGTGTGTGTGTGTGTGTGTGTGTATGTGTGTGTGTGTGTGTGTGTGTGTGTGTGTGTGTGTGTGTGTGTGTGTGTGTGTGTGTGTGTGTGTGTGTGTGTGTGTGTGTGTTGTGTACGTGATGAGACTGCCAAAACAGTCTCAAAAAGGAAGATTTTGATTTTTAGGGCAAAATCGTTTTAAAAAATAATTTGTAAAATTTTAGAAATGACATTGCTGAAAGGGAAAGTAGCAGTCAAGCAAGTGCACTCTCTGTTAAGTAAACAAGGCCGGTCCAAAGGGTCGACTTTGGTCACGGAATGGAACAACTATAAATAAATTAAATTTTTCTTCTAGTGTGTAATATTAAAATAAAATTAATTCTTGTTATTTATGAAAAACCAAACACAAAAGTAATATAAGAAAATAAAAAAAGAATAAAAGTTCAAGAAAACTTTTAAAAAACTGATAATTAGGTTATTGTAAATTAAAAATTATTAACAAATAAATTAACAACTTTATCTGATAAATGTAATTATTAAATTGTTTTATGAATGCTCCAAAAATTAGAAAAGTGTCAAGTAAGGGAAGAAATAGTTTCAAGTGTCGTAATATGGCAAGTTACGATCGGAGAGAGCTAGAATTAAATTCGTAACAAATATATGAAAGTAAAGAAGACTATGACGTTAAAGAGTAATATTACACCTTAAGTGACATATTTCAAGTATCAGCGAAAGAACGAGCAAAAATCTTCGAAAGAAAGTTCAAAGGACATTATGTTACAAGTCAAGACAATGTCTTGACAAACCGATAAGCCCATTAGCAGGGCAGGGGAAACTGCCCTTTAGCAAAGAGAGGACTCGCAAATCAGATTTTGTTGGAGAAGGACGTGTTTCTGGAAATCGAGAAGGAAGTTCCAAGATGCTGTTCCATGGCAGAGAAGAAAACAAGCTTAAGATGGACGTGGAGATGATCTCCCTTCGACCTTGAACGTTTTAACAATGTAAAAAAAAGTATTAAAACTATCCCTAAAACTGATCAGTGCCGATGTCTACAAAACCATTAGTCCAGGAAAATACACAAAAACCACAGCAATTCCAGTAAATTTTTTGGTGCAAGTCTAAATTTTAATTGAAATTAACCATTTATTAAAACTAGTAAACATTTCTTAAAACCATGTAATCAAATTTCTTAATACATAAATTTAAATACTAGTTGAAAATGAATAATTAGAAAATATATAAAGAAATAGCTATTTTAAACTGTAATAATATGGGTGGTTATGAAATAATAGTTTGTTTAAATATTAAATTACAAGTTCTAGAATCATGCGATCAAAAAATAATTAAAGTTAACGTTTTTATAAAGTCAAAATCTCTACATGTACAAAATGAATATTCACCTAACTCATTTACCTGTAGAGTCAATGTCAGAAAATAAATGACATATTTAAGGAAAATTATTAAAACATTATTTAGTAAATAGGTGAATAGAATTTGATTTATGATCATTTATACTAAATCTAATATATAGCAACAAATAAATAACTGTAGACATGTGAATCTAGTAAGTTTCGTTCTAAAATCCTTAAGATTTAGGTTTGGGAGCACAAATATAAATTAAATTCAAAGGCAATAGGAAGTACTTTTGCATGTTACTTCTACAAGAATTTATATGGACATAAATAGATTAAATAGATAACAATTATGCTTATGTTATATTTAAATATGTATATGATTTTATATCATAATTACATAAAACCTCTATACCACAAGTGACTTTTTTCTTTTATTTAAAATCTTATGTACATTTCTAATGCATAGCAATCATCCTCAGAGGTAATTTACAATAAAAATTTATTTAAAAGATTTTTATTTTAAATTACGTCTGAGGATGATTGCTATGCAATCGAAATGTACATAAGGTTTTAAATAAAAGGACAAAGTCATTTGTGGTTCAGAGGTTTTATTTATTTATGACAAACATTATGTTACAGTTGTTTTATGCAGTTTTATGTGATTTTATGTGTGAAATTGTGTACTGTAAAAAACCAAAATGTTCTCATGATGATTTCAAACATTGGTTACAGTTGAATAATAGTGTTACTCAATTGACTATTGAACATTTCAGAACCTCATAAAACATTGATATATATTTCATGTCTTAAGAATTGCTTATAATTAATAATAAATAAATAAATTACAAAAATTTAATAAAATGTAATTAAGAATTACATGATATTTTTGAATAGCAAATTTTAATTTATATTTTAATTTTTCAAGTAACTAAAGCAAAAAGAACACACAAAAATGTTTCTAATTATTAAAATTAACCTGCGGCATAGCTAGTAAATACAATTTTGATGAAATGTTTCTAACACGCAACTATGAATAAATTTAAATAATTAAATTAAACTGGCAAACAGAATCTCAACAAATACTATTGCAACAAGAACGTAACACATAAATTTATAGTCATACACAATTTTTTAAGGTATAAATTATCAAGTAAATGAGTTTAAATATTTTGTTTGGTTTTAAAACAAAGTCCAGGGATTTATCCACTGGCAGATCACGCTCGACACACCACAGGTACCAGGATATGATAAGTCGGGGGGGGGATCAAATTTTGACTGCGGTTGAACTGCGCGTTTCGGCCGTAGAGAGTGCATCATCACCAAGTATAGCTTACGCGAAAAATACGTAAATGTGGGCTCATAGTTGCTATCGTGAGGAACGTGAAATCAGGGACAGATTTCTCTCCCTGAGAGGATGCAGACTTTGTGGTTTGACCACGGCAGTGTGTGTGTGTGTGTGTGTGTGTGTGTCTGTCTGTCTGTGTGTGTGTGTGTGTGTGTGTGTGTGTGTGTGTGTGTGTGTGTGTGTGTGTGGGTGTGTGTGTGCATGTGTGTATGTTGGTTTGTTTGTGTGTCTGCATTGTCTTGAAGCTGAAAATAGTTTATGATAGTTTTCATTTATAACATACAATTTCCAATTTTATACCTATAAATTAATACTCGTATATAAATACTAATCCTTAAACTGGTGATATGTTATTTACATGTTATAATATAGCCGAGAATTTCCTTAATAGGTTAGACATATTACAGGCTAGACTACATAGTTATCTTGTGTTTTACAAAAGTTTAAGTTTGTTTAAAGTTTTAGTAAATATATCATAAAAAAATCATATAAAATTTCAAAAATCTATAATTAAAAGAAATAGTTTAAGGAAAATTGTTATAGCTCCTAATCTTTTATACTTGTTCAGACATTTCTTAGTACATTTTTCTCAAGGAAATAATAATCATTTTTAAAAGTTTTTGTTTTATATTTGTAAAACTATCCTTAAAGGAATTTAGAGCCCTAAATATGTGTTTTTTATTGTATTTACGCAACAATCCTAAATGTCGTCTTCTGAAAAATAGTAGAATTTGTAGCATTATTTTCCATGTTATAATCTATAAACATTACTTAAGTATATTATTTGTAATGTCTGTCAAAATGAGTTAGTAACCAGCGTTTCGAATTTGTATACTTGTTATGGAAGAACAATTTTTATAGAACGATTTAATTATTACAAATATGTCATAATATATACATCACATAATAAAATTAGCTTAAGACGCATTTAGAGTATTACAAATTGTATAGAATTCTATTTTCCATGGCCTTTGTCAAATATATTCGATTTTGTTTAGCACATCTGCAACCGGATGCAACAAATCTATTCTCCAATGTGAGAACTTTTATATCCGAATGCGTCACCTGTTTGGATCTGCATTCTATTTTGCCATAAAATTCCAATCTAGTATATTAAATTGAAATTGAATTTTTTTTTACATCTTAAAATGGGATTGATTTTCAAATGGTACTGTTGAAGAAAGTTACCATTACTAGTAGTTGGTTCTTTGATTCAAGTTTAATCAAATACATATATTAAAACAACATAGGTTATTCAAATACAAGAATATTTAATAATTTATATCAAAAGCTTTTCTTTGGCAAGAAGAACAGTACCAACATCATAAGGAATGAAAATTTATTGTAATATTCATTCCTGATGATGTTGGTACTGTTTGCCAACGAAAAGCTTTGGATATAAATTAATAAATATTCTTTTATTTGAATAACCTCTGTTGTTTTAAATTATTAAACAACAAAACGTATTATATATATATATATATATATATATATATATATATATATATATATATATATATATATATATATATATATATATAATTATTAAATTTAAAATATTTCAAAAACAAGAACACTTTTATTGCATATATTATTCAAAGCTTTTCGCCGATAAGATAGTATCAGCATCTTCAGTAAATAATTATCTAACAAAATATTTTTACAGAAGTTAAATCTTTCAAGTTGCATACAAGATGTATTAATTTTTGTAAAAATAATTTGTTACATAATTATTTTCCTGAAGATGCTGGTACAATTTTATCGGCGAAAAACTGTGAATAATATATGCAATAACAGTATTCTTGGTTTTGAAATATTTTTAATTTATTAAATATATTACAAGAAAACATATGACCATAAATAATATATATATAATTTATATATATATATATATATATATATATAATGCATACCTAAGAGGAATAAAAATACAAGAATAATATATTTAATCATACAATTTAAAGCTTTGTTGGCAAACAGTACCACCATCATCAGGAATAATAAAGAATCTCATACATACAAGTGTTAGATTATAGAAAGAGTGTTGCCAAATCTATTAGAATATTATAAAATTTATTAACTGGGATGCAATAACTTTACATACATTGAATATAGTATGAAATTTTTATTATATCTGTATTTGTTCACTTATGAACTTGTAATATATATATATAGAAATAAATATATATATAAATAAAATATATATTTTAGAAATATATAAATATAAAAATTAAAATAAGTTGATATATGAACAAATACAGATAAAATCTAAATTTGATACTGTATTCAATGTATGTAATGTTACGGCAGCAAATTGTTAAATTGGACAATATTGTAATAGATTTGGCAATGACGTTTTTTTATATTTAACACTTGTATGTAGGAGATTATTTGTTATTCCGTATTATGTTGGTACTGTTTACCAACAAAAAACTTCGAACTCTATGACTCAATAAATTATTCTTGTTTTTGTATTTCTCTTATTTTCTTATTGAAACACAAGAATACAAAATTAATTATTTATGTATATGTACTCGTATAGTGCAATAATATTTAACAATATTTAATTATGCATTTCTGAAAGTTTTTCACATTCCGTAAATATATTTCATGACAAAAAACAACTCAATAATAGGTTAGTTACTGATTTTTCTATAAAAAATGTATTTACTGCTAAACATGACTTCCAACACAGAGCAACTAAATTTAATTGCAAAAACGAATAATGTAGTAGTAAGTGATGGCAATCTAATGCAACGAATGAATCGTTTCTCCTGTTCAAGCTCCGTTTATCTAACTCATGAGACCAAATTACTTTTATCCAGGAAAGTTAGTCCTGCAAACCGTTTACTCCCAAGTTATACATTTGCGCCAATTTTTCCCTGTTTAATGGTTCAGTCTCTCTTTCTAACCTCTAATATATATCTGTGATATTATATAACATGATAATTTTAAACCCATTGTAATACATAAGGGTGGTGGTATTTCCTAGCAAAAAATAAATAATTTCTTACACATCAAAGAAATACTCCGACAAAAGGTATAAATTTGCATAATTATTCTTGCTTTATTCAACCAGCATTTGCAAACAGACTTATGTGTTTTAAAATAATTCCAATTTGACGTACTTATTTTATAATCATATTTATCAAATCCGTATTTGAAAAACCATAGTAGTTATAGTTTGATTTTGTCCGATTACTTTTTTGTAAATAATTTACTAAAGAAGAAAGAACGAATTGTATTCATCACCCTAATTTTTTCCTTATCTACATAATTGAAAAAAATAGAAGTAGCATATGGCTAAATGGTATATTAAATCAACTTACTATGATTTTCTAAAACCAATATAAACTGAATACTGATATTAAAATATTTCCGATTGCGTGTAAGTGTGTGTGTGTGTGTGTGTCTTGAAACGGTCTGAATCACCGTTCAAATTAAGAAATTATTTATTTCTTATTTTTAAATAATATTTTTAATATTTAAATAATAAGGTTTTCATTTATGGTATAAGAAAACGTTGTAAAGAGTCAAGATGTCAGTAAAATGTTGAATAAGTATTATTAAGACAAATTTATAATTATAATAGTATGAAACTGTAATAACTAACTAAATTTGACAAACGGGAGTGCAGTGAAAATTTTCTAAGATCCGAAAAATGCTAACTTAAGAACTAGGTCACGTAGAACTATCACTGACCAGCAAAATCCAAAATAAACAATAACGAAAACAGAATTTAAAAAACTCAAATAACAAAAAAAGCTACAGCCATTAAAATAATACACATTTTCAGTGTTCTAAAACAGAAAACAAATTTATGCAGGTTGAATCGAATACGTTGTCCAACCAGCCCGTACAAGAAAAGAAGCACCGAAATAGCGTCGAGCTTAGAGCAGGGGTTAAGGGTTACATAGCCGCAATAAATACAGGAACTTAAGGACCTGTAAGGCAGTCTGTAAAAATTTTAATTACGAGGTGCTAACTGCCGTAATGTCGGATGGCGCCTAGAACCACCGTCGGACAGATGGAACAAAACCATCACGCTTCCGCCCTATAAGACCGTACATGGACAAGGGCTCCAGACTCAGCCTCCAGGACGCGGAAATGGAGAATGACGTCCATCGACTGACCAGGAATGGCAACTTCCGATGTTCAGGGACCAGGGAATCCAGACGAGAGGACTCTAGGACCGGCACTGAAATCCTTGGAAAGTCATTTTCTCTATTATATACAAATTAACGTCAAATTTAGTCAGTTAAATTTATTAAATTGAAATTACCAGTTAAACTTAAACAATGACTTCACTCTTTGATGAAAATTTAAATAGATCTTAAACTTAATAAAATTAATTAGTATAACAAAAATGATTAAATAATAAATATTAAATTTACAAAGTGGTTTTGGCCATAAGCCAATCATTTTCAAGAAGACCAGATTTATTGAATCATATAAATTTTAAAATTATTTATAATAAAATGTGAATTTACCAATTCAATCTTGAAATGAGAAGATAATTTTTTTTATTACGTTAAATTTTGAAATAATTTTGTTTAAAAATGTGTAAATGTAATTAATGAATTATATATGAAATGTAGGATTTAAATATGTGAAAAATAACAATTTTTAATTAATTATTTGTGTATCAAAGTACAGTTTTAATTAAATTTTAATAATTAATAAATATATATAAAATTCAGAACCTAATGTTTCTTCAAACAAGTTCTCTTCTGAGAAGCAATTTATTGAGCTATTCTAAAAATTAGTTGTTTTTGTGTATTGAATCCCAGAGTTGATGTCTACTGGCAGATCATGTTTAAAGAAAACAGGAGCCTTTTAAAAAAGGTATCTTAAACATGGTCATATTTTGCATGTCCCCTTGCTGTTCCTGCAGATCTCCTGAAGTGGTAAGATTCTTTGAATATTTTGTATGTTCATATAAATGTTGTTTCTTTCCAGCTGACTATTTTACTGACATGTGTGACTATATACAGACCCAACAAACCGGCCAACCATCTTAAAGGAGGTCATACAATCGTTAAGGTAGACGTCAGCGGGAATAGGCTTGCATTTGGGCGTGGTCAATTAAGCGGGAACACAAGACAAAATTTAGGGATCTTAACACGGTACACAAAACGGTGTGAGCAGCAGATATATAAATATATAATAAAAAGGCTATTGTGCCAATTAGAGCAGGGGGGGGGGACTTTGCAGTGTGTGTGTCACCAGGCGAAAGTGTCTAATATTAAATTTATTTTAAATCAACGATAAATAAAATATTAAATATAGGAAAAAGAAATGTAAACGTAAGTACTCAGCACTAAATAAGACTAATTGTGAGTATTAAAATATAGTATAAAAAACATAACCCTAAATTGGTCAAAGCCTAATCTACCGGTATAAATTGTACGGCAAAAATGTAATTAGCGATTAAAATGCCTAATGTTAATTATATTTGGACTAAATTAACTACATAATAGAAAATATTAGACTCAGACAGAATAGACAAATTAATTTAGACATATAAAGAACTAATTGTAATTCGTAATATATATTAAACAAAACTGTAACCTAAAAGTGGCTAGCACTAATAACTGGCGCTAATAGGACGGTAATTGTCTAGTTAATGGAACAAGGCCATAATACCTGATAGAAATTAAGGTTAACCAAATATAACACATATTAGTCATTATAAGAAAAAGAAATGTAAGGAGAGGAACATATGCCCAGCTAGGGAATATTGTATTTCTTAAAATGTAATATAATTATTCATAATCTATAATTGTAAAGCCTAGAATTTATATAAGGAATATAATTATATTTGACATGGTTAAAAACGCGAAAAGAGATTGGATAATAGATCTTCCCACACTGAGAAAACAGCGGTGCCGTGGTAATAGTATATGTGAAATACAACATTGAGTTAAATACATTGGAAGAAATATAGACACATAAATTATAAAAACAAAAGTTAAAAAATTAAATTAAGACAGGTCATTCAAGAAAAGACTTTCATGTTAATCCAGAAGGAATAAGTTAGGTAAATACAAGTAGAATGGTTTAGAGATTACAAATAAACAAGAGGGTTACCATGACAACGGAGATCCCATTCGAGGAATATTCAAGATGAAAGTATGACGTGCAGAGTTAGGGTTTGTACGAGAAAACGAGCCTTGCCGAGGTAACGCGAAACAGAAGCGTCTCGAGTAGTGTTTTAACATCAGGCGACCTCAAAGAGCAAACGTGTTGTAATACAACAGTAAATAGTGCTTCAGTGTGACACAGGAGTGAAAACATATTTGGGAAGATGCTCAAATAACCTAATAACCTCAGCCTTACCAAGAAATTGCCTAAACACCTGACTTACAGAATTTCACAAACGCCATACAGTGTGATGACATTAGATCTTCAAGAGATAAATGGGCAATGCCCATAAACCAACCAGTTTAGGAAGATAATTCACTTTTTTACAGTACAAGGTTACATAAACAATCCTTTATTCTATCTAATAAATCTTTGTTTCAAAGTATATTAATTTCAAGTCAAAATTAAATACAAATGGAGGAGTCAAAAGGAGATATACCTATCTTAGGTTACATAAATAAAAATCTAATTATAACTAAATTGACTTTCCTTGCAAACGTTTGTCTGTAATGGGGAGTAACGTTTTAAGTTTAGATGACTAATCCATTATGTCTTTATTCCTAAATAACTGATGGAAGTCATTTATTTACAGAGTAGATAATTAATAAAATGAGTGAAATTAAATGAAGTTTGTATAAAATGCATAACCTAGTATAATTAAAGAGGCTAACCTAAAAATGGGTAAAAAATAAGAAGAATATCTTATTGAGTTAAATAAAATTTGTAATGAAAAGCAATGCCTTTTGTGACTATATAGATTAACCTTAAAATGTTATAATATTAACAAGACTCTGTGATATGTGAAATTTAACTTGGATACACCAAATTATGTGCAAAATAGGTTAAATGTTAGAATATATTATGAACTTTTGTCTTTTACATATTATTAAAAAAGAATAGGGAATGTATCTATATGTACGAGTATATGTGTCTTAATAATAATAATAATGTAGATATTATAAGGAGGCATATTCTGCACTCATAACCTGATACCAGATAGGCAGGTTAACTGTGTGTTAACTCTCTCTCTCTCTCTCTCTCTCTCTCTCTCTCCCCCCCCCTCTTTCTGTGTTAATTTTTAGGAAAAGCGAACATATAGCGATGGATAAAATTTTGTATTTTTTAAAATTCTTATTACTATAAAAAGTCTATATAAGTATTTACCTTATCTAAGGGTATTTAAACCTCTAAAGTAAATAAAACCAATATATAGTTTATAAAAATGTTGAAACGATAAATTCTAAAGCATTGTATAAATTATTCTGTCACTCGCAGGTAAGACATAATCACAGAGCTAGCAGAAAACGCTCCATACTAATATAGCAAATGTTAGAACGAGAATAGCTCTTGTAATTAGGAAATAAAACTAAAAATAATTTCAAATAGCATGTTGAACTATAAATAGCTGACTTGATAACTATTTATTTTCAATATTATATTTCTACAGAGAAATCGTAATTTGTAAATTAAAGGAATTGTTTACAATAACGATTGAACTAGATACATAACCAACTTAAGAACTAATAATTCAAAAAATAATTTTGTGGATATAACATTGATAAAGGTGTATATATACAAATATGCATATCTATACACATAAGGTGTAAGTATAAAAACATATATATATATATATATATATATATATATATATATATATATATATATATATATATATGCTTTATGAATCCCCAACATTACGCTTTTTGACACAACTATTTTCTCGACTACTATCGGAGTTATGTTGGCTAATATAATTATTGAACTGTTTATTCAATGTATGTTTACAGCCATTTAAACTCAGAAAATTATCAATTTTAATGCTTTTAAATCATGATATTTCAATTGCTAAAAAGTGAACAGTAATTGTTACATGTTACAACTTATATTTCCATACGGGTAATTGTATATATATATATATATATATATATATATATATATATATATATATATATATATATATACACCCTGATACGTATGCCTTCTCGGATAGATAACTATGATGAAAGGTTACTATTCGGACAGGGGTACATCCGTTCATTCTAAAGAAATGTTTCCAAATTTCGGTAATTCTAGCAATATATAAATTTAAAAACTCTTGAAACACATTATTTTAAAAAATATTTTCCTTTTCCCTAAGGAACTAATGCTCTAGCATCACGATCCTGTCTCTGTAATTATTTTTTGGCTACCGTATTTAATTGCTTCCTTTAGCCAGTCATATTTAAAATACAAACTTTATACTCTGTTAAATGATACATAATTAATTATACCCAATGTGAGTATTAACACCCAATATGTTTTTTAATAAAAGGCAGGAAGTGTTTGAACATTTTTCTAACCAAAGCCTAAGGATCAAATCTTCATAACTTTATAAATTTTAAATTGGCCACTGGGAAATAACAAGTTAAATAATATCTTATAATTACTGGAAAGGTTTCACTGATAACATTTATGCTACAATTTAACCTCAAATTTACCTGTAAAAGCAAACAAGCAGATACATTCATTTTAATAAAGTAAAATTAGATTGTTGAAGAAGACTTAAATAAAAAAATGGACATTTCACACTATTTCTGTTTCAAACTTCTTACAATTACATTTCTCAGTGTTAAAATTCCAATAGCGAATAGGTCAAGGTTTTTCACCATAAGAGTTTTCATTCTAATACAGATAGTTTGATAATATTAAAATTCTCTTTTTGAACCAAGCTGAACTAGTATTAGAACACCGGAGATAGTATAAATAATAAATCACATGTACACACGCGCGAATGCGAATGAGTATCTATAACATATTGCTGGAGATAGTTTTTTTTTTTTAGGGAAATGTTAGTACTTATATTAACTGAATAGTAAAAAAGGAGAATCAATTACTTAAAGGACAAAGAACGAAGTAAAGCATTTTCTGTCTTAGTGACTTAGGACCTACAGCGTCGGTTAAATAGCTGAAGTTTAGTACATTAAACTGTTGAATATAACATGTTGTTGACAAACACGGTACATATATACCCACTACAACAATATATCACTTATATGGTATATCATACACAAAAATAAAAGGAAACCTTATTAATAAATATTTGCACTTCCATAAACAAATAAGCCTTATACTTATTGTAGTAACGACCTGAATTTAAAAAAAAATAAAATTTAGTAAATTTATACTGTAGACTGCTTCTATTTAAATAAAGTGGTATTTCAATGGACATAATATTGACTTCGGGTGAATAAAAGCTTCATTTCTACCGTTATTATTAACTGAATTATAATTGCCGTGTGAGTTATAGATATTCCATTACATAATTAAAGTTGTCAATTTTGTATATTGTTCCTTATCATTGGTGTTATATACGCGAGTTAATTATCACGACGATCCGTCGGATCCCATTAATCGAGTTATTGATTTTGAAATACTAATTAACTTTGCACTGAATACATAGATACACATTTTATTATTTATACTTTTACAAACCCACAGTTTATTGTACTTGTTGCACTGTAACTGCTTTTTGTTTCAACTGAAGCTAAATTATAATACATAGTATTAAATTTGTATCCAGCCTGAAGGAGGGTTACGCCGTTTTCTCAACTGGACGCGGTCGGTGACACGACTCTTAAGAATTTAATTATGTTACAAAATTTATTTTGTAGCACATTACCGCCAATACCCTGCTTCGATATTACAGAATCTCTGGTAAAGCATGACCTGCAGCAAACGCGTGAGTAATTATATTTTAGGGTTAATAACACAAGTATGTCTCATACAATTCAATATATTGCAGAGTCTCTATGATTTAAACTGATGTTATATTACAATACAATAGATAAGACCACATAAATTATCAAATATATTTAAAATATCAATTGAACCGTTAGTTAAATACGAGTATGTTAGCCAGGTCGTCTCGACAGTGGACCGTCTCTTACAGTCGAGGCTTTAATCCAACTCGAATGACAAACAAAATTAGAAAACTAATTCTTAGTAAAATCCCGATACAGCTTAAACACGCACACGTAACAGATACTATAGGGCAATGAAACAAACATATTTCGGCAGGATCGTAAGGTGTCTGGTTGATACTTTTGGTCCAGATTAGGGTACTTCTAATTCAGACCGTGTAATGAAATCACATTTACCGTTTGATACAAATAAAAAAAAATATGTATTTGATTACAGAACTTCATTTGAAATTTCATTTTTTTTTTCTTCAACCAACATGTAAATTCAGGGCGCTGAGGGTGGTTATTTCTACAAATCGTTTAATATACCTTATGCATATGCATAAAATGTTTTACCTGAGTTTTGATGTTCATGTCCCTAATATATTAAAATATTAGCTGGGAAATATATATATATATATATATATATATATATATATATATATATATATGTATAAAGAACTAAGTCAAAATACAAATACAAGAATTATAATTGAATGTACTATATATATATATATATATATATATCACTTTCACTTAGGTACTTAAACGTGATGAAAGTGATAAGTGTATACAAGAAAACAGTGTTGCATAATCTACAAATATATATATATATATATATATATATATATATATATATATATATACACACACACACACACACACACTCACTCACACGTTTATAACATTGCATTTCCTGATATTTGTTACAAAAAAATACTTTACCAACACGGACATGACCTCTCGTTCAGCAGTTAATTATGATCTAGCATATCGTTAACCTGTTTCCTCTAACATGAATTTGAATAATCATCCCACGAGGTGCTGCGCTCTATGGAAACTAACTCTAATATTTCCATTCAACTTTAAAACTTAAACGTATTTTTTGTATAAGAAGAATGTATCACAAGAGAATCATTTTTTTGTAAACCACATTTAAATCATAATATGGCCTATATCTATTTTTAAAGTATAGACACTACTGAAAATATAATATAAAATATTTCTTAAGCTATGTATAAGTATAAATAACTCTCTGAAGCTTATGGGGAAGTTGTGGTGTCCTATTAATTGTTTATCCGTAGGAATAAATATGGATATCGATTCCTTCAGTGGTAAATTTAATTACCATTACAAATATAATTCGATTACTACATTCTGATGGATCGTCGTATAATTTGCATTTTACAATTATGTCTCTAATTTGATGCAAATGAATATGCAAATTCAACAAAATTATTAAGTTATTTAAATATTTAGATTTCACAGAGCTTTTATAATTCCGTTAATAATAACGCCGGAAATGAACCTTTAAAACACCAAAAGTGAGCATTAAGTTCATAGAAAGTTTACATTTGGAAAACAAAGCAAATAATATTATAATATTATAAACTACGTGTTGTATTAGGTTTTATAATTTTACTTTAGTACCTGTCCCATTATGATATATTAATCAATCATGGAAGAGACAATATCTAACGTTGCCTCTGCACCCGCACTTGTTTAGAATTGCCACTATACACGACAATTTAATTTTAAAAATAAACTAATTATTAAGACTGATTATGAAATGGGAACTAAAAGTTATATTACCTTATTATTTATTAAATATTGTTTAATTACGGTTTTTATTTTCATGATACAGTAATGTAAGATATTTAGACAGATGTATAATATTACATTCTGTTGTTTTCACCATGTTCGCTCATCATGACTCTCATAAAATGTAAGAAATGTTAAAAAATTGTAAAATACTAGTGTTAGTACCCACACACATAAATACGACATTGGCTACTTATTGCACAAACACAATCATACTATTCAATTGGTATATCATCTACATCCACAAATTGACACAGGAATGGAACGTTTCGCATAGTACTATTTACTGGGAGAGGTAAGGTTTGAACTGAGTTCTTAGTTCAAAACATGCCTCACAGATACGTTTTAATTCGTTCCGTGGAATTATATTATCTCTGGTTCTTTTATTATCTTAATATTGTAAGATGAATGAAAATTTACACTATATGTAGACCTATCACGGCTTAATTTCACACTGCCTGACCGTTTGTAATCACTCTCTCTAAAAATATATTGTAACAAATTAAGGAATAGTAACAAACATCTACAGCCATTTCTTTGGATTAATAAAACGTAAAAATAAAGCGAATCTAATTTTTATAAAATCGAAATTTTAATCTAGACGCTATTTTTAAAAATATATTTTCCCTTTTTTCAATTTTTAAATGCGCAGAGATCTTAATGGTTTTGTCTGCTATAGGTCTTGATAGGTTTAGCGAATGCTGCATTATTTTCGTTCTGTGGTTGACAGTGTTGTTACTTGTGACCTAGTTACCAGTATGAAAGGTTTTTTCGGTTGTCCGTTGTCAAAGTAATGCCACGTATCCTATTATATATATATATATATATATATATATATATATATATATATATATATATATATATATATATAAATAATATATTATAACAATAATTTACACATTTGGTGAGTAACTTCGATTCGGATTTTTAAATATGGAGAGAAAGCTACATTAATAATAAGTTAAGATATAGTGACTACATATTATTACTAATTCAAACAACTAGAGTCGAAATAAATAACTACATTACTTAAGTCAAATTAACTACATCAATAATGAATAACAAATGCATTATATATATATATATATATATATATATATATATATATATATATATATATATATATATATTTATATATATGCTGAAACGTATTCCTTCATGGAAAACTATGATGAATAGCTATTATCTGGAGTACATCCGTTCATTCTACAGTGCATAAATCGTAGTTCCAACGTTTCGCAAGAATCTCATCTAGCATTGAAATATCGAAACTGCGATTTTATGCACTGCAGAATGTACGGATGTACTCCAGATAATGACTATTCATCATATTTTTCCATCCGTGAAGAAATATTTATCAGCATATATATATATAGAAGAATCGTTTTTCTGAGTGACTGACTGAGAATCAACGTATAGTCGAAAGTATGAAAGGTAGAGGCCTGAAATTTGCAGTGTATATTCCGTTCATTACATAGTCGCATAATAAGAAAGGATTTTACAAAATGTTTATTTTTAAGGCTAAGCCTTGCAAAATTTCTTAGAAAGTATACAAGTCCCATATGAAATGCACAGAGAAATTATAATTTCCTAGACTATGCGTCTTCTATATTCAGTATAACCTCTTACAGGAAAACAGACCAGAACCAGATGTAGTGCAAACGTAGGAATTTTCATTATTAATAAGAAAAACGAATTACAAATAATTTAATGCAATACATTGGTGAATTTGACTATAAAACTGACTATATTAATTAAGTTAGGATGCATTGGTTTTTCTAGAATCATTTCTTTATTACATTTATTAATAATATCTCCGACTGGTAAAACCACTAATATAGATTACAGAGAAGTTTTAAATAAAATGTTTTAACGTATTAGTTAAAACCATTACTTTTATTAACTCCATACATTTGAATGATTTTAGTCATTACTGAATAATATATAAATATTAATTATATAGTTTTAAGTAGAATATTAATTGTAATAGTGAAATACTTCCGAAAATTCATAGCACATTATAATAGTACCGAAAGAAATAGAACCGAAACTTTGGTTTCTGAATAAACGTTCGTGATTTTATTTGTTACTGTGCTCTTATTTCCGAGTCTATATATATATATATATATATATATATATATATATATATATATATATAATATAGCAATATGTATTCTTGTGTATTAATAAAGAACTAAGTCAAAATACAAATACAAGAATTCTAATTCTTGTATTTTATTTCGACTTAGTTCTTTATATATATATATATATATATATATATATATATATATATACATGTTTGCGTTTGTGTGTTTGTGTGTGTGGAGGGTTTCTGTGTGTGAGTACATATATGATTCTTTATTAACGCTAATTTTTTTCTGTCTCTTTCTTGATTGTTACCTTTCATATCTTGACCGACTGTGATGCCATTCTCTCCTCAACCATTCGACGAGCTACATTTTTTTTGCTGCTATATTAGGCCCCACATATGTTTTCAGTACACGTCGTATTTAAGCATTTCAATCTTGTGAATCTGTTTCACTGTATTCCATTTCATTGTAAAACATTGGAAGGATTTAAATATATCAAGTATTACATAGATATGTAACATATACATACATTTAAATAAATCAAAAACAAAAACTGTTTAGATAATATCACTAAAATGTATGTAAATGAATTTTCTCAATCAGATTTAGAGCTTAAGGAAATGTTATTGATTCAAGGTGATTATTCATTAACCGTTAAGCGGACACTTTGCGGTACTCCTTGTCGCAAATTCATGAAATTCATAAACTGGTAATAAATGACTCTATGTGCTGAGTTGTTAAGTATTCTCTGTTCCTCACCTTATCTACGTGATTCCAAAGTTGTGTTAATTTTTCTCAGTAGTTCATTTGCTATTGAGCTATGAAGACGACCACTACATATTGCGGTAATTTATTCTGCCGTGCTCCTAGAAATGCAACTGAAGTTTTTTTGGATTGCAATTAAATTATCATTATGATAACATTCATATTCAGTTTGATCATTTTTGTGTGTTGTATAATTATTTTTTCTTCATAAATGGTAGTTAATATTCACATTTACTTCAATTCTAGTAAATTATGCTCCTTCATGAATCCAGTAGAATCCTTGTCTCCTATAGAGTCAACAGGAGAATATATCTTAACGAATTGCAAGACAGTTTATGGAATATAATGGAAACTCAGACCCCTTTCAAAAGACATTGTTCTCTTTATTGAAATTTTTTGATTAAAAAAAACATTATGTAACCAATTAATCAAAACTGTACCTTGCTTAACTTGTGGAAAACACAAAAAAATTAAAACCTAGGTACGTTGTAGCTCTTGCAAAATATCTGTTTGTAGAACGGCAAATTCAACGTCTAACTCGATGTTTCGATTGCACTAAGGAAACCGATAGTGAATAGTTTAAAACACATAATAGAAAACGAGTAAAATGTTGAATAATATGAGTCATATCTTTTCAGTTTTGTAGCTACATGATTTTTTCCAGTTAGAGGCCAGATGAATGTTAGATTCGTCTACATTTCTTACGAGAAATGTATAATTTCACACATACCTTAGTATTAGAAGAACATGGATTCTTGTTTCAAGCTGAACTTTAAATTCAATTTCTTCATTGTTACCAATAATAAATAAGAGCTAATTATGTTCTATTACTATATTATTATATTTATAATATTGTTGATTTGTAATTTATTTATTAGCTTAGTATTATAAATAATCGTACTCCATCCATAACATGACTGTTACCTAAACATTGTGTTTAATTATAAATGTAATGTAATAATAAAGTTATTCTTGATAATTGTAATTACTGACCAATAAAACAATAATCACATAATGTAACGGTTCAAGCCCTTACCAACATAATTAATTTACTTACCAGGGCTTCTAGCTCTAAGCCACAGGTCAGGCAGATTACTGTCTGTCTGTAACGATCTTCATATCTTGAAGATAGAACTTGGTTACTTGTGAAATAAGTATTGAATATTTTAAAATACAAAGTTAGACCATTTAAACTAGCAGAGTCTAATTAAATTATTATTTTAAGGCTTATTTAATTAGGATGTATGGGATTTGTGTGCTCGTTAAGTATTTGCTCCCTTAATCTTCAATTAAAACCAATCAAACATTGCCATATCAATTAGATATTAAAATTTAGACTAAGCTCCTGCATTTATAAAATAAGAATCAAATTAAACAGAAATTAGGACTGTACATTCACATACAATTTTTGGTCAAGTGTTTTAGTCTCTTCGTGTAGTATTATGTATTTTGAGATTTTTGTCGGTGTCTATCTCGTGTAGAAGTAATATTGCATGCCATTTGGGCTCTTTTTGACAAACAATATATAACGTGTCGTCGTGAGTTCTGAATTGTATACCAAGGCACATCCCACCTTCCTTGTTTTCCATTCCCTTTTAAAAATTAACAAAGGCTTGAATTTCTCTCCAAGAATAACTTTTCTAAAATTTTACTAGTTTTGAAGTTATAAATTTGCTCGTAGCCTATACACAACTGATACATATATTTAACTTTATTAAACATTGTTTTAAATCCATTTACAAAATTTCTCTTTTATTATTATAATTCCTTAGTGCTATTGCTTTTAAATATGAATTGTTTATCAGACAGTTTTACATTTATTTTCAAATTATTTTAACTTTAAAACATGTTAATTCTACAATTCATACAAGTATGATAACCTCTTTTATCGTCTGATAAATTTTCTCCAGGGGTTCAGAAAACAAACGGAACGTTCATGGCATAGAAAGCAAAGCAAACTCGAAAAGTTTAAACACACACTTTATGTAAACATTGTACTTTAGGCTGGGTACAAATTTATAAAAACCGACAATCAAATCTAACTTGCCTGACATTTGGACTATGCATCGACTTGTGTAAACACTATGACCGACATCTGGCTATTAGGCCATGTACAAACTTACAAAAAACCTAACTTTTATTACGCACAGCTATGACTCATATTTTAAACAACGACTCTCCTGGTTTTGAAACTCTACACTATACAATACAAGAAAAAAAACTGGTTTGGACTTGAAATCTCCCCTCTGTTTACACAAACGTTTCCTGCGAGCCATTTTCTATTACGCTCAACTAATATTTTAAAACAACTTCCGCTGTTAAATTATTATTGAATACAAAATTTTATCTTATTTAATATAATGAATTTTTTCAGTTATTCTCAGCCATATTTAGTTTTCTTTTAGCCAACACACAAATTTACATCTCAAATTAGGCAGATTTAATTTAGGCAAAGTTTTAGCAGAATTTTAGCCTCTAAGCAGAGTTGCGCAATTGTATTTCTATCCCTTTTTACCTCGGTAAGTTTTGAATTTATTTGAAATGTGTTTTTAATTGCTTATTACCAACATAATTAATTTACTTACCAGGGTTTCTAACTCTACGTCACAGTTCAGGCAAATTGCTGTCTGTCTGTAACGCTCTTTATTTCTTGAAGGTAGATCTAGGTTACTTGTGAAATAAGTATTTAATATTTTGAAATACAAAGTTAAACCATTTAAACTAGCAGAGTCTCATTAAATTCTTATTTAAAGGCTTATTAAATTAAGATGTATGGGATTTGTGTGCTCGTTAAATATTTGCTCTCTTAATCTTCAATTAAAACAAATCAAACATATTTTATTTAGCAAAAAAATTATAAAGTTACAAACCAAAATACATATTTCTGAATTATTGCGTTAGTTACTGATTTGTGAACATTTAACAATTTACTTATGAGGAAATTTACATATTATTATATCAATGGCTGAAATGACTCTGTTTTCGAGTTTGATTCCTTGCTCTTTCCATAGTTAATTTTTACAAATTGAACTGAAAACAAATGCACCAAATAATGCATAAATTACATTTATTTACGTATTAAAAAATTTAAAGTTTATTAATTTTGTATTAAACTGTTTAAGCATTTAAATTTTGTGATAGTTCACCAAAGTTTGAATTTGTTTACTTAGCTGTTTTAACAAGGTGTAGCCTCGCATCCCTCTATTTGAAAAACCTTACAAGATTCCATCGGTCATGATTTTGAAAAGATTTCAGTAACTCAGCGTTCCATCTTCGTCATTGGCAATGTGCGCTGTCTTCTATATTCTGATTTTAAAAAATTTAAAAAAAAGACTGTTACATTAAAAATTTAAAACAAAACATTTCCTCGCTCTTGGAGACGACCGTTGCATTCTACATCCTGATTTTTAAAGAGTTAGCTATCGGTCGCAAGCAGGCGTCCTAGTTGCCGCGCATCGATTATGCGCATATTACTTTAATCTTTCAAACTCTTTCTAAAGATGCCACTACGAACCAGATATTTGATATATTTCTAACAAATCACAATTTTTTGATTTAGTTCTATTATTGTTCTATTTTTGAATACATTCTCGTTCGTTTTCTGAAATGTCCTTTTTTAATATGCAACACCACCTAAAATGTGTTACAATAAAACAAACTAAATATAAGATTTTAGAAAGACGTACCGCTACGCACCTGGTTAGTTGTGTCTGAAAACGCGCCTTCTCAGCTTTTAAAATGAATAATTACCAAATTTCTTTAGTCCAACACTCAGTCATACGACGTTGTCATTAAAAAGGTGACTTAGTATATATATATATATATATATATATATATATATATATATATATATATATATATATATTGTACTGAATATTTTACTGTAACTGTAAAGTTTTGTCTATTAACTAGGCTGGGTTTAAAATTAACGACATCTGTTATCGTTCAAGGTATATGGTCTTAAGTAAGCACCGTGTTTAAGAGCAGCCGTAATCCCTCTGTCTGGGGACATAAAACGTTGCCTTATCATAAAACTGTCGCTAGTAGCTATTTTTCATTCTCAGTTTCCGATAGAAATTTGTAGTCACTACTTACAATAGTTTATAAATAATTTTCAATTTTAATTTCTTCAGATCATGATATCAACATATCCAAATACGTATTTTTTGCAAAACACAAGAAAAGAGTCATTGCTCAACATTCAATGTTACATGCCCAGACATTCGCAATTGTTGGCTTTTAAGAATAAAAATTTTATAAAATCTAAACCTGAGTGTCTAATTTATGTCAATTTTTATTGGTAGTGACGTTTATGCCCATATGTCGTTTGTCGATCCTGAGACAAACCGGATTTAAAATAACCCTACACATACACACACAGATACACACACACACACACACACACACACACACATACACACATCACACACACAAACACACATACACACACAGACTTGAGGAGGCACCAAACGCTTCTACGGTAACTGTAAGTGTAGAGTTGATTACAAATAAAATTGTTAGCTGTAGAATTATATAGTAAGGGTATTAATAGTTTGTGTATGTTTAGAGGGTAAATAAAATTAAATAATGCCACTTGAGAGGATTAAAAGCTTGTAAAAATAAAGATAAAGGGAAAGTGTGGGGACTAGGTAAGAGCATAAGAGAGAAGGTAAATACGACCTAAGTGGTGTTAGGTGCAAATTTTTTTTTTATATAAATAAATCTAATGATAAAAAAATAACAAAAAGAAATTACTATATAAGTAGTGTTGATATGTTTGTGTTTCAGCCTGATTTTATGAAAAATAATCTGTGTGACAGGGCATGGATCTGTGTGAAGAAATGATTTTTTTTTTTGTAAAACTTTGAAATAAGGTATGTAACGTAGTAAATGAGGATTCGCTAGACCACATAGATTGATATTTGAAAAATAAATTTGTTTATGAGAAGGGGAAAAATAGAGAAATAAGAAAATAAACAAATATTCTTTCTTTTTAAAGGGGGGATTTTGCGATGGTCAATCAGAGGTGCACAGATTACCGTCGCAATTATATAGAAAATTCAGGGTTTTTTATAATTTAGGTATATTAGAATTCAAGGGAAAAAGAGAAATAAAATGACCTAAGAAGTTTGATATAATAAGTAAAGGGGTATAAATTTGAAGAAACTAAGCCATTAGCTGGGAGAAGGGTTGATGTATGTTTTGAAGTACTTTTTAGATAGGTTGAAAGGGTGGAAAGGGTCATAATCCACCTAAAAACACCAACGACATTCGAGGGGACCCCAAATTAAAAAAGAAGAGGAAAGTGGCCAGTAACAAAAAAAATGAAAGAGTTAAGCGACAAACAAGTAAACAGGCAAGATTATGGATCGGCTTCGATCGAGAACTTGCCAGCGTGAGAAACGTAAATAAAGATCTCGAGCGGATCACCTTATGTGGATTGCGTCATTTTAAAGCTTCGCGATTGATCTAAAACCGGGAGTGAGGAAGATGACGCTTAGAACGCCAAGCTAAATCGACAAGGAAGGAGCAGCGTTACTCTGGATATCAAGGGTGGAAGACGTGCGTTAGGATCGCTCCGTTTTACAAGTCTTTGTGTAAGTTTGTGACTCGAAAAAAAGACACAAATATGCAGGGCAAAAGGCGCGATTGGTTGTCACTAAAAATGTATTTCCATGTGTTTTGGAATCTTTTCGGAGGAGGTACCTTGTCCAAAATTGGTTTCCAACAGTAACATCGTTTTGGCAGCGTCCTCAAGAAGTTTGTGGGAATTAGGGGTGAACAATAAGAGAAAATATTAAAGTCAATAAAAAATTAAATAACGAACAGTGTTTCAACATTCTATAAAACAGTGAATAGTGCAAAACTCAAATTAAATTAAATTTCAAATTTAACTCAAATTCTTATAGTTAAACAGTGAAATATAAATAATAAATCGAACAATGGAAATTCAAAAACGGAAAGTGAGAGTGCAAAATGTTATAGTTTTGAAAATAGGGATCTGAAATTCTACTAGTCAACGCAGAAATGGCATGCTGGGGTGGTAGGCTAATGATTCGGACTAGGGATGCGAACGAGAAAGGAGACGGCGTAGGTGACGCTTCCATTGTGGGACCTATGTTGTTATATATATATATATATATATATATATATATATATATATAATAAATTAAAAATATTTCAAAAACCAGTATACTTTTAATGAATATATTTATTCAAAGCTTTTCGCCGATAAAATAGTATCAGCATCTTCAGGGAAATAATTATCTATTACATTAGATAATTATTTTCCTGAAGATGCTGATACTATTTTATCGGCGAAAAGCTTGGAATATATATATTCATTAAAAGTATTCTTGTTTTTGAAATTTTTAAAATTTATTAACTATATTACAAGAAAACATATCACCATATTTAATATATATATATATATATATATATATATATATATATATATACATATATATATATATATATATATATATATATATATATATATATATACAAATAATGAATAACAATACCAATTTACATATTACGAGTCGCAATTATTTTAAATAAATTAAATAATTACATTTATTTATTAGTAAAAACTGTATTAACACCACAGTGTCATTCACCACAAGTTTAAAAAAATGTATTTGGACTTCAGTGAATGACTAAAAAGTAATGGACTAACGAATGAAATATTGAACAATTTAATATATAAATATTTATATGGACAAAACGTGATATTGAAAGCCCGGAAGAAATTTTTTTCTAATTGATCAAAGTTTCCAATTGACCAAAATATTGAATTTCTCAATTTACATACACACACTAGAAATGATTTACGGAACACATATTATTTTTAAATTATGTAATACTACACTGTTTCAAGGTTACACTTCAAGGTTACTCTGTAACATTATCTTTTAGCATTTACCATAACGAAAACATTCAAGAAATTCCTATGCGCGTTGAATATCCCTGTACAGAAGAACCAAAATAAAATGACACTAAAGAGAAGCTGAAGCTAAATGTAATGTATACAGTTATTGATCACCGTAACAGGTTAACTTTAACTAGATTAAAAACTACAGTTAACCCCGACACGATCTACTCTCTCGTTTTCACGGATGCTTAACCGCATGCTGTTTGTGTTCCGGCAATTAATTATACCTTTTCCCAACAACGGCTTCGAGAAATAACTTTGTTAATTCAACTTTGAAAATTGTTAAAATATGAGGTAAAGTGTAATGTGGAGGAGTTATTATCCTTTTTTTAGTATATCTATTGTTAATTTAATGAAACTCGCAAGCACACAGACAAAACATCAATGCATACACACTCACACAAACCCATAAAATTGTCAAATACATTTTAGGCAACGCTACAGAGTTTTCATCCAAACGTAATTATTTTAGTATTTATCAAGTGTAGAGGTTCATATAGGTTATTGTTACATAAGATACAACAATGTTGTAGATGTTTCAACACTATTCTATCAACTAAAAGACACTAGAAACATCAGTGTTTTAGAACCTTGTTGGTTGCTTTGAAATTATTGTTTTTATGATATAAGTTTCCCACATATTTTATTAAATAAATATACGACGTAAAATTAATTAATAAAATCAGTGTTACTGCTTTCATAAATTAGAAAGTGTTTTAAATTTACAATTTTTAATTTATAAACTAACTCAAAATATATGTATTTATATTTATTATCTAAAAAATAGCGTAAAATATAAATTAACTGCGTTTATAAAAATTACATGAATAATTTTCTCAGTATAAACAATATTCTAGCTGGTTCGTGAGATAAGGTCATCAACACTAGAAATAAATACTACTAACTATTAATAAACTTTAATTTCAAGCGCGTTTCAATGAGATTACGCCATCGTCATCAGTGATGCGATTGTAAGTGTAAAACTTTAATTAAAGAGAAAAAGAATATTACCAATATTGTTTCTCTACTTAAAGTTTTATGTTTGTGATAGCATGACTGATGATGATTATATAATGTCATTGAAACGCGTTTGAAATAAAATAGTAATAATTGTGAGATGTGTATAATTCTTGTGTTGATTATTCGTAATGGTATAAAAATAAACTAAAGTATAGCTGCCCATAAAGAACGGGTTATTGCTTCAGCGTTTTCAAATATATAACAGTAACTAACACTGCCCCGATAAAAAGTATAACACATTAAACATTTTTAAATTCATTTCCTTTATAGTGACGACATATAATTTCACAAATTGACACCCCATAATGGAAAATTTATTCTTTAAAATTTATTTCACGTATTGATCGGAAACTCTTTATCAATGTTCCTTTTGAAATTTCCCTGATGACCTCTCGTCAATATTCATCGCAGCTCCACGAAATAACTTTTATATTGCTAGTGGAAGATACTCAGTATGCAAATCTAAGCCTTATTATTATCCATTTCGTCCAGCTTTATTTAAAGGTTCGTACTTATATAGTGTCGCATACTTTATTTTATACTCTCAAACAATATTAGAACATAAAATTGAATTGATTTGTTGATAAATATTCACAATAAAAACATATTAAAAATTACGACTTATCATTAAAAGAAGGTAAAACATGTTCTTCAAATTTCTTATAACTAAACTGAAAATGTATTTTTATCTATAAATTTAGTATTTTACAAACCATCATAACAATATGTTAATCATAAGTGATACGTTGCTGACATATATTTCATTTATATTTATGTCTAAATCTAATGATTTTTTTTTCAATAAATAAATCATTACTTGAAGGCATAAAAATATGGCTGTTCTTTAACCCACTCAAATATTCAGATAATTTATACATAATATAAACGTAAAAACAATGTTAAAGAAATTAAATGAGGCCCTAATTCGCTTTGTAATTTAAATATTTATTGTAGGGTAAAGGTGACATAAAATGTCTGAGGTACCTCAATGTTGAATAGAAAACAGAACGAGCCAAGCAGTTTATTCCCTCGATTGGTATTTTAGTTTTAAACCTTGTAAAACGAGACAGTATTGGATAGATTAAATCGTTTCATCAGAAGCAACAACAGCTTTTTATAGCAGAATATCCTAGATTAGATGCAAACAAGAACTAAATGTGTTGTTCTGAAAACATATTCTGAAAAATTAATTTTAAATGAATATTGTTTAGGATTAAAAATTCCCAATAAACGAAATTTGTAAAAGTTATTACTTGAATGAAAATTATAAATATTCATAGCTACTAGAAAGACAGTAGTTAGTCTTATAATAATATCCAAATAAATCTGATCAAACATTCACTGACTGTTGTTCGCATATTATAACGTAATACAAGTTGGAAACACTAAATATCTTTAGCAAATATTTTATCATAATAAATGCAGCATTAAAATAGACGTTTATGTATATTCTCCGTGTATAGATACATCTGTTTATTTTGTGCGTATAAAAAAGGTTTTCATAAGTTAGGCTAGTAATGTCACAACCAATTAACGTTTTATAGAAACAATTAACTTCATAGAAACAATAAATAAAGATTGCAGAAGATAGAAGATCATGTATTAACTGATCCTTTAACCATAGTTATATAACCAATCAGGATGTAGTCGTGGAACTCTCTGTTACTTATAGGTTTGAGAATGCTAATACTCCAAATCAGCGAAAAGCTTCTCTTATTTAGCCTAGGGAAGTATATATATATATATATATATATATATATATATATATATATATATATATATATATATAAACAAAACAATTTACAAATACAAGAATGATCCATTGAATCCACAATTGAAAGCCCCTCGCCGGGAAACAGTACCAACCAAGAGGCGCTTTGAAATGTGGATTCAAAGGATTATTCTTGTATTTGTAAATTGTTTTGTTTCTTTATTGATACACAAGATTACATATTATAGTATATAAATATATATATAAAGAATTAGGTCAAAATACAAATATAAGAATTATAATTTAATTTACAATTCAAACCTTTTCGTTGGCTAACAGTACCGATATCATCAGGAATATTAAACAATATTGTTAACAATCAATTGTTAACAATTTATGAATTGAATATTTTAAAAAAGCAATTGTTTAATATTCCTGATGATGTTGGTACTGTTAGCCAATGAAAAGGTTTGAATTGTAAATTCAATTATAAATCTTGTATTTAAATTTTGACTTAGTTCTTTATTAATACACAAGAATACATATTGCGATATATATATATATATATATATATATATATATATATATATATATATATATATATACTCTAATTGTTATTTCTTTAGTATTTTTAAAAAAATGTTTTCAAAAAACATAAAAAAACTTGTTAAACTTTGGGTATTTTTCTTCATAAAATAAATAAAGCTTACATAAGAAACAAGTACATGTAAAATCTGTTATTTTTAGGAACCTTTCCATTTAACTAGAAAAAATAACAAGTAACCCATCTATTCGCTGTATTGATATTTAAATTTCTAGAGTAGATTTGTTTAACGTATAAGCCCCAATTAAAGGAGGCTTATCTATTCTATAGGATCGGTTATATTCTCTTATAAAATATGGAAACGGAATTTTATAGTATCTAATCCCAGAGTTGATGCAGGCTAAAAACAATCTATTGTTATACGTTGTGCAATAGCGAATTTTAAAACATTTTTACAGAGTAAAACAACACTAAAAAAAGAACTTTACAAAATATATACTATTTTACTTAGATGATAAGTATAAAATATTGTACCTAACGGAATAAACAGTTTAGACAGGTACAATGTACGTGTGAGCGTTTGTATGTTTTTACAGATAAGTCAGCATTTGTCAAGCCAATAAATACATTGATCTGCTGTAATAGCTATCTTGAAGCATTTTATTGACAAGAATCATATATTTAGAATTGAGAATGTATTATAATGGAAGAACGTGATACATTTTAAAGAAATAGATGCACGGGCAATTTATTTATAAACAGATATAAAAATAACATTTTTTAATAATGGATTAGGACCGATTCAAAATTTTATAAAATTGTATAGTAGTTTAGTGTTAAATATTAGCTTTCATTTAAATTATTAAAATAACTTAGATTTATATTTTATTAGTATTATAGTTATATTGAAAGGTATATATATATATATATATATATATATATATATATATATATATATATATACATATATATAACACAACCCGTTGCAGAAAAGAGTGTAATATTAGTTCTGATGAAGAATAATCAGAGTGAAAGAATTAGGCTAGAGATAGTTTCAAAGCATCGGTTTACAACGGAGGCAATACTGAGGGACAAAAAGTAGTATATGTGAACAGAAATTAAAAAATTAAGACAAAATAATCCAATTGATTTATAGGTACTTTACTCCTTGATTAAAATAAAACTTTATTTTTTAAACCAAAGGCTATTAAAAAAAACTCTCTTGGGTAGATTTATTATTTCGTTAGTTGTATAAAATAAACGTGATTATAATTATCAAAAGTTACGTAACTATATGACTGAGTTGTATTTGATGATAAATCTATTAGTTGTAAATATAATTGATTATTCTGTTACTACGTTTGCTCATAAGGTTATAATATGATAACTTACACATTATTATGTCGCACAAAATAGACATTTGATTTTCTAAATAATGTGCATATATATTCAAATTTCCTATTATACCGTTTATTTTGTCTTTAACTTTAATGTCTCAAGTGCGTCGTTTTCCATTGTATTTTGATATTCCTTTTTAAAGATAACTATAAATTGCTATTCAAGTTACTAAGTTTACCTAACAATATACTATACAAAGGAGAGACAAAACGTTATCATGAACAGAGATAATTTTGTTTGTCGGTTTCTCTTAGAAACAATACCAACAAAGTCCTCCCTCCAGAGGAAGTAGGTTTATATCAATACTTCAATGTAGTTCTGTGATATTACAGTTACTAAAACAACTTTACTTAATTGTGAAGTTTACTCTTAGTTTGAAGAGAACCCATGGTGGATATTAAATCAATCTAATCAAAACCGTTACCATTTATTAACTAAACAATATTAGTAAGCGAGAGATCTGAAAAAATTGCTCATTCATTTACATAATTGTTCTTTTAATAACCCTACAAAGAATGTAAATCATTTCAATACATTTGAGATTTAGGAGTGTTTAATATTTATGGTGTAACTCTGTCATGAATATTAACAAATCCTAAATGTGATTCAACATTCTAAAAGACACAGGAAAACATAATCAAACTATATATATATATATATATATATATATATATATATATATATATATATATATATATATATATATATTGAATATATTGGGTCTAAGATTAGAGTGCATTGCATTTCCTGTACAACTTAGGAAATATATGCAGATGTTATTACAATTGTCATGTTACCAGAATATTACAAAATTTCTCATCAAAAAAACAAAAAGACAAAATCTGTTAAACGTTTTTTATATCAAACACTTCGTAATATTACAGAAAATAATTAATGTACTTTTTTCTTAGATTTATATTTTATTTAATAAATTTAGCATGTTTTTATTCAATTTAGTGGTAAAATAAATGATATTCTAAAATTTCATTTTTAAAATAAACTACAGTTTTTTTCTAATTTCAGAAGTTTTATTTATAATAAACTGGTAGTACTATCAATAATAATTATCAACAATTACAGCTACATGATAAGCCTCTCTCATTTATTTCATACAATCATGTATATTTACATCCAATTGCGTTTATTAAAATAGATTTCCAAGGGAAACCCGGTGTTGATTTCTACAAATAAACATTTACAATGAAAAAAGAAACTGTATACCCTACGTAGTAAATAAATGAGAAGATGGTTTCGGCCACTACTTGGTTGCATGTATTATTCCAATATAAGAATTTGAAAAGGAAAAATATCAAACCCAATAACTTCACTAAGAGCTGCTTTTGAGCTGTACTACATATACATACATATATATATATATATATATATATATATATATATATATATATATATATACACCTTTAATTACAATGGTTGTATTGTTATTATTATTTATTTTTTCTGTAAAATTATATACAAAAAACCTATTTTTAAATGGTTAATATTTTAATTGTTAGAGACATGTAAGGTTTGATCAGATTAAGTATAGTAATAATTTGTTTACATATAATGCAGAATAACATATAATTAACATCAAAAAAATTCATAATTTGTAATCTCATTTAATGTAAATCTCATTTATACAATCCATGTAGGATATACAATAATATTTCATTGATTTGTAGCCCATCCCAGTTTCGAAATGTCCGGTAATAGCATTAGATTTCCCTCTGTCATAAAAAGGGTGGAGTAAACGGGGTAGAGGAACTTTAAGTCAGCATCTCTTTGTTTTTTTCTATTTTTGAACGCTATTTACTCTGAACCTCCTTTGTTATTTTTGAACCCTACTTTTCCAAGTCAAAATATCTTATTTATCCCTCGGCATGTGAATTAATCCCACTTATGTATCTAATGTATGCCCATGTATGATTGACTTTTACCTGCGTAATTTTTACTCGCTAAGAGGTTAGAGTAGTATTAAAAAATCAAACAGAAAAATAAAAAAAACTTCCTTATTATAGTCACGATGAGGGTTCACATTTTTAAATCAAACGGAACGTAGATAGCTTTACTCTTATTTATTCGTATTTGTATCCGATTATATTGGTTTGAGAGGAGTACCTGTTTCATACCTTTATTCGAAAATATAAACACAAATATCATTTCTGTTTAAATTTAAAAAAAAAAACATTTCTGTGTACAAAACAGTCAGTTTCTTTATCTGGTTCATTCTTGGATAAATTATAAAATACTAAAATGAAATTCTATGTTTTCATAGGAATCACTTTCTATTTGTTCCTTACTTATTTCAGAGCATATGTCCCTCAATGGTGTTCAACGTGCTTGCCATTGGTTTGGGTATTTAATAATAGAGTTATTATATTAGTTTACAATAACCTTCAAGCATAATACAGTGTATTAAACAGTAAGGGGTTGAGGTGTTTGTTATAATTCTAAATGTATGTAATAATTCATTTAGTTTTTGACAAATGCAGTGTCGAAATTGCAGTGTCCCTTTGCAATGAAGATTTTACAATATGTTAATAAACTAAGAACTTTGAATATCTTAGAATATTGAAAATTTAATTACTGGTAGTACCAGTGACAAAATATTGAAAAGGTGAGTTCCGGGGACAATCGATGATAGGAACATGACTCTGTTGCGCCTCTGGTGACTGAGATGACTAAGGGTCTCTGGTAACCTGCATTGATGTATTCGGGTAGTTTCGGTTTTCTAAACATTAAAATAAACGAAGCTGTTGCAATTTTAACATCTTTGTCGTTCCTCTTTATAGGTAAAACGTCCGTTAAGAATTGAGAAGCCAGTTCTGATTTAATTTCATCCACAGTCACTTAATAAGAGCTTTACATGTAATGAACCCCCTTGAAGAGTTCAAGGATCTATGGGGAGCCACAGATACCACGACCTGGTCAAAGAAGGAGGCCATTTTTGAAAAAGAACAAGTTTGTCTCTCGGTGGAAGTTGGAAGTAGCAGTGTTCCGTTTTTTAATTTCTTAATAGAGGCTACATGACGTACAGCACAAGCACTAACAGCCTTGTTAATAAGGAAAGGAGAAAACTTTCGAAAGATCTTTTCCTTCCTCTGCACTAGAAAATAATTAATACTTTGGTGATGGCAAAGTCTGTGACGTCGGCACCATCAACCTTTTACTACCCTCGTCAACCTTAGGCTTGTCAGGTGTAACCTGACGTGTCCTCTTTAGACTAACTATATTTAACTTGTTTTTGTTATCCATAAAATTATATTGATCCAGCCATCGTGTCGGGCGTTACGGGCGAGACTATAGGAACGGGTACACCTTTGGATCACATTAAGTACATATCCAACCATCAGAACTCTGACGCCTAGAGCTTTTCTCCTTAGCTCGACTGGATGGGCATCAGTCGAGAACTCGTAATACTGTGAACAGGCTCCGACACCGTTTGGGTACTCCCTGACCAAAGACCGAAGCGGCTAGTAGACCAGAAACCGCGCTTACGTCTTCGACAGAGCAAGCTCACATCAGCGTCCCAGACCAGAGTGTGTCAAGCTCTGGACTTTTAAGTACTCTAAGCCCGCAACCGTTCTGACCAGTCAAAAATCCCTAGGAGAAGGTTGAAGAGATGAAATGTTTAGATATAGAGTTGAATCTTCGGTCTCTGTAGAAAATGTATTAGGGTATATTAGTGTAGTTCGTGTTTGTAGTAGTGTATATGCCCGGCTGGGGTACCGCAAGGGATGCCAAAAGCCCTCATAGTAGGTGCGGCTAGTCCGCACCTCCCTTGCGGGGTGTGAGCATTGTACTGTACTGACCACTTTTTTATGGGTATACGAACATATCCCGCTTCATATTGCTATGTCAACATCTTACTAACCACTCTGTCAGCGTCTATATCCTGTTACATGCACCCGTTGTCGGTATGTTCCCACGAACCTCACCTAGCTCTGCCCTTCTCTGCCATTTTCTTAACCTCTTCCGGCTAACTAATCTACTATAATCCATTCACCTCAACTCTATGACCTGTAAAAGTATGGTTTGAAACCAGTAACAAAAGGAATAACCCTATCAAGGGAACCAACCCATGAGTTTCTTTAACAAAAACCAATTAGCCTCTATACGCCTTTTAATCTCCTTTAGGGGTAGTGGAATTTTTGAGGCACACTTTTGATTTAAAGTCTATAATTTGGTACCTAGTGAATTTAATTTATCTTAAATGAAAAACGAAGCTAATTGGAAAATATAATTTATTTTAATAGGTCTATCAATTTATATTTATTACTAACTAGTTGTGTATTTTTGCAGGATTTTGCATCATATTTTTAATGTCCTCTGAAATTACATTTATTCTACCTATCTAGTTCCACGTTAATAGCGTAGAACATGTATGTCCTCTTATTAATTTCAATATATATATATATATATATATATATATATATATATATATATATATATATATATATATATACTTATAATTATTATTTCCTGATAATATCGAAACGCTTCAAGTTCGTAAAATATTCTAACATCTAACCTATTACCATTATCATAATTAATTTTGCATATAATTTTTTTTTATCAAAGTAAAAATTTCAAACATATCAGAGTGTTGTTAATATTTAACAATTTTAAGGCTCTTAATATATGTAACATGTTTTATGAATTGGTAGTACAAGAGAAATCTCGTACGGTTTGTCAAAGCCCGACCACGTTATCGAAGTCGGAACTATAAATCACTTGAATAATCTTCTGAAACATTTCATAATTTATTTAAACCGTAAGTTTCCCACTATGTAAATTTGAACCCAAGTTTTCATAAAAGTGAGATAAGTTAGCAACACCATTGAATGTAAACTAGCGTTTCGTGTAATTTAACAAAAGTTAAATCAGATTATGCCACTCAGGAATTATATTTTCATCCCTGAGGAAACCAGGTTTATTTATCCAATTAAAAGTTAAACCAAGCGTAAAGTTAGCCCCAGTAAACTTGTTTTTATGTGTCTATTATTCTTTTGTTTTAATTACTTATGTTAAACAGTGTCTGACAATAGTAACATTTGTATACCCAAAGTTACGTTTATCTTCATTTTATTAATAATTATATATCAAATTTTTTAAAATAAAAAGTTAATCAGATTCTAAGATTTAGAACAATAGCTGTAAAACGGTGGTAAAATATTATAGCGTTGACTTATCTGTTAACACTAATTTTGTTATAACCTATTGAGTTTAGAAATATATTTTATTGAACATTTAATATATTTGGGATGTAAACATATGAACTATACATTGTTTGAATAGCTTTGTGTTCAATTATAATAATGACAAGTATCCAATACCTGTGAAAAGTATTAGGAAATCAGCATTGGAAAATATAAAAAACTATATAATTTATAACTCTGAAGATGAATCCTGCAAAACTGAGATTCTCAAGAAGGTAATTGAAAAATAATTCTTAAGCGTTATACCTTTTCATTATTAAACATAAAGCAAAATGAAATAACGAATTAAGTGATCGATCTTATTACAAAATTTCAAATGGTGAATTTCTAAATTTTAAAACAATACAAACTCGCCATAAAACATAAAAAGACATATTTAACTACATCGTGTTTGGTTTTAGGCAAGATAAATGGTTAAATTAATTCATTCAAAACAAACCAGGGTAATGTTTATGTTTTAAATATCATTCAATGAAACATTGTATTGGGGTTGGACCTATCTGTGAATTATGCAATAGAAGGCAATAAACAACAATAGGTGAATGAATAGTCGCGAAAAATATAGGGCATAATAATTATTACTTTACGGCATTTAAGTGAAAGATTACATTTTCTCATTTTCTTGACGTAATTTGAAGGACTGAATACGTAGCTTTAGCATCACATGCATCTTTCGGCGCTCATAAAGTTAAATATTGAAAATGTCAATGAGAAAATGTATAAATATGTTTAAAACTATTTTAGAGTGTTATTATTTATTTGTGTCAAGAGAATTAAAATTTTAATTTACATAATATAGTTATTAATTTTGTTTTTGTTTATTCTCGTGATAGTTAATTTCACTACTAGTAATGTGTACGGAATTCATTCAAATATTACGTGCAACACTTCGTTTACGTCATAGTACTTCCAAATAGATATGTATAGTTTCAAGTATTGTTGCTCTGTTGACATTACGAACGCTATATTTACAGTGTAAGGATATTCAACAATAAGAACATATGAATAAATATTCATTGAATATGTATATAACCTAAATAAATAAATAAATAAATAAATAAATAAATATATATATATATATATATATATATATATATATATATATATATATATATATATGTATATATATATATATATATATATATATATATATATATATATATATATATATATATATATCATAACATCTAAAGTGATTCAAATATATAAACTATTATGGTAGCTTAAAATTGTTTTCTATATAAAGTGAATAAGTTATTGAACATTAATTGCAGCTATTGTAAGAAATGGAGTAACACTCTAACATATTAGATACTTTGTATTGAATTGAACAGGCTGTCGGATAAGGGTATCTGTTGGTACTAGAGTGGAGTTAACATTATTCCTTGGTTTAGTTTCACAACTACGTCACAGTATAAGCGTAAGTAATCTAACGTTAGTCAAAATAATAAGGGAGAAGAAATAAACTTTTAAAAATATGCTCCATTACCATTATTACATTTGAAATTCTGATCACCTAAAATGATGTATAAAAAATAAATCTTATTACAGACAATTCAGTTTTTTGGCTATGAGTTTGGTCAAATTTTCTCCGATTTGACGGTCCATGTAACTCCTAAAGAAGTGAAGTGTTGCAGAACAAATCCGAGTGTACAGGGATAATAAAACGCCTTTGCCGAAACGTTTTCTAAGGAAGAGGGCAAAATCAAGCGTTAGATGGCTACATAAAATTTAGGATTCGGTTTCTAGAATCTTCGAATATTATTTTGGTTAAACATTATTTATCTGGATCAATTTACCTATTAGTAAATGTATTATAATGAAAATACTGAAACAAAACGAACTTATGTCATAATAGACAAGCCAAGTTTTGATAATTGTTATTTACACAAAAAAAAATATCTATTTATTTATCAAAAGAACACAATCCTTATATAGCGGTAATGATCTTCATCGCCACTTCTCGCACTCATTTTTTTCTTTGTCATACTTTATTCAGTGTTTTTGTCAGTAGTTAATATATAATAACATTTGCAGAACGTGGTTTCTACATTAAACCTGATGTCTCGTCCCCCGTCATATATCCAACTGTCTAGTAGATTACTATTTATTTCTTAGTAAATAATTATATTCAAATAATGTGGTTAATTTTTTGTCCATTTTGATGTTTGATGGTTTAATTATTTTGACGATACTAAATTAAAATATCATCATTTCATACAGTAAAAAGTAAAAATCCACCAATAGATGAATAAGTAATGAAAAATTTATAACGTTGATAATTATATTACCCCTAGCAAGTCCTACATATCAATATGAGTGGCTAAATGCTTGATTTTAGAGATAGTAACACTTAATAAATGCTTGGTTAGAGAGATAGTAACACTTTATAAATGCTTGATTTGAGAGATAGTAACACTTTATAAATGCTTGGTTAGAGAGGTATTAACACTTTCTAAAAGCTTGGTTAGAGAGATAGTAATACTTTCTAAAAGTCTTGGTTAGAGAGGTATTAACACTTTCTAAAAGCTTGGTTAGAGAGATAGTAACATTTTATAAATGCTTGATTTGAGAGATAGTAACACTTTACAAATGCTTGGTTAGAGAGATAGTAACACTTTATAAATGCTTGATTTGAGAGATAGTAACACTTTATAAATGTTTGGTTAGAGAGATAGTAACACTTTATAAATGCTTGGTTAGAGAGGTATTAACATTTTCTAAAAGCTTGGTTAGAGAGATAGTAACACTTTATAAATGCTTGGTTAGAGAGGTATTAACACTTTCTAAAAGCTTGGTTAGAGAGATAGTAACACTTTCTAAAAGTCTTGGTTAGAGAGGTATTAACACTTTCTAAAAGCTTGGTTAGAGAGATAGTAACATTTTATAAATGCTTGGTTAGAGGGGTATTAACACTTTCTAAAAGCTTGGTTAGAGAGATAGTAACACTTTCTAAATGCTTCGTTAGAGAGTTATTATCAATTTCTAAATGCATGTTTAGAGAGATAGTAACTCTTTCTAAATGCTTGGTTAGAGAGATAGTAACACTTTTTAAATGCTTGGTTAGAGAGATAGTAACACTTTATAAATGCTTGGTTAGAGAGATAGTAACATTTTATAAATACTTGGTTAGAGAGATAGTAACACTTTATAAATGCTTGGTTAGAGAGATAGTAACACTTTATAAATGCTTGGTTAGAGAGGCATTAACACTTTCTAAAAGCTTGGATAGAGAGATAGTAACACTTTATAAACGCTTGATTTGAGAGATAGTAACACTTTATAAATGCTTGGTTAGAGAGGTATTAACACTTTATAAATGCTTGGTTAGAGAGATAGTAACATTTTATAAATACTTGGTTAGAGAGATAGTAACACTTTATAAATGCTTGGTTAGAGAGATAGTAACACCTTATAAATGTTTGGTTAGAGAGATAGTAACACTTTATAAATGCTCGGTTAGAGCGGTATTAAGACTTTCTAAAAGCTTGGTTAGTGAGATAGTAACAATTTATAAATGCTTGGTTAGAGAGGTATTAACACTTTCTAAAAGCTTGGTTAGAGAGATAGTAACAGTTTCTAAAAGTCTTGGTTAGAGAGGTATTAACACTTTCTAAAAGCTTGGTTAGAGAGATAGTAACACTTTATAAATGCTTGGTTAGAGAGGTATTAACACTTTCTAAAACCTTGGTTAGAGAGATAGTAACATTTTATAAATGCTTAGTTAGAGGGATATTAACACTTTCTAAAAGCTTGGTTAGAGAGATAGTAACACATTATAAACGCTTGGTTAGAGAGATAGTAACACTTTATAAATGCTTGGTTAGAGAGGTATTAACACTTTCTAAAACCTTGGTTAGAGAGATAGTAACATTTTATAAATGCTTGGTTAGAGAGGTATTAACACTTTCTAAAAGCTTGGTTAGTGAGATAGTAACACTTTATAAACGCTTGATTTGGGAGATAGTAACACTTTATAAATGCTTGCTTAGATAGATAGTAACACTTTATAAATGCTTGTTTAGAGAGATAGTAACACTTTATAAATGCTTGGTTAGAGAGATAGTAACACTTTCTAAAAGCTTGGTTAGAGAGATAGTAAAACTTTATAAATGATTTGTTAGAGAGATAGTAACCTTTTATAAATACTTGGTTAGAGAGATAGTAACACTTTATGAAAGCTTGGTTAGAGAGATAGTAACACTTTATAGGAGCTTGGTTAGAGAGATAGTAACACCTTATAAATGCTTGGTTAGAGAGATAGTAACACTTTATAAATGCTTGGTTAGAGAGATAGTAACACTTTCTAAATGCTTGGTTAGAGATATAGTAACAGTTTCTAAATGCTTGGTTAGAGAGATAGTAACACTTTATAAATGCTTGGTTAGAGAGATAGTAACACTTTCTAAATGCTTGGTTAGAGAGATAGTAACACTTTATAAATGCTTGGTTAGAGAGATAGTAACACTTTCTAAATGCTTCGTTAGAGAGTTATTATCAATTTCTAAATGCATGTTTAGAGAGATAGTAACTCTTTCTAAATGCTTGGTTAGAGAGATAGTACACTTTCTAAATGTTTGGTTAGAGAGATAGTTATACTTTCCAAATGAATGTATTATTCGTTCAGTTTAGATTATAATGTTAAACAGCATTCAGAAACCTTTTCTATATCATGGTAAAAACCATAGCTGGAATGATACTCTACAATGCCCCATAGTTTCATATCACTAATGATCAGTATAGGAAGGCTAGAGATATAAACGTTTGTATACATATAGTATATATATATATATATATATATATATATATATATATATATATATATATATAACATTTGTAAATATATACAATGTTACAGTATAAAATTTTACAATGTGTTTACAATATATATTTTAAAGTTTATATGTATGTATGATGAGCCTTATGCATTACTAAATCACTGATCCGATTACCATGAAACTTTGGAAAATTGTTGAGTAAATTCCTGGGGTGGTTTCTAGCACTTCCTATTGCTATTTCTGTACAATTATGTTTCCAGCCCATTTTCAACATAGTATTTTCACTTGTTTGACATTAAATTAAACTCATACAAAATTTGTTGTTGCCTTGCAACGTTCATCAATCAATATATTGTTGATATGTATGGGAAAATTGAAGCAGAATGACTTCTTATATTAGAATTAACCAAACCAAGTTTTCTTCAGAATAATACATTAATTTACGTAAGGTATTTGGTAATGATGGCAATGAGAATATCAACGAATTGGGGGGGGGGGGGGAAATGGCCATTCTGCTGGCTACCTTGACAATAAGCAAACGGCACAAGCATGAATACACGCAAGCTGCAGTGATATAAGTTCGAGCATTCGGCCGTCCAGATATGTTTATAAGATTCACATGCAATCCTACGTAGCAAGTATTTACAGAACCTTTTTTACCTAACAATCATCTTCGAGCCGAAATTATATTACTACACATGTGGTCAAAGAGAATTTGAAATTATTAATAGATTTTATTACTAAGTAGTATGTTTTTGGAGAAACACATTACCAATTACCAATATACTTAGAGAAATATAAGTGTAGGATATGTTAACAATAGATTCATTGCCTATTAGGCGGTATCAAGTTCGCCGGGACAGCTATATATATATATATATATATATATATATATATATATATATATATATATATATATATATATATATATATATATATATATATGTAGGCTACTTGAACAAGATTCTTACTCGGTACTTATGCGAGGTAACTTTCACAGATTGTTCGTATCTCCATCATCGAGCATCACTTCCGGGGGTTGTAGTAGATTGCAAGCTGCGTGGAATTCCCGTGGTCGCAAGGGGTGGTTCACCGTTAAGTTCTATTTTCGGATTCACTGCACTGACCAAGGTTATTAAGTTTGTCTTGGGGTTAGTTTGTCTATTAGGTTGAATAATTTATCGTTCATTTCATTTGTACTTGTTCGTTTATGATATTATTTTTATGTTTATAAATTTGTAGTTGTACCCAGATTGTCATTTTGGGGCCTTTTTGTACTTTTTTTATTAGGTGTACGTTTTTTATTGTGGGGAATGTGTGTTTGTTTAAAATGGCGTGTGTAGTTAGGTGATGCCCGATGTTGGAGATACGACCAATCTTTGAAAGTTAACTCGCATAGATACCAAGTATACTATAGTTTAAGTACATATAGTGAACGTGATAAATGAATACTAGAACAGAACGTTGTAATGCTATGAATAATGCTATGTAATGCTATATACAATAATATTTATTTATTTATTTATATATGGTGATACGTATTCTTCACACATGGAAATATATGATGAATAGTTATTATCTATAGTTACTATCCGTTCATTTTGTAGTGCAAAAAATCGCAGTTCCAATATTTCGCTAGAATCTCAACTAGTATTGACGAGGTGAACCCAACCACTGTGGAAGAGCGGGTCAACTGTTGGGTTCACCTCGTCAATGGTAAATGAGATTCTAGTGAATCGTCGGAACTGCAGTTTTATGCTCTGCAGAACGAATGGATGTATTAAAGATAATAACTTTCCATCATATACATACACACACACATATATATATATATATATATATATATATATATATATATATATATGTATATATATATATATATATATATTTATGATGAATAGTTACTATCTGGAGTACATCCATTCATTCTGCAGTCCACAAATTCGCAGTTCCGAAGTTTTTTGTCTCGCTCTTCTACTGTTGTTGGGTTCACCTCGTCAATACTGGATGAGATTCTAGCGAAACGTCGGAACTGCGAATTTATGGACTGCAGAATGAACGCATGTACTCCAGATATTAACTATTCATCATAATTTTCCATCCGTGAAGGAACAGTTATCAGCATATATACATATATATATATATATATATATATATATAATACATAGCATAAAAATACTTACATATTCTAAAAAGTTTCATTAGCTTAAACAAAGCCTAAGAGAATTAATTTTCACTTTTTCACTTAAATGTCATGTATTTAAAAGGTTTGTAAGAAATGTAAATAAATTTTGTAAGCAAAAATATTTTAAGACTAAAATTATTCAGATGCATAGATGCCATCAAATAATTTTTAAATTTAAAATTCCATACAACAGTTACTATACATAACCTCTAGTCTGAATCAAATATTCATTCATGGATTGTTTACCTAATTGTACTTACGACATGATGCACCAATGAGCAATATAGTGGTAGTTCGTGTCATTATATTGATTGTAGTTGTAGAAAACGAATTGTATCCAGCATTTGCAAAATGTTTCCCCTTAGAATAGCCGAAACCTCTCTAAACTTATCACACATTATTATTCACTTAAAATGACCAGCGTTTCAGTTAAAACGTGACATTTTGTTTTCCAGAGGCTGTATTTTCAACAACTTGTGTCTCACGGAAAAGTCCTGAAACCTCCCTCAGCAAAAACACTAGTTAAGATGAGATTATGTTGGCACTCAAGCTTTAATGCAAGCTTTAGAAGTATAGACACGTATATGCAGATACATATCCAGGGGTTTGGGAGTCACTGCTTGGCTAATGGATCGTAGGATGTTTCAGCGATTCTGTGATGACTCTATACAAATAAAATTGCACGCACGAAAATAAATCATTTTATTCCATCTTTCCTAACAGATGTATGTTTTTACTATTTTGTTTTATTTTATTTACTTTATTCCTTCTATAAGATCACGCTCTCAAAATATGTTGTTAAATAATTCAATCATTAACAAAGTGGTTTTCAAACTTGTATTGGATGACAATTAAAGTTCCAAAAATAAATTATTTACTTAGTTATTTATTTTAATTAAGTTAAGTTAATTTTTATTTCAAATTTCTTTAAGGTGTATTATTTACGCTACAAAAGTCTCATACCTTTTTAAAATCTATGTTTTTTAGAATATTTTTCATTGTTTCATAAAACCTTTTACTAAAAAATTTACACAAAATAATTAGTTAGGACGTCCTTTTTAAACAATGGGAGAGAAAAATTATTAAGTGATATCAGAGAAATATTTACTTGCATCTCTAAAGTTCCAACGCTCTGATATATTACGAGAGCTAACGGCGAGCAGCATTAATCATCTGCTATGCGTTATGAGGTTATGTAGCACTAGTGGATTCCATCACACTCTTCTTCCTAATAATTCTATGTAATAATCTTGATTTCGTTTCTCGAAAGTAAAGCGAGAAATAATTTTGTTTTTTTATATTCAAAACGTTTACTTTGAACTCAAGAAGTACGCAATTATCCTAGTCATGAAAGAAAAAATTATTAAAATGGTAAAGAACGAAATAAAGTTAATAAAGCCTTTTATGAGATTATTAATATTAATAATACCAGATATATTACATTTTTCCTGTTATATTATATCAAAAATACAAGACCATACAAATACTAATACGTGCAAAGAACAAAGTGATATATATATATATATATATATATATATATATATATATATATATATATATATATATATATAGAAGAATATACAAGAATCTTAGTTTGTATCTCTTGAATGTACTTCCAAGGTACTTCTGAAGATGATACCGTATTATAGAAATGGACATAATGTTATTATACTGAAATAAATTTAAAACATGTTCTATTATGGTCAGTGGTTTTATTTATGTAGTTACCAAAATAATTCCACAATGCTCCACAAACTTATTAATAGTATATATGTATTTACTATATATATTTGACAGTAAAATAGTTGCTGAATACGTCTAGCTTAACTTTGTTAATAACATCATGAAAATATAATGAGGTTGGTCTGAGTGATTTATTTGTTGCTTATGTACTTTTATATGACTCTAATTTAGTATTCTTTTTATACTTATAATCACATTACATTTTCTGTTACTGATAATATAACGAATATTAATTGTTCCTTTTTTCCGCTAGCTAGGTTCATGAAGTTAAAACCCTATATTTAACTAAACATATAATCTCTTTATACTACAGTGACTCTCCAGGGTACTTGGTAATGCAAGTATTTTACTTAGTATCTGTTGCAACAAAGTATTACCCTCAAGTACTTCCGCTTCCCTCTCGCTAGATGCAACTGAGTTGGGTTAATTATTTGTAATGTGTTATAGACACATTAAATATTTCGTTGATTAGTTTATTTCCTAATTATTATTGTTAAGGCAATTCTAATATCTAATACTGAAATATATATATATATATATATATATATATATATCGGTTGTGCTATTTTAAAATTAAAAACCAAACTATTTAGGCCAGAAGTGAAGATTGACGTCAAAGGGTGGAGCGTCTTTCCTCTCTAAATAGGAGCGGAGTAGACTGCGCACTTCAACTAATGTTGGGATCACCTCGTCAGTGGTAGATGGGATTCTGGAGAAACGTCATGTGGTTGTACGAGCTACACAAATTATCCGTTATACTCTGGATATTAAAGATTATTCACCAACATACACAAACACAATACGACGGTCCTACCCACGGTCACAAGGATAAATATTTTAAAAAAGCATCGCCGACCGAAGTTAGCCTTTTGCTAACGATTGCCTAAACCTGCCAGAGAACCAGTCATTGGACATTATTTAAAAAAACCTAACGATATTAAACCCTTTAGGTACTGCTTCTGTGAAATGAATTCTTTTTCGATCAGGGTTTTGCAGTGTGTACGATAATGTTTTTTAAAAATAA
>JBAIZL010000003.1:144118116-144253116 GCA_036971475.1 Prosapia bicincta
GTGCATTTGTTTTCAGTTTAAATGGTAAGAATTAATTATGAAAAGAGCAAGTAAGCAAACTCGAAAACAGATTCATTTCAGCCATTGATTTATTAATATGTAAATTTCCTAATAAGTAAATTGTTAAATGTTCACAAATCAGTTACTAAGAAATATATATTTTGGTTTGTAACTTTATAATTTTTGCTAAATAAAATATGTTTAAATTGAAGATTTAAGAGAGCAATTATTTAACGAGCACACAAATCTCATACATCCTAATTAATTAAGCCTTTAGACGATAATTTAATAAGACTTTGCAGGTCATTTTCTAAATATGTAACTATCAACTGCAATATTTAAAATCAGCTTTACCTCACAAGAATTAGAGCAAACAAAAATAATTTACAGTTACAAATGTCAAATTACAAAAGAACCAATGACACCAATGTGTCGAGTAACTAACCTTTAATTACTGCTAACTATTCCATACATTTAATTACTTAATAACCTTTACAATTTATATATGTATCGAGAAGGTAGTAACATATGGATATTCATCACTTATGGAAGGTAGTGAATAATCAACGGATAATTTCTACGGTTCATGTGTTAAACGTATATCAATTAAAATTCAACTTAGTTCACATTAAAATACATTTTCTTTATTTTTATCTAAAACGTACCTGGTTGTGCACATTACTTGTAAAACACTATAACATATACCATCAGACACTGCACATGGCTTTTGTACACTTAACACTTAACACATCGTTCTTACAATAAGCGCTCTTAAAAAAAAATGATATGAACTTTTACTTATTTGAAACACATAAATACTCGCTTCTGACTTCTTCTTTTGTTGCGTTTATAAAATTTGGTACCGGCCTTAACATCTTAAATTTTGAATACTGGAAGCTTAAAAATTTCTGAGTTATGTCCGAAAATGCCATCACGTCTCGTTCGAAGACTTTTAGAGAAGAGGGATCATTGCAAGGACGCGCTAAAACTGATATTTTCAAACAAACTCCCACCCTTATTTATATATATCAATATTCTGATTGGTTCAAAAGTATCGCCTCATACTTACGTCACATGTAAGAGTAGAAAAAAATACTTGAAAAGCTATAACAATTTTCTCGGACATCATAAAAAATGGTACCTGACAATGAAAATATTCAACACTGAAATCAGTCATCTAAATACAATTAACATATATAACCATAATTAACAGATACGTAATTGTATAAGTATGATATACAGTGAATATTATAGAAAATCGTTCACCTAAAGTAGGTTGTCTTAAATAGATAATTATTTTTAAAATTATTGCTTTTGTTTATAAATTTGTAACTCAAATAATTAACTATTATTGATATCTTTAAAAGAAACTAAAATATACTATATGCATTCTGGTCACAGGAAGATTTTAAATGCAGTAAATCTACGATGCAGGAGGAGATTTAGGGGTAACTATTTGAACTCCATTCGTTCAGTGAATGAAAGAATAAAAACTTTCAATGCTAAAAAAAATATACAATGGCGAAATCTAGTACATCAGTATATACTGGTTCTCTATTTACATTTAGATTAGGTAAGACGAACCTAAATATGAAACTCTGTTGATGCTATCGTTTTAGGTAAAAGAATTTGAAGCTAATTTTAAATCTGATTTAGAAAAGTTTAAATTAACGCCATTTGTAGATTCTTTTCTAGTTTATATCATATCAATTAATGGAATATTTACGTTTTTAAACACGTGTTCGGCCATAGTGGTTGTCGCCTTAAAAATAACAACGTGAAAAAGTGATTCGAATATTATAATAAAATTAGGTATGAAATATTTCTCGATTATTATATATTCCATAAAAATATAATGGGCCCTAATTGTATAATTATTTACCCTTTTGATCAAATTCGCGATGTATGTAATCCTATTTGCGGCTTGTAATTACCCAACATAATAGAGTTAATTTTGATATTTTTAAAGATTACAAATGAAGGAAGTATAAAAAAGTCTTTGAAAATGGATCTGAAATATTGTTCATATTTCAGACCATACGACTGGGTTCAGAAATTCTACATCGATTTATTTTTGTACTTTGTTGTATCCCTATTGTTAATTTTTTTCATTTTAAAACACTTATTTAGTAAACATTTGTTGTATTTTATCTTAACACAAGTATATTAAAAAACAATTTTAATGTAAAGATATATTTAGCAATACCAAAATGTTCTATTGAATGAATGCTCCAACCCTCCTTTAAAATGAAATTTTATTCGTATTGTAATCCAGTTATGTCTCGTGCCTGAGTAGTTAGCGAATTAGTACGGAATGACGAAAGGGGGTATTTTGCTTTGAGGTATAAAAGCCGTGCAACGTAAACAATATCCAATGGTGGTGGTTTGCTTAGAAACTAACCATCGTACAACTTAAATTTGAAACTGCACAAGGAAGCTTTTAAAATAGTATTTATTTACTAATTTTGGATACTACCTAAGTTATTTAGCACTCCTAGTGCTGTGTATAGCAAATATTAGTGTGGGGTGACTTACTGATCCTAGACATTCTGAATAATTGAATGTCCTAATCCTTTATAGATATTATATTATAATTATATATATATATATATATATATATATATATATATATATATAAATATATATAAATATATATAAATATGTATATATATAACGCACATTTCAACAACAAGCAAGATCTACATAAGAACATTATCAAAACATTAGGTGGTTCTAGCTGTTGACACTGTCTAAAGCTCTTGATGGTAACAATACAAGAAATTGATGAAAAGCTTCGAGCGAAATTGTTTTGTAAATATTCTAGTCGTTTGTGCTTCAATAAGTAATTATTTAAAAGGAAATATATTACATACAAATTATGTTTATTTTTCTTTTATGTTTTTGTAATGTAATTACAGTTGCTCCGAAGAATGTGTTATGTAATCAGTTTGCACTGTCAAACAGTTATAAACCGAATAACAAACATTTTTCAAACTTGTGAATTGATCCTCAGTGTAATGTACTAGATGACTTTTTGGTTTGTTTTCAGAAGCTTTCGATGATGTATTGGTTTGTTTTCAATTTTTGTTTTGTTTTGTTTTTAAGGGCATTGTAAACTAGTCGGCCAATCAGTATAAGCTTTACAATTTTCTCTCTTTATCAATTTTTTCTAAATAGTATTAATAGTATTGTTGAAGTTCTAATTCTCTTCAATTTTATATAAGGCAGACTGTGGTACATTGGAAAGTTCATAACCTGACAGTATTTTCTTCTTCTTTAATAATTATAGTGCGGACTACGTAAACGTGCACTTCGCCTTGTGAGTTCGCAGTAGGCTAGACGAAAGGTAAAGGCATAGTATAAATACTTTCCTACAAACATGATAAGGGCTCTCAAAACGCTGACATGCATTAGATGGCCGAAGTTAGATATACTCGATGTGAAATTAGCTTCGGTATAACATAACACAGTTCTTGAAATATATGTGGACATATCGGATGCAGAAGCCGTTGATATATAACACATTCTGAATATGAAACATGTTTTTAGAAGTGTTAGTAGGCAGAAGGCTAATTGCACGGTTATTGGGTCCGCACTAACTTAAACGTCTTTAAATATAAATTAAAAATAAGTAAATAAATTCTGTTCTCTAACAGTGTAAAATCCGAGAGTTTAGTATTTTTAGGTGATTTTTCGTTGCGTGTTATGCATTGTTGTTTGTGGTTCGTGTAGTGTGAGCTTTTTGATATTTATTTGCGACTTGCAACATACATTGTTATATTTATTATTTCAATTACATGATTTCTAAAAAAAATTTACAGAATTATAAAAATCATTTCCATTCGAAATGTATTTAAACTATGGAAATATTTCTTTTATTTAAGATATTATTGTTTTTTTTAACAATAATTGGTAGTTTAGAATATTTAATTCCTTTAGTCACTAGAAATATTGGCTACAAATAACAGCCAGGGCTCATATCAGTTCATTCAAATATAACTCCGTACCTTTAACATTAGATTTGTAGCACAATTTCATCGCAACTGCAATAAACTAATTAGTTTAATAAACCATTAAGCTAACCAATGCAGTTTGATCTGTACTGTAGCACGGAATTGTCCAGTTATAAACTATTGTAATGTTAATATTTCTTGGTGTAATGTATGGTGATCTCGCACGTCAGATATGAAATACAGATTGTATTCAAGACGCCTACTCTGAAATGCTATCACGTAGGTGCTGGCGGTGGAAACCTGACGCGCTCGCTTCTCCTCCTCTATCCATGCCACCGATTGACCGCCACGTTTTCCATTACGTTCTACTGGCGATAAGTTAAAGCTTTAGTGATTTTAAAATATACAAAGTTTCACACAATTTTGCAAACTCCATCATAGTTAGTCTAATACTATTAGTTTTTTTCATCACATCTACATTTCATGCTTAACATTCACAAACGATTCTCAACACACAACATCTCACCTTTATCAATCTCATTCTTTACATGAACTCGCTCAGATCACCCACCATCTCATTAGCTTTTACTTAGATTAAGCTTAGAATTAAGCAAAATTGTACCACGTCACCATTGCAAACATGTTAGAATAGTTAAGATAGTTAATCAACGCATTGTAAACCCATTCTAGCGCTAAGTACTCATACTACACTCTTATGTAACAAAATCTGTATTACACACATGGATATTGCATGTAAAATAAAACAAATTATCTATATAAAAAATTTGGTACCAATGTCCTCCCACAATAAAATTGTTATACGTCCCACACAATAAAACATCCTGCCGTACTGAAACCCTCCGGAGATCTAGCCATAAGCCCCAAAACCCTGATTCTAATTTCTTACTCGCAGCCAGTGTCACGTGATAGAGGCTGCATAACCTCGGGGTATACCAGACCCCCTCTTTTCTGACTGTCTGACTGACTGAAAATATTTACATTATTTATAAAGATTGGGTGTTTGTAAATACAGCATTGAATTCGGAGTTTAAACGCATGTTATATAAATTTAGTTATTTAGAAGTTACAATGATATTTACTAATACGTAATTAAGACAAAATTCATGCTAAATCTGACAGCTTGCAAATCACTAACAACTTTATATTATTCCAGCGCCCTGTATTACATTCTTCCAGAGATAGTAAAAATACGTTTATCATACTCACTTTGGACATTTGTGGCCCCAAATCAATTTCATTGTCTATTTCTTAGATATATTCTAGCTCGTTTTATGGGAAACCTCAGGAGATTTGTTTGTGTCTGAAACCTGTATTGTAATACTTGTAGCTAGAGTGTGCGACCAGCAAAATTGTCTTAAAGAACATTGCTTTCCCTCAAGAAACTTTTGGCAACCGCCTCATCACCTGTCAAACAAACATTCTTTGCCCAGCCCACTCCCACGAATATATAAACATTAACATATGGAGCGGAGACGTGGACTTTAACCGCCGCGATGAAAAATCAGTTGACATTGTTTGAGCGTAAGCTTTGAAGAAACATTTATGGTCCTGTCCACAATGTACATTCAAATGTGTGGAAGCTTCCATCTAATGCCGAGTTGTATTCCTTATACAAAGACTCAAATGTGTTCCATTTTATTAAAACGCGACGTCTAGAATGGTTGGGTCACATCATAAGAATGCCCACCAATAGAATGCCGAACAAACTTTTACATGGCACTATGATTGGCAAAAGAAGAATTGGCCGACCAAGAAAACGATGGCTACAGGACCTTGAAGAAGATTTAAGAGTACTCGGCATTACAGCATGGAAACAGAAGGCTAAGGATAGAAGTACATGGCGGAACATTGTTAAGGAAGCCAAGGCCTACCCCGGGCTGCAGCGCTACGTAGTAGTAGTGGTATATTTCCAGAGTTCTAAGACAAGTAAATAGTAATAATTTTTTTTTATTCGCCTAATTTTTCCTCATTTATTATCAATAATAATTGTGGTGGTACGTTTTCTTGTAATACAATAAACGAATAAAACTATTTATTGTACAAGAATTATTTTTAATTTATGTATATTTCTTGATAGTTTTCGTTAATTAATGATATACCAACTCCAAAAGAAATAATTATATAGCACATTTGTTTAAAAAAGTTAAATCATATGCACTACAATTAAATAATTGCTTATTGATATTTATTGTATATAGTTTACGCCATGTAAAATGTATTTTATTTTTTTATTTATCCTATTTTATTTTTACTAAGTCGAAATTTAAAAATGTTATATTTACCTATATTATTTTAGTAGACCTAGGAATTACATAAAGTTCAGTGAAAATGCATAACACTTAAACTGAATAATTTACCATTTTTCAGTAAAAGAATTCGTCCACCTACATTAAATGAGATACATAATGGAAATTAGTACCCGGTCGGAAATTTATACACATTCTTTCTCCGTCGCTTCAGAGGTGAAGTTGTTAAAACATTTCTGGAATGTCATTGTACGCTATTTTTCCAGAAATTCCTTTATATTCAAGGTGCGGAATTTGTGGTGCCTGGAGGAAAGTGAACATCAATAGGGAAGAAACCTCATAAAGCCTGGGTATATTGTGAAACGGTTAATCACAATTATGTAATTAGTTTCACTTGAGATAATACAGTTATACAAATATACACAATTAGAAACATAACATATTTTTAACTTCATTGTACTTAGAAGGGGCAAAATATATATTTAGTACTTTTGTACAAAAATATCATTACCAATACAAAATTTACGGACTCTTTTAAACTGAAAAAAATATAGGGTATCTATATGTAATAAACAAATGGATTTAAATGTTAATTATTCAATTCATATTATTTGTACATGAACATAATAATTTCAATAAACTATGTAGGCAATTATTATTTTATTAAACAATTAAACAACCTATGTATTATAATTGTTATCCTTTAAAGAAATATTGATTTAACGCGCAAAATATACGTAAAAGTTCAATCGTTACGCGGTATATGACTGTATATTATTGTGAAGTTATTTTAAATAGTATCTGACCTCAGTACAATGGCCAATTGATTCAGACCTATTATTATAACATAAGGGACACCCTCTCCTAATCACTTAAAGTTCCGTTTTGCACACGTGTAGAAACCCTTGTTTTTTCTACATTCATGCGACTGAATATGCTTAGAAAATATTTTGAATGAAACATTGCTGATAACTTTTGCAATCGTTTTTCTCAGAGGTTGTTTCACAGACACGAACATTTTGTGCGACTACGAAAGACATTCGGTTAAATTATGAGATTAGGCGCTTGAAATATTGCAAACAACCTCACGAGAATGTGAAGAGCCACCTAAAAATTCACAAAAGGTTAGAAAAGTGTAAAAATTTTGAGCGTTATCCCATGGCAATAAATGCAAACCAAAATGCAGCTGCAAGAAACGTTTTGATATGTAAGTCTACATTGTAGCTCTTTATACATGAAGAATTAGAATCGGTTTGTATTCCTAAAAACATTTGTTCCCTGACTGCTAAGAGAACATAAAATATTTTGTTGCTTCTAATAAAAACAAAAATACGACTAATATAAAGTATAATCTCCTAAGTCGCATGTAACATTATTTTAGGTAATGTTACATATTAAAGCAGATTTAGAAAACAAAACCAGATATTAATTTTAAAATGTAAAAGAAAAAAAAAATAAATTATATAAAGGTCCTGGCTGAGACAGATATCCTTATATACAACCTCATATCGTAAGATACGTAGTAACAGTGCGCAGAAGTTGAAACGCTCACGTAGTCGTTGTAAAAATCCCTCTCTCGTTGGCGAAATGTAGACCGATACAGACGTCTCAAGATCCGAAGAGCAAAAGGGATACTTTTGTTTTAAAATTTTAACAATGTAAAAGTTTATTATAATTTTATTTTTTGTTCGAAGAAATGTTGCTACGCTAAGATTCAACACCGGGCGAGGTTTCCAAATCCCAACCAAATCCAATAAAAATTGCAGAATGGCGAGAACTGAATCCGGAGCCATGTTTCTACCTCTCTTGTTAGAATTCAGATAAGTTATAATTTTAGACATAAAGTGATGAAAAAAGCTATTACAAGTTTCTATTTTTTTAAATGCGGGAAGTGTAAATTTATTTGTATGATGTAATAGCAAATTTTTTAATGTCGAAGGATAAATTAAAATATATTTTCAATTAAGTAAAAACAATCTCTTGTGAATATCATGTGCCATGCCATGTATTTTTTAATAATATAAAGCTGTTATAAATTTATGTATGTAAAAGAATTGATTGTAAAACCTAAAGTAGCGTAAACGTTTCAGATGTAAATTTGCTTTTGTAGTTTATGTATTTTTTGTGCAGTAAATGTTGATTTAAAAAAATTATTATTTGTTTCTTAAATTAATTATTGAATGCACCATTCTAAAATTCCATTAACTTCTTGACATTGCAGGTCAAATATCTAATTTTGTAACGAATTACTGCAATATTTAACATCATAATTCATTAGAAATTATATCAGTTTATCCACAACGTTACACACAAAATTTAAAAGAGAGAGGGCAAAAAACAAGGGAAGTTCGAAATAGCCAAGGCAGTATTTTCACTTCATTTTTTCTTGAGTATTGTGAGTGAGTGGTGATTGCTTTCAAGTCTGAAGGTCTAGTGTGATAATGGCAGCAAAAATAATTTTTGGGTGATAAAGCCACGAGTCTGAAGGTCCATCCATTAAATAAAGACAGTCGAGAGAGAATAAAGTTCGCATCGCGCTAGTTGGGCCGAACTAAACAGACTGGTCAAAGAGGTAAGGAAAGTCGTCCGTTCCGAAGGTTCTACTGTTCCCAAATAGTTCTGAAAAAGCGGTCGAACTGTAGTTTCCAGTTGAAGTGTCGTCTTGTCCCAGAGGTGGGCAGGTAACCAGTCTAGGCATTACAGTCTAGGCTAGATTCTTCCATACTGATACCACGGGTCACGGCACAAAGCCACCCCTCCGTTACCTGGCTGTTAGTCACCCGGCAAAGAATCTCAAATTTTAGTTTGGATTCTTGGGGGTAGCTAATTAAATTGCTCGGTAGGAGACGTACCGCATAAGGATCTATTTGGTGATCTACGATAAAGAGTTGAAATGAAAGATGGATACTGCTTGTCACAAGTGTTCATTTTTAACGTCTCTCTTTCGTCTTACGCTTTTGTGCAAAACTCACTTGTCTTTGTAAAGACAATCTAAAAATCCTACACATATATCATAAAAAACAACAACAAAATAAACACAAAACTACGAGAAACACAAACATTACAAAAAGTATCCACAAAACTGTATAAACGACAAAACACACTCACAATAAAATAATATATTTGAATACATAATTAACAACTACTCTATGAACAATATTACACTACAGAACACCGATACCACCGTTTAACACCAAGACACGACACCTGAGTAACACTCTTCCTCGTGGATTACAGACTTGAATAATGTACTTGGTGCGAAACTCGTCTACTGAAAAATATTAGTAAATTGTGGTATTTTGGAAATTCATACCAAAAGTGTAATACGCATAATACAAAAACGGAAATTAAAGGAAAATCTTTTATACTAAATAACAAATAAAACACCCAATTTTTACTAAAACCTCTTTACCTAATAGAATGGTTTGTATGAAAGCTGAATTGAAATATCTCATATTGTGAATAAATATTGTGAACCTTTTATTAATTCCAGTAGCCTAATGAAACTTGATAAAACCTATCGTATGAAATATTTTGAACATTCCCAGAAACAAAGGATATTGCATTAATAACAGTAAGACAGTTTTTACGAAAAACTGTTTACCTAATAATATGGTTTAAATGCTATGTCACCATCATAGGCAATTAGTGTATTTACCTGTGTTGTCTTCTTGCGTTTATCTCACCAACTTAGCCTTAACTATCAATATATTAAAACTAACCGTTTATAAAATATTCGTTTCAAGACAGATAATAAAATGTATGTACTTATTTTGGATAGTGAAAAATACTTCTTTCCCTGTCGCTGTTTCCAGTATCTCGATATTTGCATAAAAATAACATGGCATTTCATTTTAATGAGATGAATAATATGAAAAACACAAATGGAAGACTGTAATGTAATAAATAATTATTTCCTAATTTTTTTCTCAAGTAAAATATATGTAGTGAATGAATTCTAAAAGGTTTTATTCAGCTTCATCTGAGGTATTCACTCAGATACGTTTTACGTAGAACATAAAATATCCCAATGTATAGAGGTTTGTCGTCGTTCGAAATTACGCTGTATAAAAACTAATGTTTCCCATTACAGAAATTATAAAAACATCTGTTGAAGTAGCTGTACTTATAACGGTCTCTTAAATATACTCATATACGTTTACAGATTTCTTCCCTTCAACGTAAAATAAAAATTTAAATAACAATTTATCAAAAACTATAAATAAAACCACAACTACATTTTTATGATATATTATGTAAATTTCTACGTTTATTCAACGACTTCATAAAATATTAGGTTTTTTATTTTCACTTGTGGATCTTTTATCAATTACAAAGTATTTTTAATTGTTAAAGTTAATAATTACAACGTAATAAATCAACCTGACTAGTGACAGAACTATTAATTTTGTTTCGATAAATGTGTTTCAATTCATGTAGTGTGTTGTCATTGTCATGAAAAGTTCTGCATCAGTTTTCCGTGAGTTTTGTTAGCGATATATTCGAATTATAAGGAAATACTATTGTATATGATTACGTCATCTTTGAACTTGGTATATATGAGATGAAAACGTCTATAGCAACGCCTTCAAAACGTATTAGGTGAAATAAACATAAAATTTCCCGACAGTATAATTTCCTTCAAAATACACTATGAGCAGCCTGAAAGTAAATTAAATGATAACATACGATTTCATACATCAGCTGATTTTATATTATACGTTATGTTGTAATTAACTGAACCATGTATTTCCTAATCAATTAAATGCCCAAAACCTAATTTCACAGAAAGACAAATTCATATCCAAATAAAACAAAGATTAGTTACTGCCAGAAAAACGTGTTTCTACCGTATTAGATTACCAGAAGGTTAGACTATTTTTACAAATATCTTATCACTATAGTTATAGTAATTGAAAACTTGTGTAAATACTGTGATATCCACTACAGGTTATAAAAATGTATTTCAACGTGATTGGATGAATAAATACCTATCTTATTAACGATTAAAAATTTGTACAAGATTTATATCAGAAGAGTGTACACTAATAGAAGAAAATATCATTAAATTTGTTGAAAAGTTTATTATCCAATGTTAGACACAGGGGACGTTCTCTGGAGTTTCCAATAGCATTGCTTGACAGTATTCCAGAGCATCTGGCTGGAGATAAGGCATCACTTTACTGATGCCTGCTTTTTTCTTCTGGGGAAAACCAAATCAAGTTAGAGGCAAAACAATATACTTGAAACTAAGAACAGGGCTAGGCATTCCTATATTTAAATTTATTTCCCTAATGTTATTTCAAATGTAAGACATTGCTTTGGTTGTATATTGTTTGGTAAATATGTATACTATTGATTATAGCAAGAAGTAAAATATATATGATATTGAATAACTATTGTATAGAAACATAGACAATGAACTGTATTACATTTACATTTATTAGTTAAAGCTCAAGGGTAATAATTTAACATACATATTTAGCTCTTTATATCATTTTAAATTTATTTGTATTTAATATTTATTATATTTTAAATCATAATTATTCGGTCTTTTTTGAAATATTATCAAGTAGTTTATTCATTTATTATTACATTTGTCTCAGGATATCTACCACATTCGTGGTACCGTTTAAATGTTCTTTAAATAATAGAAAGTACATTTATAAGTAATGATAATGTAGGTATTTCTACATATATCTTTCTATTAGAAATACCGACAGAATAGCTTACGTAATAATGAACATTTTAATTAAATGAAATATAAAGTATTATATTTTTTCATTATTATATATCACTCATATTTACAATTGAGCTATAAATAATAATTTTAACTCATTGAATATCGAGTCAAAATTTTATTTATTTAATACAACGTTCGCCAATTAATTTTTCCCATTATCAAGCCTTAAATAAATTTTACATTACATTACAAATAAGCATTAAAATACAAGCACCCTCACAACAAAAAACATTAAAATGAAGTTTTAGTCAAAAGCTTAAAAAAGAAAGTCCGCCTCATACATGGTGAGAGTCATACATTCATATGATTTATAATTAGAAACCGCAACAAAACTGTGACTCTCCCCTTTTAGGTGGGTTTACGTAATTAAGTGGTTGACTAAAATTTCATAGAAAATATTTTATTATTATTCATTAAAACTATTTTGTAGTGAGTGTACTTTTATTTTTATACCTTTTTGTAATGTAATATAAAATTGTTTTCATGCTTTCTAAGGACAACAGAATACTTGCCGAAACTTTGAACTACATAAATAAACTTTTGATTCGATATTCAACAGGTTTATCAAGCATTCAAGTTATTTCGAGCAATCAAATAAACATGATTGACTTATATTTAATTACATCAACGCCTATTATAACTCTAACTGTAAAAATACTGACTCGTTATATTCGTTTAACATAAATTCAATTTAAATGTAATCTTACAACTAATTCTTCGAGAACTGTTAATGAAGGAGCATTACGTAATGGGAGACGTCTGGGAAGTTTACCGTGCCATATAATCACTTGAGGGAAACCATTAAACTTGACACCAAAGGTGACTACTAAGGTATACATTTTGTCGCTCAATACAGGATTACCCCATCGTCAGTGTTAATGTTCCTCTTGCTCATTGTACGTTTGTATACACATTTACTGCTCAATGTATCCCGTAGCGCTCAGTTATCCAAACTGTAGCTACTTATAGGTACTAGAGCTAAATTGTATTATTTAATATTATAAGTAGGTAATTCTTAATAGCAACTTGAAAACTGTGTATAATTTTAAATAAATAAAATATTTAAACTACCGAAACGTTGTATTTACTTCCTTATGTACGTTTCGATTGCAAATCAGTCATCTTCAGATGAGGCTTACAAGTATAACTCTAGTCATGCTTGTAATAAATTTCTCATAAGTTGATAGGATTGATAAGAAGGATTTGAATGTAATGTTTTTGTGGACAAATAGTTTTATTTATTTTAAATTTGTACTTTTTAAAAATAAATTTCAACTTTTTATAAAACAATACCTATTAATATAACGAATCACGTATAAACTTATTAGTTATATCGTTTATAAAAAATTAAAAGTTTAATAGTACGGAGTTTTAGTTATTGAAACCATAATTGTTTTCTCCCTTCAATAAATATCAATAGTTTAATGTTTTGTTACAATAACTATTTTAAGTCTAATATGTTAGTATTACTGTTCTACTAATTTAGTTATCACTTACACTATACTGTACATCTACAATAACTTGATATTTATGCTAGATAACCTTCCATGGCTTTTTTGCGTGTTTACATATTTTTAGCATCAACTGAGACTCACGTAAAGGCTTGAAAATCAAAACACGTATTTTAGGTCCTCGAAAGCTGACTCGCATATATATATTAAATATGGTGATATGTTTTCTTGTAATATAGTTAATAAATTAAAAATATTTCAAAAACAAAAATACTTTTAATGAATATATTTATTCAAAGCTTTTCGCCGATAAAATAGTATCAGCATCTTCAGGAAAATAATTATCTAATAAAATACTTTTACAAAATTAAATCATATGTACTACAAAGAATCATACGTTTATAAGTATTGCACTTTATGTAAATTTTTCTATAACATCAATGACTTTATAAATAGTTTGGTGCCTTGATCTCACTTAAATTTGTTCATCAATTAATTTGTCTTTAACTTTATGCTTATATATTTATAATGTTTCAAATATATTCATTTTTAATCCTTTACTTAATTCTTTTATTAATTTCATATTTTCTATTTCCGGAAATAAGTTTCCATTTTCTATAATGGACATGTGTTTCCGGAGATAGAAGATATGAAATTAGTGAAAGAATTAAATAAAGGATTAAAAATGAATATGTTTGAAACATTGGAAATTTATAAGCATAAAGTTAAAGACAAATTAATTGATGAACAAATTCAAGTGAGATCAAGGCACCAAACTATTTATATAGTCATTGATGTTATAGAAAAATTTACATAAAGTGCAATACTTATAAACATACGATTCTTTGTAGTACATATGATTTAATTTTGTAGAAGTATTTTATTAGATAATTATTTTCCTGAAGATGCTGATACTATTTTATCGGCGAAAAGCTTTGAATAAATATATTCATTAAAAGTAATCTTGTTTTTTAAATTGTTTTAATTTATTAAATATATATATATATATATATATATATATATATATATGTGTGTGTGTGTGTGTGTGTGTTTGTGGGTGTGGGTGTGTATGTATGTATCAAGTAAGAATCTTGGTTAAGTGCATTATTGGAAAGGGTTAAGTGAATACAAGAAATCAATGATGGAAATTTAAAAATATTTTGCAGGTTTTGTGTTGTACATCTTGAGGTGTTTCTACAGTTAAACTCTTTAACTTTACGAAAAACCACTTTTTACTTGTTGCTGAGAAATATCAGTAAGTCGTGGTTTTTTCCAAGTTATGCAGAGAGTGTAATTAAAAATAATATATTACTATACGACCGTTCTGGACATGGAGACTGCATACAAATTCTATCGTACAAGTTATGTAGTCTTCCGTATTTAGCCTTGACATTGACTACAACAAAAGAATTTGTGAATAACTAAAATGTATTCCTTATTGAAAAATATTTAATTTAATTTATGACTCACTGGATATTTTTATAATTTATTTTACACTGTTTTGTTACATTAGCAAATAATTAGACACTATTTCAACGTGGTTATAACACAATTATATGTTTTTGCAACCAGGTTAGGATAGCTTTAGTTTATACAATCTCAGCACCATTATGTCGATTCCCTAATCTAATGGTTTAATGTTGATTCCCTGTCTACATATGTTGGCAAAACGCCGCATCTGTGCGGTTCTTTCAGTAGAGAAACTCAGTTATTGTGGCCCAGACCCTGTCCGGGTACTTTGTTTCTATATTCCAACATTATATAACGTAGCTAATATTTAAAATAAGTAAATTACCTATCTACCATAATGGAACGATTCGTGAAAAATATTTATTAAAAATATGTTTTGAAAAGTGACGTTATGTATCTAAGACTACAACTATCGTACGCTCTAAATACTATACATAATTGACGACAGCTAAAGTCACTTAAATTCCTTTATTTAATTAATACACAGTTGATACGTAAGTAAAATTATCGTTGTATTAGGAATTTGGCAACGTTTCGACGACTAAATTGTCGTCCTAATTCAGGCGTTGGAAATTAGTATAAGTTTTCATAAGATTAATACAATCGTGTCCATAATTATTACAAAATATATTGGAAAAATCTTGAACCGGTATCAGAATGTTCAAAAGTCCTAGAACTGATGAGGGTAGTAGGTTTACTGATAACCCTACTATGCTTGACAGTTCTAGGGCTTTTGTACATTCTGTCACCGGCTCAACCTTTTTCCAATACATTTCTAGTATTTATTGACAAGACTGTAATAATCGTATGAAAACCTAAATCTGTTTTCAACGACTGCATGAGGCCGACAATTTAGTCGTCAAACTTTGCCAAATTCCGTATAAATTGAATCCTTTCACTCACCCTTCAAACCTGTTTTATTTAACAACTTTTTGTGAGTGTACGCCTCATCAAACTTAAATTCTTCTTTACAAAATATATTCGAGTAATACAATGTAAATATAAAAAATATTGTGTTTGTTTTCTATGAATATGAACAAAAAAAAAACACATCCAACTTTAAAATAGGATATATATAATTTTACTTACAAAAGAGTTAAAAATACTTTTCCAATACCGACAAAGTAATACATCATAAACTTATAACCTACAAAATGTTGTAGTCAGAACAGAATTTTGTGCTTGGACTCATACTTAACATATTGAACGTGACCAATATTAACGGATTACACATTATATTGGACCTCCTTGGCATTTACATTAGGAAATATAATATAAACACAGGTTAATCAATAATTTATACCATAAACCTATCTTACAGTAATCAGAAATATATGAAATTTATCATTCAAAGGATTTAAAGAGATATTATCTCTTATATTTATAGGCATCTTTAAGAACCACACTCCATGTAAATCATTCAAAGAAGGTTCAATTGTTGGTAATATGTATAGGCCTAAAGAAAATAGACTATACAATCACATAATTTTAATCGGACAAGATCTCATAATGTTTAATCTTTTCCTAGAACAATGATTGAATTTAACTACCATTTTACCCAATAGGGTTTTCAATAAATAAATTGTAGACATTTTTTTTCTATCATTTTATCTTTCAGATTAAATAGAATAACCTCTACTTTTGTTCTGTAAAACATGTTATTTGTTAAATATTATTAGGATATTCAGATAATTATGTAGGAATGTGGATAACTAGAGAATGATTTCTATGACCATAACCTCAAAATTGCGTACAAACAAAATAATATTACTACTTACGTTTGTGAATACGTTTCAGCAGTGAATCGGATAGTAATATATAAGTCGAACCTCTATCTTTAATTTACACTAACACAAACACAAGATAAACACACTTATGGCTTAAGGAAAACGACTATTTCCATGTTTTTAAGCAACTGGTATCTTACCGTTAGCGAATTCCAGTGCAGACTAAAGTGTTTGTTTAGACCGATGGTTTAGCGGTGGCAGTTGGACTTTAATCTAATGTCAGAGAACAACAATGGAACGTATTGCCTTGGGTAGAGTTTGTTTTGTCAAAACTTGATATCTTTGTGGTCTTAAGTGAATAGTTCAGCAATGGTATTAATTTAGTGTTAATTTCGTATATAGAAACAATAGTTTATGCTTAACAAAATACAGACACATTTAAATACTGAAAAATATAGTAGTAAAATAAACAAAAATTTGTTAAATTCAATTCATACTTAGTTCAACATAAATGCATTCTATTTGAGTTACTTTTCATTATTAATTACATATAATACGAAAAACGTAACATAACCTATGCATTAAAACTGCTGTCCTACCACATAACCTAGCTGATAGCATTTAATCATAGGCTAGTTTATGATTCTCTCTTCTCAGAAATGAATATAAATAGTTCATTTTCCCTCATTTGGTTGTCTTTAAAATATTCATTGCACAACCTTAAATTGTCACGGTTACCGCACAATATCACAAACATTAAATATTACACTAACACAGAAACACGATAAACACACTTATGGCTTAAGGAAAACGAGCGACGAAAATAAGAAAGCGTATAAATAGTAAGACATAAAAATAATAGTCCAATACCATACATAGAAAAGTACCAAAATGAATTGAAAATTGAGAATTGAAAATGAAATTAGTTCCTATCTTGTCACATTTTATGGTCATCCTGACATATGTATTTACATATTTATAATATTTATAATTAAAATAAAAATAATTTAAGTAAAATTTGTCTATAACCTATAGATTCAAGTCCGAATGGAATAAAATAAAATATACAGTTATTACTAATATATTCATAAAGTAATTTTCTATTTTCCTCGTTACGTAGTGTACATTGCTGATACATATTTACTGTAAGCAATACAAAATTTGTAAAGGTAGATAAATTCTAGCCACGAGAATGTTATCAGTCTATAAATAAACAAAACGCATGTTTATCATCAATAAATAATAAAATGCTGCTACGAGTTAAATATCATACATTTCAGAATTACATTATTCATATCTGTACAACATTCAATAAAAGTAAAAATTATGTAAAACTAAATTTGACAAATTATTTTTCATATCAATTAACCTTTTTGTAAAACATAGAACTGGTAGATTTAAACAAAGTTTTGATAAATCAATAAAAGTTTACATTTTTCAAACAACGTATTGCAGTTTAATGGTAAAGTAATTTATATTAGGAAAAGGAAATGTAAGGAAACGTCTATGTCTTAGAATGCTAAAGGACTACCGTTGTCATCTCTGAAATGTTGATGTAGGTGATTTATAAATAAGTTATACCGCTTGAGCCAGTTTTCTTTCCCAATCGCACTTGAAATGAAAAGGTCAGGACTCTAGTTGAAATATGATCTGTATGTATCTGTATGTATTTTAAATAGGATATTTAGTTGGATTGGAAGTGAATTATATATTCATAAATTAAACGACTTTTAAAATATATTGAGTATTGTATCTATTTATTTAATTTGCCAAAATAAATTGTACTATTTGTCATTTTTTAATTACAATATAAGATAACACTGGGATCTTGTAACGTCCAATATTTTTTAAAATGCTAGTTTCTACTTTAGTATACCAAATATATGTAATAAATATTATGGTAATACTAATTTAAAGTATTGGATTCAAATTTTTTTCAATTTATGAAATAATTGAGGTCACGTTACGCTTTATCGCAATTATTTTCTTGTGTTACAGAAAAGGAAATCCATTACCTTGAATATACATAACTTATTACTTGAGGGTAGTTACAGATTAAAGTGACAGGTAGACTGAGGGTGGAAATATGTTTTCCTTTCAAACCACAAGATATACTACTCTAAGAAAATGTAAAAAACGCCTCCTCTACTCGAACAACACACCCACACACAAAAAATATTTGGATTTAAAATTATTATTAATAATTTTAAATCCAAATATTTAATATCAAATACTATTATTATTCCTAAAATTGATAAATATTTCAAATGTCAAAAATAAATATTAATTAACATTCATATTCCAAATAGTATTAATAATTTCAAAATCCTAATAACTAATATCAATTATTAATATTGTTCCTATTATTAATATTATTCCTAATAATATTATTAATATTAAACCCCAAAACTTTATATAAATTATTAATATCATTACAAATATTAATATTATTTTTAAATCCTAATTTTAAAAATAAATGTTAATTCTTAATAATAATAATATTTTTTAAGTACTTATATTTACTATCACCTGATTTGTATATTCCCATTATTATTATTTATATTGTAATAAATTACTATAATAAGGAGTAATAAATTTATAACTAACCCTAATGTTAAAGTTCAATTTAGATTATTATTCATATTATATATGTATATATATATATATATATATATATATATATATATATATATATATATATATATATATATATATATATATATAAAGCAATTCCGCAACGCTGGTCCCAAACCTCTGGCCTTTTCTTTTATTGGGGAATGAGGGATATAGGAGTAACGAGTAACACCTCCTTAAAAACCTTGGTTTAGCTGGGCCGGCTGACGGTACCCTGTGAGGACTCCTTGTACAAGGTTACAGTACTAGGGGAAGGAACCCAGAAAACAAACCCATTATGGAAGTAGTAGATAAAACCAAACTTACGGTCTACTTGTCGGAAACGCAGTACCGGCTACCTTCGGGAGTTAGCAAGCAGTTTCCGGGTCGTCACAGCCAGCGCCGGCAAAAACATACCTCGGGGATAGAACACTTGGTCGCCTTCAATGAAAATATGACAAGCGGTGAGGGAAGAGATCCTTTCTCATAGTCTATCATCGAACTATCTTAAAGGAAAAGAATTGACCCAAAGATAGGCAAGAAATAAAGTGATGCCCATACGTTGGTTACGCAAGAAAGGAAAGGTGAATGTAAGAGGGTTGGAGCATCGGGAAACGCAACCGCAGAAAGTCCTCAGTAGCTATATTCTCAAGAGAAACAGCTTCAACCATCTGCCCGAGAGGAAGCAGAGCACTTTAAAAAAAAAGTCGAGCTAGGCAAAATGAAAGCTGCAGTAATCAGAAAACAAATGTCAGCAAATAAATTAAATATGGAATTATGGAGCTCAGGGGTCTAGTAGATGAGTTGAGCTACTTGAAGACATTACTGGAGAAGGCTGAATTTTTCCTACAAGAACGAGAGGCACAAAATGCTACTTTTCCACACGTAGGGGAAAGAAAGAAAAGAGTAGGCGAGTCCCCTTCAACAGGGCCTACAGAAATAGACACAGAAAAGGAGCCAGACAAGAAGATGGCCTCTCGCGAGTATAAGGCACAAAGCCTAAGGGCTCTACAGAGCCCACTTCCATCCCAGAAGAATGGCGGACAGTGAACGGTGGTTCAAACCTGAAAACAAGTAGCGAAGTAGAATCAGGTTGAGGATTGAGGTAACCCGTTCCTGGAGGTGTCTCGGCTGGAAAATACAAATAAGCCTGAAAAATGCAATGGACCTGATAGGCAAAGCCTATGATTTAAATTTGACAGCAGTGAGCATAGGGTCAAATACTGTCAGCAGAAACCTAATTGTATGCTGTTCGCGGATATGATAATTGGTTTGGACAAAACGAAACACGTCCCTGAATCTGGGAAATGTATAGTGTTTCACCAAGGGCTTGAAGCCGAAAAACAATAGAAGAGTGACTAGACGGATTATCCAAGGAAATCTGGGAAGCGGGAGACTGGCTAATGACCTGCTTTCGCAAGTTCGATTAGATCACAAGGCTGTCATTATATTAATAAGTGAGCAGTATAAGGACTAGACGTCACTTTCATAGTTTTCGGACAGCGTGGAAATCGCAGCTGTTTGGATACCCGTTGGGAAACTTGCCACTTGCCATTGAAAGTCATTGCCCTAGACAATGATATTTATGGATTAAAATCAAGTGTTACTTACCTCAATGTGTACCTAACTGCCAATGAGTCCATCGGAAACTTCCGTCAAAAGACGGACCAGCTCAAGGACAGACTACAGGCTACATGTAACATCATTGTTGCAGGAGATTTGACCGCGAGGGCTACAGAAGGGGGAGGGGAGATGTAACTAACTCCAGAGACAAACCCGTGGTCGAAATGGCATCAAGACTGGGGCTCGTTGACTGGTAACACGACTACCTTACGTCGACCAGAGTATAGAGGTAGCATTATCGATATAATTTTTCCTCAGAGTCTTTAGTCACTAGAACCCAGGACTGGGTGGTGATGGAGGACTATATGGTGAGCTATCACCAGTACATCCTAATCAGCATCAACCCTGAGAAACCAAAGAGAAGCTTGAGAACACTGAGAAGGAGCAGGTGGAATGTCGCAAAATGGAACAGAAGTTCTCGGAGGCCCTGCAGGGTTTTCAATTGGATTCTATGGAAATGAGGCAAACAACTTAAAGGCACAGGTACACTGAAGCTTTAGTAGACACAACAATAAAACTCATTCAAAAAACCTACAAGGTTGCTATCCCACAAAAACGGTTCCTTAGAGGAAATAGATACCCTGTATATTTGTGGACTGAGGAGGTAGCCAATTTACGGAGGAAGTGTCTTAGAACGAGGCCCCTAGCTCAACGGGCTAGGTAAAGAGGACAGGGTTTGGCCTCGAGACACTGGAATGCAAGAAGACAAAGAGAGAACTCCTTAGAGCAATTAGAGAGAGCCAAACCCGGAGTTGGAAGGACCTCCGTGAAGACCTAAATAGTAACCCCTGGGATCTGGGATATAATCTGTTGATGAAAGAGCTAAACTCATTCAAACCGGAAGACAACTGAATGCGGTACAAATGAATATTATTGTAGATTGTTTATTCCCTTCATATCCTACCAGACAGATATCAAGGAAGAAAACCGGAGAGCAAGATGCTCTGCTCTCCACGGAGAAAGAACTAGGGACAGCATCCGACTTACTCCAAAAAAAGAAGGCTCCGGGACAGGATGGAATCTTTTTGGTAGTTAATAAAGCCATAGTGAGAATTTACCCGCACATATTAGTCACTATGTAAAACTACTGCTTGAGAGCCGGCGTATTTAGTGACCGTTGTAAGGTAGCAAGATTGTTCCTGATTAACAAACTGAAGGGAAGCTTGGATTCTCCCTCTTTATACAGACCGTTGTGCATGTTGAATGAGGCTAAAAGGTTGCTAGAAAAAACCTTTCAAGCCACGGATGCCCTCAGCCGCGATGCAGCAGATCGTACTGTCAGACTGTTTGGCTTTGGGAAAGGTAAGCCAACTATTGATGCCATTAGGACCGTAGGTGACGCTGCTAAGATAGTCAAGGTAGGTAACTACTTTTCACTACCCGTTTGCCTTCTGGTTACCCTCGATGTAATGCCTCCAACTCAGCAAGATGGAAAGACATACTGAATGCTCTGGAGAAGACAACTTGATAGAGGTAGTGACATATATCAAGAAAAGTCTGCGCTCTAATATAAACAAGAAGATGATCGATGTCAATATCAGTAGCCAGGTAAAATACATTCAGTTTTAGAAATAGAAACCACTGGGGTTAATAAAGGGCCTTCTGACCAGGACGAATGCTAATACATTGATCTACTCAGGGCCGGAAAGGAGGAAGGGTCTAGTGGGCACTCGCCAGGAGTTAGACATAACAGGTCTGCCAGGCCAGACTTGATGATGCATAAATGCATTTCAACCTTCACAGAGTTAAAAATACAAAAATAAAAACGAGAATAATCAAAAATTCTAATATTTACTAACTACTAATTACTAACATTTAAAACAATTACTCCTAATATTATTATACATTTTAAATCCTATTTAAAATTATTAATTCTTTTTGGTTTCGTTTTCCAAAATGAAATGAAGATATGTTTGAGGTTATCAGACCAGATAACAAAATGCATCACTCAGGATTAATACTTTTCGGAACACTGTTTCCTTGATTTTTCTTACCTAACCAGGTATCACGAGGCTAATTCTTCATGATTAAACGTCACGAGTCAGACTTCATGACTCTGATAAATTCCTAATGAAAGTCAGAGGATCGGGTTAGTCTTATTTAAAGAAATTTAATTTTAATATTTGCTTTCATTAACTTACATAATTTGCGTTACTTATGTTAAATATAAATCTGAAACCAACGGAATAATTACTTAAAACTGTTACACAATCAACAAAATATGTTATAAACAGATATTCTTTGAGCTTAGCTTGTGAGGTTATGTTAAAAATAAATAAAAACATACACAACTCTTGAGTTGTAAGTTAGAGTTTGTAGTAGTAACACTCACTGATGATGACTTGGTCATTGAAACGCTTATGAGAAATAAATGATTAATTTGTGGGTTTTGTGTATGTTTTTATTTATTTTTAAAATAGGTTATATACATGTTTGTTTACCGGACTATCATATTATGCATTGTCTGTCAGATGTATTATTATATAAAACTTTTATTGTTACCTGTATAAATATTAACCCTAGGTTTAAGTAGTAGCCAACATTGTAGAATATCTTTCTCGCGATTTGACATATTTAAGAAAAAGAAAATTAAATTTTAAAAAAATAGGTTAATCTGAGAGGAAATTAATTTAATTTTCTCTTACATTGCTTGGAACCTACTTGACGGCACCTTGATAACACTTTCCTCCTTCCATTGCATTTTCCAGAAAGTTATTTTGCAATACTTATAATAACTGTTGTATTCAGTAGACCTAAATATGTCCCTTCTACTACAAGTTTTTTTTCATTGATTTGTAATATTTGTCTCTATTCGGTTTATAACTTCTACTTTGATAAGTTTGTTCGCCCACGCAATGTTTAAAATTTTCCTTTAGGCTTTACACATATTCCATAATGTCCTACAATGTATATTCAGTGACCTTGTCTTTCACTGGGTAATGTTTTTCTTTTGGTAACATGAAATCATTTTAAATGGTTCCTGTGTGAAAAGGATATTGTATTTGTAAAGCATTATTTGTCATGTGATCTTGGGGATTAAAGTATTCCTAATGCAATATTTTTAAGAGAACACTTATTTACATTTATTGGTATCAAATGTATTGAAATACATTCATTTCCTTCGCTTAAGTATGTCCGCAAATGTTGACTTGGAAAGGGAGACCCGAATAGACAAGTTTTACCATAAACTTATAAATATAACGTTTGATATACTTATATAGCTACCATGACAGTTAGGCCCAAGATCAATATTCTACTTCAAAATATAGTTACTACTAAACAAAGAAGTAAGTAAAGGCAGCCTTTTGTCTTTGACATATTGCGAAAGGTTTGTGTTAACGCATTCCTTTTGATGAAACTTTGATGAAACGACTTTTGCGAACGAAAACCTTTTGTAGTCGTCCTTTTGTTGTGCGTTGGGAAGATTAGGTAAACAACTGCCTGAAATAATGTGTAAATGATTTTAAATGCAAATATATGACACTTAGGTGGCGCAAGAAGTATGGAAAAACTATATCACATCCATTGGTTTTTACTGATAATAATTTCGAATATAAAATGTAGTAGGTATATTGGTTTTTTATAATGGATTTGAGAAATAAATTACATACATATATTAGGTTTTTAAATTATTTCGAAAAGATTTGCCTCCTAAAACTTTTAAGAAACCTGAGTTCTGTTAAACAGTAGCAATAGGTTACTATTGATCCCACACACACAAAATATTCATCATGAAATAGTCTATTTACCATGTAAACTAGTTTAGTAATCCTAATTACTTTTATACAAATAGTGGTATTTAATATTTAACATTAAAAGTTATAAATGACATTTACGGTAACAATTGAAAACACGTAGGTTGTATTATCGGTTCCTTTTTGCCAGAAATAAAGTAAATTACGTTTATGTACTGAAACTGTTAAACAAAAGTCAACCGTAATATTTATGTGTAATGATAATTGTTTCTAGAGCTTATGGTGTTACCAAGCTAACAACCCATTTACAACTTCAACGCAAATAATCTTCGTAGCAAATACAAAGTTTAATACACTTTAAGCATGCATTATGTGATCTCTCTAGAATAAGTGTATGGTTTACTTTTACTTGTTAGTTGAGAGTTACTATTTAAAATAAAATTATTATTGATTCTTTCTATTGTTTTATAATATTAAATATTACCCAATCGTGATACAACTGATATATACCTGAAAATTGAGCGGATATATTAGTATTGCTTGAAAATAAAGATTTAAAACCTATTTCTAGTATCCAATTCAACTAATATAGTTTATATTTGTTTTCATCTGTTTTTCAGTTGTTACAATTCATTGTTATAATTCAGTTAACTTTTTAAGTAATCGATTATACGTATTTAGCGGAATATGTACATACGAATGCATTTCTCTGTTACGAGTTGTATATGTTCGAGTACTACAACTAATTCACGAAAATCTAAGCACACAAATAAATACCTTTTCCTAATAATATTATGCCTTTCTTAGCAAAGCCATATGATCTGCTTACACAACATCCTCCATTATTGTCAGCAATATCTGTTGTTTACTCCACAGGTATCATACACTGAATTTTTTATAAATAACACAAAGATAGTACTCGACATGTACTTCACAAGTAATAGAACTCTTGCAGTACTTAGAGAGAGCAGCTAGAAAGTAAATTCTCTGGGATTGCAAGGGCAGAAATCCAAAGCAAGTAGATTCTACATTGTACTCCTCAGAGAGGACATAGGCAGAATCCTAAGTAGAGAGCAGATTCAAAACAGAGTGGGCAAGTAATGAATTTTACAGACACGGAACTTCACAAAGAAGACAAGAAAAAATTAATAGAGAAGATATAGTCAGACCTCCATAGAAGAGGCAGATGCAGAACTCCACAGAGAAGGCAAAGAGAGATATCTACAGAGAAGAAAAAGGCAGAACATTACAAAGGCATAACTCCACAAAGAGGACATAGAAAGAACTCCACAGAGAGGACAGATGTAGAACCTACAGTGGGGACAGAAGAATAACTCCACATCTAGAAATATTCAGAATGTTTTATGATATTTAGTTTTTAGTCAATAACTACCCCAAATAATGTAATATTGTTGCATTTATGTCGTCTCAGTGCTGTATACATATATATACATATATATATATATATATATATATATATATATATATATATATATATGTATATATGTATATATATATATATATATATATATATATATAATATATATATATACATATATATATATATATATATATATATATATATATATACATGTTGTTAGTGTGTGTGTGTGTGTGTGTGTGTGTGTGTGTGTGTGTGTGCGTGTGATTTTGTGTGTTTTGAAACGAACCCTAGAATATTTAATTTACAATATTTGTTTAGTATATAAATAATTTAACAATTTTAGGTAAATAAAAACAATTACAATAATTTTGTTTATATTTTATGGTTAGTAAAATTTATTTACTAGCCTTTACGTTCCACAAGCAAGGTAAGACCTTATTACAGATTAGCTTGTAAGTAAGAGCCTAATAAATCTAAGTTCAATAATAATATATTTTAGTTTAATCATGTAACTGTAGTTATAATACATAGTTTGTTTTGTTATTCTCACTGATTATAAAATTGTCAGCAAAAAATTAATGTCATAACTATTTAATGTTGGAGAAACATTTTTACTTATTAACTTATGACGATGGGTTTACTCCGTTTTTACATTCTAATTTTCTCTGTACTCCCAACGTTCTCTCTCACTCTCTTTCTCTCTGTTTATCTCTCATTTTCTGTCTCTCTGTTTATCTCTATCAGTATACCCCTCGAACTAGCTTTTATCTTAAATGATTTCGTACTATTTACGAACTTTTAGACCTATTTTTTGCCTGATGTTAGCAGAAAGAGTGTTTTTGCCTTTTGTTTTCTAACGACAACTCCATATTCTAAACGTCCTATCCCTCTACCAGGAGTGTGTGAATAAGTGTGCCAATTATTAGTAGTAAGCTATATAATGTTACAATATGATATATTAAAATACTATTTTAAGGTACTAAATAAAATAAAAATATTTCTATCATATAATAAGTTAATCATAATGAATTCAGTAAGTCTGATGATAAAGTATTAAAATAATAAAGTTAAAATGTAGTAAGTACGCTATGATTGTATAAATAATATACACAAAAATAGAAAATTACTCTTGAGTTTTACTCAAAAATAAACTAAATTATTTAGATATTACAATTACTAAACATAATAAATCATTTGAATATAATATATATATAGAAAACCAACGCAGATAAATCAAATAATACCTAATTATTCAAATCATCCATACAACCAAAAAATGGCAGCGCTTTATAAATTACTACTTAGAATGCACAAAATACCTATGAACATAAATGATCAAATAAAAGAGAAAAATATAATATATGAAATTGGTTTAGAAAATGGATATAAAAGAAAAACTATACATAAAGTAAATAATAACATAATAAGAAAGCAGAAAATCGAAAATAACTTTGTACCTAATAAGAGAGAAAATATTTGGACAACATTTACATCACTGGTAACGAAGTAAATAAAATTACAAGATTATTTAAAGAAACAAATTTACAAATTACATATAAAACTGATAATAAAAATAAAAAAATTAATAAACAATAACAAAAATCAAAATAATATGCTCGAAAGAAATGGATTATATAATATAAAATGTCAAACTTGTAATATATTATATGTAGGATAAACAAAAAAAGAAATTAAAAGAAAGATACAAAGAACATTTAAATAGCTACGCATTGTATTAATAATGTACACGAGTTTCCGGAACATATGAAATTATTAAAAGAATTAAAAAAAGGATTAAAAATGAATATAATTGAAACAATGGAAATTTATAAGTATAAAGTTAAAGACAAATTAATTGATGAACAAATTCAAGTGATATCAAGGCACCAAACTATTTATAAGGTCATTGATGTTATAGAAAAAAATACATAAAGTTCAATCCTTATAAACATATGGTCGTTTGTAGTACATAGGATTTGATTTTGTAAAAATATTTTATTAGATAATTACTTTCCTGAAGATGCTGGTACTATTTTATCGGTGAAAAGCTTTGAATAAATATATTCATTAAAACTATTCTTGTTTTTTAAATATTTTAAATTTATTAACTATATTACAAGAAGACACATCACCATATTTAATATATATATATATATATATATGTATAACAAATGAATTGTTTAATATTCGTGATGGTGTTGGTAGTGTTAGCCAACGAAAAGCTTTGAATTGTAAATTCAATTATAATTCTTGTATTTGTATTTTGACTTAGTTCTAAATGGGTAGTTTTCAGTTGATTAAACGTTAAAATATATTATATATATATATATACACACACACACACACACACACACACATATATATATATATATATATAAATATATACACACACACACACACACACACACACACACACATATATATATATATATATATATATATATATATATAAAACTTTGTAGAACTGTTTTCTTGTAGTCACATATCACCTAAACTTTAATTTACTTAAACATGAATCTAGCTTGGAATATATGCAAGTATACTTTAAAGAAGGTTTATTACGTGTCTTTGTTTTCGATCATTAACTGGGAAGCTAGGATAATGCTCGAAAACGAGGATATGTAATGAAAGTTTTCGAAAGTTGACACAGTTATATGCCAATTGAGAATCTTGTTTAAGTACAATAAAGTGTAAGTGATATATCCGCGCGTGCATGTAAAAGTGTGTGTGTGTGTGTGTGTGTGTGTGTGTGTGTGTGTGTGTGTGTGTGTGTGTGTGTGTGTGTGTGTGTGTGTGTGTGTGTGTGTGTGTGTGTGTGTGTGTGTGTGTGTGTGTGTGTGTGTGTGTGTGTGTGTGAACTTTACTATAATATTTAGTTAACACGATTACCTCTATATTTATGGTTGACTTATGGACCGTTATAAATATTTTGATTTTTATTGTTTTGTCCATCAGACAATCTCACTACGTTATTATCATAAGAAGTAAGAGTTAATTAAATTAAATACTGCGTTTTATTTTTATTAAAACTCGTCAAGTAAATTTGCATTAGCAAAATGATTATTGCAAAACATTTTTTAAGTTGAATTTCAGACATTATAGAGCAATTATATAATTCTCTCTCACTATAAACACGAATCTCGAATTTAATTATTCCCTAATTTATGCGCAATAATTACAGCCTGTAGAGTAGAATGCGATATTAATTCAACAACTTAGCTATAACTTTTCATTGCTATTATCGTCTAGACAGATGAAGGTTTCCTTAGTCTAAAACAAGCTTATAATATGGACTGTTAACTATCTCCAGTCCTAAATATACATTTTAATTCCTTATTATTGGAAGCAGCAAGTCTGTATTAATATACTTAATCATTATACATTAGTTTTTAAGTAATAATAATTGAGTTAGAAATGTAAGTAAATATAATTTGTACTGTAGTTGAAATGTACGAAAACAAATGATCATCCACTGATTGCTATTATAACTATTTTTATCAGACTATTTTGCACATTTCTTCTTTTATTTCACACTCCCTATATATACTTCTTGTTCAAACATTCAACCGGTTATATAATACTTTTTATCGATCCCCTGAAGTTAAAATGCATATTTTTAAACTTGTAGTGAATGACACTTCCCGTTAATTCAGTTTCTTCAAATATTAATTCAATGATTAAATTTAATGGAGTAATTCTAGTTTTATATGGGATCAAACCATTCACGTAAGGGGCAAGGTATGCAACATAGTAATTTCTTCCCATTTGGCTTAAAATAAGTGGTAACAAATGATTTCATAAAGCAGCTGATTTTATGGTATATGCTATGTGGTAGAACACCTGTTTACCGCATAAGATATGTTGCATTATTTATAATAATAGTGGGTATATAATAAATAGTAACAAAAAACAAAATTTACTTGTTTGACCCAAGTAGAAATTTATTACAAACGTTTTTGTTTATATTACTTAATCTAATAATTGTACACAAAATTAATTTTAAATAAACTTCTCCATGATTCCTATTTAATGTTAAATACTTATACTAAAACCCTTACCCAGGCGAAAGCTATTGTATAGGTTAGGAATATTACTTTGAAGTGCAGGCCATTATGTTCAGAATGTAATTTATAATGGCTTTTGATATAATCACTAGCTAATCCATGATACAGGTTTATAACATTTGAGAGAAGTCATTGTGTTGGTAAAGCGTGTAACATATCAGCGCCCTAAAATATGTTCTTTAAAGCAATAACTACCAAGATGTAAACATCTTATGCTTAGTTTACAATATTTTATAAGTCGAGAGCAAAGTTATGGCAAATGCATCCTTTCTTAAACTGAGGAAATACTTACCAAACTCTTCGCTTTTTAACCACTGAGGGGAGGCGATTGCATGAGACGTTTGGGAGTATGTTATAAATCATTTGAACTACAAATTAAAACCCTAGTTTTTCAAGGTCCAAAGAAAACAAAATTTAATCATCGTCACAGATCTAACACTCGTCCAAACTGTGTTCTACTCATGTTACTGTACTCCTCCTCATAATTACACAAACCTACTAAGAAACCTACCTGTTTTGAACAAACTAAATACGAACAATGGACTACACGCGACCTGAAACTTACATGAAACTTACAAACATTTCAAATTAAATAAACCACTCAAGAAAAAGCAGTTTACACAAAAAGTTGTTATACATTTACAACTTTTCTTTCAAAGTATCCAATATGTTTTCTATACCCCCACTCACAATCCCTAGTATAGGTTTCAGTTGTTCTAAGGAAGATAAAAGGAAAATTGAACGAAATCCCAGTCCTCAATTACACAAATTTAAAGTTATTCTATCGGTAATGTTTACATATTGCGATCTGTAATGATTATTTTAATTTCATAATCATAAATACTTATTATTTCTTTTATGAATGCAAACTACTGTTTCAAGTTGGAAAGCAATCAGGTAAAAATCAACTCATGAAGGTGTTAAATTTCTTATTTTTCATATAGTTGGCTTTAAATACACGAGTAATTTGTCACTAATGGAGTAAAGACTGCAAGTTTAATATATTTACCATTGAGGGTATAAAGGAGGGCATTGTAAAAAAATATTGTTTTTCATATTTTGTCTAGGCAAGCTTTTGCTTTCCATTCAGCTACATACCGTATTTGTAAGAACTGAAAATTCTAATTTTATATTTATTCCATTTAAATTATTTGCTCTAAAATGGGGTTGTAAATTTTAAATTTTATTATTGCAAAATTTTGTTAGGAACTAAATTATTTTAAATGGGAATTAAAAGCAAGTAATGATATCAAACTTTGGAAAAAAATTATTTCTGAGAGGTAGGTTTCTAAGCATACCATATCAGTTACATGAGAATTACACTGAGACTAATTAACTAATTATAAGTAATTATTTTACTAAAAAGAGGTATAATAAGCGGGAGAAATGTGTTAGCTGAGCTTGTGTCCATAGTGTAAATGGCAATATTGTATCAACGCCTCTAAGGAACATTCTCCACTTTGCAGATATGGTTATAACACTTTTCAGAGGCACGATCATTGTAAATCAAAGCCATCAATAATCTAAATATTTCCAACTGTATTAACATTTTAAATTAACCCCAAAATAATAATAAAAGAGTAAATAACTTTTGTATTCAAAGTACTTGAAATTATATTCTACAATTTAATACTAAGAATAAACGGTACAAAATATTTAGTTTAATAATAGAAACAAGATTGCATTTTTGAGAATCAATTCAGATTTCTGCTTGTTTATTGTTTACAAATTTAGAACAATAATACAATTTAAAACAATTCGAAGTTTCGAAACACAGAATTGAAGTACCTGAGATTTATTTCAATTCATTATCTCATCTACCTGGGAGAGCGTAAGCTTCTACCATTGCCATAAATCAAACTCTATGGCATTTGTAACATATATATATATATATATATATATATATATATATATATATATATATATATATATACATACATTATGTGTATTTAGTAAATTATTTTTAAGAAAATTATTATCTAAACCTTTATAGTTTTAATGGATAGAATGTCATATTGTTTCAAATTATACACAAAATAGATTCGTTCATTTGTACGAAGGTATTTCAGTTATTACTTTGTTTATTTAGTATATTTTTTTCAATTCCGTCTATTAGCACACATTCTCCTTGTGTGTGTCTTGAAAATTTTTTCTATCGTTAGTAAAATACGTTTTTATTCATCCAATCAAGTTCTAATAAATTTCTTTTAGCCTACAGTGGATGCCACTTGATGTTACTACAGTTTTTGAAAATATATAATAAATAATAGAAATAATAAATGGATGTTCTAGGTCAGATTCGAACTGAGTATGTGCATGACCTACCGCTCTTGATACTGAGTCAATTTTCCAATAGCTAGAAATGTTCTTCTAGAAAATATACTTGAATTTGTCTTTTGCCCCATCTGGTTGTCTTGATTTAAAATGGATAACAAGATTAAAATATTTGTATTTAATGTCTATTGATAACCACTCAATTTTTGTAGGTTAACGATAGATCACAGACCAAATAATTCATGTTTATCAATACTCAACGTTTCGAATTTCTTTCCGAAATTCCTTTTCAAGTGCTACATTTTATTAATATAATGTTCAACCATTTCTTAAAATTTGTAAAATTCAAAACAATACATTAAAACATAATTAAAAAACAAACAGTATAAAAAGTTTAATAAATATTCACATTTGGAAGACAAATTCATTTTATTGTGATAAACATTTGACTTGTAAATATGATTATGTATTAAACGTATTGTATGTTTGGATTTTATTATGTTTAATCTAATATGAATTTTATTAAATTATAAGATATCTTTGAATATTAGATTATTAAAATGTAGCTGTTGAAAAAGAGTTAAGCTGTTAGTTCTTTACTTTGTTTTAATGTGTGTAGAACATGTAAATTAGCGTGTATGTCGGCGTGTGTGTGTTGTGTGTTTTTTAGGTGGTTTGCGTAGCTGGATGTAGGGTTTGTTTGTTTTATTCAGGTAATGTGTTCATCGAAGCGTATATAGAATGACCTGCCGGTTTGGCCGATGTAATAGATGAGACAATCGTTACAAGTTTCTTTGTCAATACCTGAGAGTTTGTATTTGTCAGGTTCTTTTTCAGAAAGTTGTATATGCTGTCTTAAAGTGTTTTGTTTTTTGTAGGATATTTGGTACTGGGGTTTTTTGAATGTGGAAGCTATTTAGTGTGTGTTTTTGTTGTGGTAATTGAGAGATATGTATTTGTTGTTTTTTGTGTGGTTTGTGTGCCGTTTGATGGTGTTTATGTTTAATTTTCCTGAGTATGTTGTCTATGAATGTGTGTTGGTTGCCGTTTTGTTGATCGATGTATTTTATGGTATTATGTTCTTCGTCGTAGTCTTTCTGTAAAATTGGTATATTGATTAAGCGGTGTAACATATGATTAAATGCAGCGTGTTTGTGTTGTGTGGGGGGATTAGATGTATTATGTATGACAGTATCGGTAGTTTTTGGTTTTTTGTATATTTTGAAATTATGTCTGGTGTTGTGTTTGATAATGGTAAGGTATAGAAAGTTTATTTTATTGTTTTCTTCTAATTCGAGGATAAATGTGAGGTTTTCGTGTATTGTATTAATGTAATTGTTTAGTTGTTTGATTTGCAGTTTGTTGCCGTTTTATAATAATAAAATGTCATGTACATATCTATGGTAATAAATTATTTTATGTGTGTGAATATTGTTCTTTAGAATGTTTTGTTGTTCGATATGATGTAGAAACATTTCTGCTAGGATGTCTGAGATTGGAGAACCCATGGGAGGCCGTCTTTTTGTGTGAAGAATTTGTGTTGGTATGTAAAGTAGTAAATAAAACTTCTATTCATTGGCCTGAGTAGGAATTGAATTAGAAATATTTCTGCTAGGATGCCTGAGGTTGGGAAACCCATGGGAGGCCGTCTTTTTGTGTGTAGAATTTGTGTTGGTATGTAAAGTAGTAAATAAAACGTTTATTCATTGGCCTGAGTATAAATTGAATTAGAAACATTTCTTTATACCCCTTGTTCTGAATTGTTATTTTTAAATAATTTTTGTATTGAGCTATGATCAATGTAGTTTAAAAGGGCTACATTATTATTATTATTATAGTTTGATAGTTAGTTATTATATTGAATTTGAGCTTACGCCTATACCATTGTTCAGCTACTTAATGCTTATAGCCGTGCATGCATCCGTCGAATCAGTCACCGCTTCATAAATAAAAACTTCAACCGGCGTCGTGTAACGTATATCTTCGTTTTGTACTAAACTTTTAAAAGCCTAATGAAGATCATCACTCTGGTCTGCTTGTTTCTAAATATACAGTCTCTTATAAAAAAAAAGTCCAAATTAAAGAGATACCTATTTATATTTTAGTATTGCTGTATTATTTCCTTGTATTAGTTCACACACCTCTTATAGTTATTTCTACCCATTTAATTTAACATAAATGATAACATATTGTTTCATAAAACAGCTGATTTCATGTTATAGGTTATGTAATATAACAGACGTTTCAACTTATATACATATTGTTACAATTTTTTTAATAACTGTAATCATTCATAAAAAGTAGGCTACCTTTTTACTAGGCCTAGTAAAACCTAAGTAGGAATTGACTTTAAACAAATTTTGTTTAAATTCCATATTATAACAGTAAACTATTTAAGAACTGAGTAAAGATATGTGGCATTCAAGAAGCAAGCAGCTAACAATTTTTCTATATGTAAACCTAAACGTATTTAATTTCATCCACTTCCGACAGAAGGGTTACATCATAAAAATGAAAAATATTCAGTCAGTTATAAGGATTTTAATGATTTTTTAGACAAATTCTTTTTACAGCTTTACATTATTATAAATTTAAAAGCACGTTATAGCTTTGAAACTTAACAATTAGTAGCTATTAACATTCTATGGAACAATTTAGGATATTTCAAACATTCTTTAGTGTTGCAATTATCCTGAAAGATCTTTTATGTGTGAAACATCTTTATACTTCCTGGAATTATTTTGAGTAATATATCTTAAAAAAGAATCCAAAATAAATAATAATAAATTAACGCTTTTTAATAAGAATGTAATAAATTATGAGTTAAATACAAGACACATGAAATGTATGAATGACAATAGCTACCATAGTTTAATCATAGTTTTTAAAATTAAACCGTGTAACTTTTAATAATACCGATAAAGTTTGTTTCACTTAAAATGTTTATATTTTGATAAATTAGTTTTAATTATACATCTTCAAAAGGAATAAATTTTATTATTTTTAAAAAAATGGAAGATTTTTAAAAAGAAAATTATACATTTTGAGTTAAATACATGATACAAAAAATGTAATGAATAACAATAGCTACCATAGTTTAATAATAGTTTTCAAAACAAAACTGTGTAAATAATAAAAATACCTAAAGATTTATCACACTGGACATGTTTATATTTTAATAAATTGTTTTAAATAATATGTCTTCAAGAAAATTTTTAAATAAACAATACATATTATTCGGGAACCACAAACCGACAAATACAACCTATACGTAAATACAAAATATCGTGTAACGACTGATCAAGCTCCCACTACGACCAACTGGTAGATCATTCAACACAAGGAACAAAGAACAAATCAACGAAATGAAAAACATAAATTCGAAATAACGCTATGCAACACGTGTACAAAACACTCAACACAAACATTTAGACTAATAGACGTTTCCTCCCTATAATAATTCATAGTGATAAACTAAACACTACAGTAAAATACGAACATCATGACCCAAAAACATGATATAATAAACAATCGCAAACACTTATAAACTATGACCCTTTAACATTACATAGTGGACAACCCACCTATCCCATGTTCTTTCACTCTAGTACGTCACACGCTTGCAACTATGATCAATGTATTATCAATGGCTTAGCTTCGTTGAAGAATCAACAGATACGTCAATGAAACACGTCAGCAAAGAAGTAAATACTTGTCACCTAATTACTGCAATAATTACATTAGTAAATATAAATGGATTCATAACAAGAACATTATTTACCTATAAGATATAGTTACAAACTCAGCATTACAATAGAGATATTTAATGTCGCTCTCCTTTATACTGTCTTAACTCAAGATCCCTGTTTGCTGATGGAATTAATATGTCTGCTCACATGAAGCTTATCCGACAGAGTCATCCTGCTGACATTTCAATCCGGTTCCGGAGCTAACTTCCAAATTTAAATACAACATGCTTATTCACTTCCGCTTGAGATATTTACTACCGGATATTTAATCTACCGGCTAATAGGTCATATAAACAAACGTGTTTAAAGACTGTTCCTACTTAAGCCAAATATGACAAATTTTGTTTTAGTTACATTTTCTATTTAGTTACAGTTATTATAAATAAAGTACCATAACCAATGCATTAAACAGTTACTCTGCACATAGCTTATAACACAAAATCAACTGTAACATGAAGTCCCATGTAATCACTGATTTTAGGCCTAATGGGGCAAAATAGTTATTTTGCATACCTTGTCCTTTTTTTAAAAACAATTTCCCATATAAAACAAATGATTATTCATTATTAAACTGAATTATTATTTGAAACAATAACTGCATCTAAATCAAGTGTTATCCCTTACAACTTGAAAATTTAGTTTTTAACTCAAGGGGATGAATAACATCTATTTTGTTAACGATTGAAAACTTGAACACAGTATATATATATATATATATATATATATATATATATATATATATATATATATATATATATTAGAGTAATAGACTACAGTCTAGATGTAGTCAAGAACCAATAAGGTAATTAGAAAGGATTGATAATCCTGATACTACCAATCAAAGAAAAAACTTTAATGTGAAATGAAAAATAAAATAATCAATTTTGTTTATGAAAGTGTTATTTAACCACAATATATATTTATATTTATGTATAAATAATTAAATAAATAAATTTAATATAATATTATATTACATATATTTTTACATGACTTTTGTAAAAATATTTTATTAGATAATAATTTTCCTGAAGATGCTGGTACTATTTTATCGGCGAAAAGCTGTGAATAAATATATTCATTAAAAGTTTTCTTGTTTTTGAAATATTTTAAATTTATTAACTATATTACAAGAAAACATATCACCATATGTAATATATATATATATATATATATATATATATATATATATATATATATATATATATATATATATATGTATATATATATATATATATATATATATATATATATATATATATATATATATATATATATATATATATATATATATGTATGTATATGTATATATATATATATATATATATATATATATATATATATATATATATATAAGGAATGTGTCTACTAAATATAGGAATTAAAAATGAAAATTGTAACGTGAATTTTTTCTCTGATTTAAAGTAGGATTAAAATTTATTTATAAATTTGAAACCAACCTGAGGTTAAACTTTAACACCAACAGAGGTAAATTTATTAGTTGTGCAATTATTAACAGAATTTTTTTTTTAAAGCCCTCTCTAATTCCAAATTAATATACATTAAATGAATAGAGAGGCATTATAACTCGAACACTTTTTCGGTAGAAAGATAGAATAGCTAAACTTAATTATCACGAAAATAACATGGCGTTGACAGAAATATTTTAAAAACTTACTGGAATAAATATGGAAAAACGTTCTACTGCTAGAAGTACCCCCTTATCTTCACGATAGTAAAATACTCAATTATTTAGACATATTGTAATATAGAACACATTGATGTAAAAATAACAGCAAAATATTTTGAACTTAATAATTTAAGGCAATAAACGGTAGTATTTTAGAATATAATATATGGTGTCTATGTAAAATTATTTAGTGCTGCAAGCCTTCAGAAAGATTGTAGTATCTTGAAATAGACTATTTAAAAAAATAAAAACAAGTCATAGAAAATGTTTATTGTCAAGTCATTAAATCTTTATAAGAATCGTATCAATTCCAACCTATATCAACAACAACAAAATTTATTTCAATTACTTTTTATTTTATAATTACAAATAACATAAATATGTAAATACATATGTCAGAATAACCATATTAATTGGAAACAGAAAGCGGATTTCCTTTCGAATTTCCATTTGCTTTCGTTGGACTATTATTATTGTTTGTTACTATTTTCATGCTTTTTCGTCACATGCTTTATGTTGCACTTTACTTTCGCCTTCCTTTCGCAATATTCGTTTGTGAAGCAAGGTCCGATTCTGTGAGTCCTGTTTGTTTGTTTATTCAATTCTTTTCTCTCATTTTTATAGATCTTTGTTTATGATTTTCTGTGGTAGCAATGGCTACAGTTTCAGGTTGTGCATTGAAGATTTCGAATACAAACAGAGGGGTACAAAGGAAAAATTCATATACATCTATGAGATGTACATTAAACGTTAAAACTCAAAAATACTGACGTTTACTTAAATTTGTTTCTTCATAGTTTATGGTGATCAAGTTATGTGCCTTTAATTCAAGAACATTAGAAGGAGAATTGTAAATATATGTAATACTACAGAGCACCCGCCCTTCGTACGCACATGTATATTTATATTGACTTAATTTACATTTGTTTTTACAATATGAGATCCACCTAAACATTCTAGGATATCCTATACATAACCAAACAGATACCTAGATCAAATAATCACTAAGTGAGTATTTATTCTATTATATGAAAAGTTTTTAGTTCTTATGAAACTGTAAGTTAACATTAAGTCATTTTCCATTATATAAATTTCCCTCAGAAAATATTTATTTCTGTGTAATTTTAGAATTTGTTTTTTCTTCACGAACACTAATGTTTGGTATTAAAAACAATAATTTGTAGAGTTTAGACATCTAAACCTCGATCTACATACTGATAACTAAAAATTTCCTCGTCAGTGACAATTTCATTAGTGGCACATAAGCTATTGAATGCAGACTACTTGATAGGGTTTAAGAGTGCCTCGATAACCATTCTGCTTGTATGCTGATGAAGCAACATTAACGTGTGCAAACCTTTGTATTAGGGCTGCTGTATCAACTAAACTTCCATAAACCGTAACGGTTGCACGAGTAAACGCTTCCGATAGTCTGGTTATTGTAAATACTTTTAGGGTGCATCGCAATTACTTTAAGTTATTCACTTATTATACCTTGCAATTTTCCATTATCCTCTCCATACAGTATATGGTGTTAGGCTAATAATTTTGTTTATTTCTAACTATTCGCTTAATTTTTATTTTAGTTTTTAATTTATGAAGCTGATAGTTGCTTATAATTTCATATTCTATCCATATCTTCTTTATTACAGAAAACCTTTCTTCAAATAATTTCATGTGCATCTCTAAGTAATTGATTTCTACCTATGAAAAGTTGGCTCGGGGCTAAAGTGCTGGATTACAAACATATAGATACTAAGTTTAATTCCGAGTGAGACAACAACGTTTTTATAATTATTTAATGAATAAGTATTCATCAAAAAAATATTCATTAACTTCTATTGGCAATTCCTATAGTTTACAAAAAAATATGCATTAACATCTATTGGCATTTCCTATAGTTTACAAAAAAATATGCATTAACATCTATTGGCATTTCCTATAGTTTACAAAAAAGTATGCATTAACATCTATTGGCATTTCCTATAGTTTGCAAAAAAATATATTTAAACTCGATATAATGAATGACAATGTTTTATTAACGATTGCAGCTTTATACAAGATATATATTATGAGATTGTGAGCAATAGCAGGAATTTATTAAGTGTTTTATATATGATTATAAAAGCTATTTCGTGGGTACGTGCGTGCGTGCGCGAGCGTGCGTTAGTGTGTTCAAGAATAACGTTTTGGTAAGCTTGTCAAAATTCCACTCTCATTATAGTTTCCAAATTACTAAACTTCAAGTTCTATTTAGTTTCACAGGAAAGTTTATTATTTGTATTAAGAGAAATATTTATATTCTTAGAATATATAAAACCTCCCAGTAGACATTTGTCTAATATAAACATTTATCTTTTACCCTATGAAGGTTGACTAAAGATAATGTAAGTTTAGTGAATTTCAACGCTAAAAAGCACGACATTGTCAACGTAATTTTAGCAACAAAAGATACTTGTTTCCTAAATTCAAATGTATATATCTGTCAGTCTATTTCTTACTTACTTTAAAACAATTTATAAAAAAATATCAGATGATTCACCCATATACTCAAATTATTTATATAGGAAGTTAAAATCATATATATAGAAACAATGTACCCCTACTAAAGTAAAAAATTCATCCCAATAAACTTCAAACTTGTTTTAAAAGCATATTCTGAAAAAAATTATAAAGAAGAATTATTGTTTTATTAGGCTATAATGCTTAAGTAGCAAGTATACTGATTTCGGAATCAATTTACATAGTTGTGATCCATACTGTCCTCAAAATGATTTGCGTCCCGTTTGACTAACAGTTATGAGCTTTGTTTGCGTTAAAATGCAATTATTTTGTTACTAAACATGTTAAACACATTACTTAGATTTTATAAACCAAAATGTTATGTGACGTCACACACTAATAGAAAATATTAAACTATCACGTGAATGATTCTCTTGGGTTTTGTGAAACGTCAGTGCTTCAGAAGAGTTTGGAGAACATTGTGCATGAGACGTTCTTAAATCCGAAGTTAACCTTTGGTGCTTCAAATAAATAATGCTTCAGGGAGTTTTATGAACTGCTTTAATTTGATTTAACTTTTATATTTCATGGTTTTTTTTTAGTTTGAACCACTTAACGCGGCAAATTATCCAGTGCAATGAACGATCATTAAAAAAAAACTAAGCTTTCTGATCTAACGCAAGAATCTCTGCCCCATTAGAGTGAATGAACCAACTCGAGGTGGGAACAAACTATTGTAAATATGAGTCATTGACAAAATACTTGGACGCCCGAAAACCTAATGTGTCAACATAAGATTGTAGTAAACTATGTCAGCTAATCTCGGCTATAAATAGTCTTGGACTTGACAAACGTATTATCTAAGTCTCCGTTTACATTATCGATCTCAATGGCTTTGTGAAAGACATGGCACAAACAGAAACAAACATTCCGTTAAACGTCGAGTGCTTATTTTAGTATGTATTATATTTTAATAGTAGGATCTTTAGTTCTGTACGTAAATTATCTTTTTTTCTCTGTATTTTTTTATTGTTTTATTATTTGTCGTACAGTAATTTATCATTTGTATTTCTTTTTTTTAATTGTGACCCAATTAAATCGTGATAAATAAAACAATATTTTAGTGTCTAATACCCTGTTCTGATGTCCCCAGTAAACATGTTTATGTTAGAAATAAAAATATAGAAATGAAAACAACGGGCTCGATAATTATGATATGACAAGCTATGCAGCCCGCATAGCTTTCCACTGCCGTCAGAGGTGGAAGTTAACGAAAAACAACAGTAGTTTTGAAGAAATAACCAATATCGCCGCCGTGCTGAAAGTGTTTTCCACTAATGACGAACTAATTTCAATCGTGGTGGACATTAGTAAGGGTAAATTATTACATGCAATTCCTCAGATAGAATTTAAATTGATATTTAGTTACTCACTAGATTTTCTAAGAGTATTTTCACCAGCTACACGTGATGATTTTATTCGAAACGACCGTAATTATAGTTTATAAAATAGAAAAAATTATTTCGCCAAATCCGAACATTCTCAAATGAATTTTTCAATAGTATAAGATAACCAGTTTATTGTGTAAATTTTATCTATAATAATATATACATTGGAATCGTGGTTGATTATGTTTGATACATTTTCCTTTATTTAAAATAAAATTATCAATATTTGAAGTTATCCTTTTCCAAACGTTGCGTGACACGGAATATGATTATTTCGTCCCATTAGACTTAAAATAAGGGATAACATATGCTTTCATAAAATAGCTGATTTTATGTTATAGGTAATGATGTAAAGAAGCTGTTTAACAGATAAGTTAATTTAATTTATATATATTACTTCTTAATTAAAAAGTAACTAAAATAAAAACATTCCTAATTGACTTTAACATGTTTCATTAAACTATTTTCTTTATATAACAAACTAAAGACATTCTGGGTTGGTTTTGAAAGAACATTAGACATTTGTGATTTAGAAAATCTGTTAGTGAAAATTACTCATTTCACAAGATATTTGATTTAACGTATTTCAATTTAAGATTTATAACATTATTTCAATTTATTTATAATTTTTTCAGCAAATGTTTATTGTTTAGAGAAAACATCAAGTATAAAGCTACTGTTTAAAATCACATAATGGGATTATAGCGGGCGTTCCCTCAATGTAATCGTCATCGAGAAAAATCATAAATTATACAAGTTAAGAGGACAAAAACAACTCCATGAAAAGCAATAAACAAAGTGGACATGTAATTCTGACAATTTATTTAGCCAGCCTTTTGAATCGTCACTGACAAAATTTTTTATTATATCATTTTACCTTTATACATTTTAACCTGCTTACGGCTTTGTACATTTTAGCACAAATAAAAAACAAATATAATTAGACATATTTATACTTAAAATATTTATATATATATATATATATATATAATAAATATTGAATATATTATTTTACAAAAAGGAAGTGTATCAAATTTAATCGGACATGATTTCGATGTCTATATTATTAAAGATAAAGTAAACACAAAAAACTGTGTACTCTTATAAATCAGAAAAATTAAGATGAAATTGTTCGGATTCGGCGAAATAAGTTTTTTTATTTTAATACCTTTAATCGCAGTTGTGTGCAATAAAAACGCTATTTGTAGTTACACAAAATACTGTTAGAAAAACTTGTGAGTAATTAAATTGCAATTGAATTATTTGACTGAAAAATTGCATGTAATAATTTAACCCTGAATAATGTCCATCACGAATTAGATTAGTTCGTCATAAGTGGTATTAATTTCTACCTATAGCGTGGGGCTCCACTAACCCTGCAACTGCTGCCAAATATACGCAGAGCGTTAAGTTATAGCTATAGAAGGCAGTGGTTGCATGATGGTTTGAGCGAAGATAATGTCCTGTTCTAAATTTAAATAAACGAAGATGTAAACAAAATATATAAAACTAACAATAATTTATTACATTTAATTAATAAATTCGTTTTTGAAAATAAACAGAATTAATATCAAGTATCATTTACCACAAATTTTATAAAATGTATTTACAGTGAGGAGTAGAATTAAAACTATTCTGTTATCGATTGAAAAAACAAGATATATATATATATATATAAGAAGAATTTCTACTAGCAGAATGAATTGAATATCTCAAATACTCACAATTTATTTTATTTTATCCGTCAAACTAGTTTCATACACTATATCTACAATGTTTTGTTTTAAAAATGTTCGATGAACAGTTCGTTTTGGCAACGTAATATGTAGTGATAAGAATGTTCTGAGATATATTATCATAGTTGAAATGTGTTTTCTTGCTATATAAGTATTTTATGTATGAGTTACTATTGCAACCAAACAAATCTCATATAATCGAACAATCTTATAATTATTGACAACATGTTAGAAAATGAAAATATATTTTGAAAACATATTCACAGTTTTTAGCTTTTGAAAATATACTTCAGAGTAACATTTATAAACTCTATCAGAAATAACTCAAAATTCTCTTGATAGTTTATTTGTTACATGTCCGGTCATTTATTAATCGTATAGTCCTTCATTCGTTCTTAAATTAAATTGTTATATGAATATAACAGTAATTAAGATTCTAGAAAGAGGGATAGAGTTTTAAAATAATTTTACTGGATATAAAAATGCAAAGAGGCTTCTATCGATCAAAAACGTTTATGGTTTTAACTTTATCAAAACGAAATAAATCGAAATAAATATTATTAGTAGAAGAAATATATTGAAGATTTTTAGAAATGATACAATTATATTTCTACCATTAAAATTTGTCCTACAAATAGTAGTAATTATAAATTTAGTTAAGAAACTTCTAAATTCTTTCTTTTCATATTTATTTCCTCAAAAAAACAATTTTAACATTTGTAGCTGTAAAAATGCAATTGATTTTCGACCAAATAACAGCAAAACTAATAGTTTTAATGTTTTTATTTGATATACAAAAATGTGTTTTCGAATCGTTCTTGATAATATATATGAATGTATTTACAAAAATATTTTGTAAGCATTTGTTTTACAAAGTAGCGTTTTACGTAAATTTAAAATCCCTGTTCTTACATCTTATTCCATAATTCTTTCTTAAGATACAAACTTATTTTTGCAAATAAGTATTCAAGGAAATAAATGTACAACCCTACATATTGTAGACGAATATCCATCAGAGCTAAGACGACGTAACTTCTAGACGACAATATGTCTACACACAGGAAACCTTACATGGGGTGATACGGGTTTGGGTAAACAACATGAGCTCAATTGATTGCAACAGAAAAAAAGATGGTAATATTTGACGTTCTGTTTTATACTAATATTAGTATATACTTAGTTAGGATGTACTTAGTAACTAGGCAATTAATTTTTATATAGGCTTACCTATAAAGTTCAACAATAAAATTAAGTCTTTTATGCTCTCTATATATTTAACAAAACTAATGTTATCTTAATAATTACGCTTAAAATATTGAAAGTTTCCGTTATTTGAAACATGGCTATTGGAACCCTAACTAAAGTTAAAACAGTTTACTATAAATATAATTTGATATTTGATTATTAAAAAGAACACACCAATATAATACAACAAACAGACTATTTTCGCGGACGATGTCTCCTTCATCAGTGCTTGGTTACTACTCACCAAGCACTGATGAAAGCGAAACTAGTATGTTTGTTTTAATAAGTAATGTGTAGTGAGATTCAGCTAAGTTTTAATTTAAAATAATATTGTACTATATGTTATTACATTTTAAACAGTAAGCCTATACTTCCAATGGTTTAACATAAGTTTGATCCGAGAATGATAAACTGTTATTTAGTCCTTGAGGTTTTATAAATAAATATAAATGAATAATTGTTTATCGAGTAAATGAATAAAATTCCAAGTGTTAGAGCGTGAACATTTCACGATACCAACAATATGGTGGTTACATAGCTTCCTCACTGGCGAAGAGATACCAACATAAATGCTCATTATAGTCATTAATCAAAACAAAACACTATCATAATTGAACAGTATATTATCTCTCAGTTTCCCCCGATGCTCGTGTGCCCTATTTTGACGATCCATTAACAAGGCTCCATCCTCTTGGGTATATTACTGTCCACTACCTCACGTGGGTCGAATGTTGTGGAAATCGTCAACAATTAGGTCCTGATATCTATTAATAGAGTCAATATTCTGCAATTATTATAACCTACATATAGCAACTACAAGGCAATACAAATTACTGTTTCCACAATTGAATATTCAAAATAAGTTACTTGGTAGAATGTAAACCAAATTTTCTCAAAGGAAATCTAAAGGTAGACCAATCTTTATTACTATGATAACAAAAGGATATTAGCAGATATTTTACTAACAGTGCCTTTCTTTTAACTCCTATTACTTCACACTTTCCTATATTCATTTATATATCTTCAATCGTTTATAAAATAATATTTATTCAACAACTAAATTTTAATTAAATTGTTTGTAACTTGATTTAGTATTTATGAACATTTTAGCCCACCCGACAGACGTTGTTCTGTCTTACATATAAATATTTAATTCGAACAAAAATAAAAGTAAAATTTAGAAATATTCTTTTCAAAGTATAAATATATTCGCAATAAACGAACCATTCCAAATAAAAACCACAAAGTACATAGACAAGGATTCCTAAAACACTGTTACAAACACAGGGTAATAATGTAATAATTTGTAGTGACGTTTACAAAATTTGATATATCTATTTAATAAATATGTCTTCTAATATAAACCTAAACTTCTATTCATAACGTTTTTGGATAGCAAAATCATTAGATTTTTCTTCACTATCGAATTTGAAATATTTAAAGTAATGATTTTTCAAATCATATCTCTTCTTCATTTCTTTGTTGTACACGCCACATTTAAGCGTATCTCTGTTTTATGTATACGAAGTTTATGAAGTCAATTACCACTTTAGTTAAAAAAGGAAAAAAATATTAGTTTCTCTTTATTTTATAATTACAATAATTATAAATACTTATATAGTCCTACATATGTCAAAATAACAAAATATTATGAAACAAAATAGCGTATATTAATATGCAAATAAAAAGAGATTTTAATTGCAATGTTCCATTTATCTTTCTACATATGGGATTTTACTATTTTTTAAAATTTTGTTAATATTTATACGATCTGTTTTTCGTCGCTTCCGTTGCGTTAGGCTATAGGCTATGTGAAACTATAGCTGTTTTAACGCATAAGTTATGTTACTTTATTTATATTAAATATGTTTTGTAATAAGTGCAATATTAAAGAATAAAGTATTTTTTTTTAAATTCTTTGCTAACCTAAGTAGGAATTGACTTTTCGAATGTTACTTGCTTGATGAACCGTAAATGTAATGTGTTAAATGTGTTTATTTTTTATAATGGATTTCTAAATGTTTCAAAGTATGCCTAATTGAGTAAATAATACGTTAGACATTGTAATGAAGCACTCAACACCCAATTGATATTGTTTAGTTCACTATCAGGTGGTACTATCCTCTAGAAAATGCTAACGAGATGTAGGGAATTACAAGAATCTAAAGCTTTTGATTCGTGATTATTGCTTCTTTTAACTATCCTCTTAAGATTTACAGTGATACACCTTGAATCTATAAGTAAAAATATTTTAGAACACTAAAATCCGAACGACTGTAGCCACGTGTACATTCGAGTATAGATTTAAAATAAGAATTTTCTATCAGATGTGCCCAAGAAATTTTTCATTTTAAAATTGGATTTAAAGCACGTATTAAATATTATCGTAATTTTAAGTTATTTGTATTGTGGTTTATGAAATAATAAATAAATCTATATATATATATATATATATATATATATATATATTTATGAAGTTAATATATTACTATGTAAGTAATTTTAAAATAATATAGTAGTATTACATAGTAATATATTAACTTCATAAAGTCAGTGCAACGGAAAAACAATAGATAACGTTAAATATCAAGAATATATATATATATATATATATATATATTAAGTGATCAATATTATTTAAGAAAAAATCTTTTCATAACAATTTTCACTAAATATGATAACATAACACACTTGTTAAAACAGTTGATTTACATCATAACCTATAACACAAAATCAGTGGTTGCATGATATCATATGTTATCAAATAATTTACTTTGAGGTGACGCATAGTATAACCTTATTGAATCTATACTGACGCTATTGTTCCGACGGAAATTATACTGGCGCGAAATTGTAGGCATTGTTTAAGACAGATCAATAGGTTTTTGTAGTCATCCATATGACAGTTTCCATTACAAAAATAGGCTAATAAAATAAAATATAGGTAATTATAAATATTACTTTAAAAATTATTTACGTTTTATAGATATTTCGAATTTATTGGGATTACGTTAGGTTAAAGAAAGATGTCAAATGAGTATTATAAGTTCAGCAATATGACGATGCTGAAAATGTCAAAAAACACTCATAGTCACCATGGTAATATACAACAAGAAGACTCCTGAAATATTAAATTTTTTTAAATTTTTAAAGTATCGACTTCAGTTTTGCTGGAATAAAATTATATGTTTAATCTGTGTGTTTTAAGAAATCTATATATAATGATTTTTTTGAAAAATGTGTAAAAACACTGAAACCCATTTAAACCTATTCTCTGAATAAATAATGTTTGAACTTTGAATTAAACGCATTTTTGAAGTAATAAACAATCCAATTTGAATTAGCTTTTCTATCACAAAAGGCTCACTAGTACATTCCATTTTTATGTAACAATAGCTGTAAAATATATCCATATTTATCTATATCTCAATAGATTAGTTTCTTAAGAGAAATTAACGATTCCTATATTTCTAAAATTACAAAATATAGGCACAAAACATCATACAAAGTATTCTTAGCATGTACGAGACCCTTTATTTAAGCTGGTAAGCCTACGTTTGGTGTGTGTTAATGTAACACAATTTGCACCGTTGTGTTTCTACGTCCTTTAATAAACGCCGGAAAAATACGTGACCTCAGCTAAGTGAATTTAGCTCTGCACACTTGACTATTGGTACCACGAGTACCAATACTGTTAAATGTATATATATATTTATTTCTTCATTTATTTTTTTGAAATATATATATGGTGTGTGTGTGTGTGTGTTGCAACGTCCCTCCCCCACTTTGCAGAACAATATATTTATATATCTGATGCTCACACCGTTTTGTGTACCGTGTTAAGATCCCTAAATTTTGTCTTGTGTTCCCGCGTAATGTACCACGCCTAAATGCAAGTCTATTCCCGCTGACTTCTACCTTAACGTTTGTATGACCTCCCCTAAGTTGGTTGGCAGGTTTGTTAGGTCTGTATTTAGTCACACATGTCAGTAAAATAGTCAGCTGGAAAGAAACAACATTAATATGAACACACAAAATTTTCAAAGAATCTTACCACCTCATGAGATCTGCAGGCTCAGCAGAGGGACGTGCAAAATATGATCATGTCTAAGATACCTCTTTAAAAAGGCTCCTGTGTTCTTTAAACATGATCTGCCAGTAGACATCGTCTCTGGGCTTCAATACAAAAAACCAACTAATTTTGTAGAATAACTCAATAAAATTGTTCTCAGGAGAGAACTCGTTTGAAAATGCATTAGGTTCTGAATTTTATATATTTATTAATTAATTTAATTTAATTAAAACTGTACTTTGATTTTATAATCATTATTTATCAGTTGGAAAAAACTAAAAGGTTATATTGGTTCTTCCACACAGGATAAATTAAAATACTGTAAGTTTTTATAATGCATTTATTTACTGATTTAAACTACGTTTAAATATGAAACGTTAATTCAGACCGTTTCAGTGTGTATGTGTATGTGTGTGTTTGTGTGTGTGTGTGTGTGTGTATGCGCGCGTGCGCGTATGTGTGTGTTTCTATTTTACCATAGGAAGCTTAGACTAGGGCGAAACCTACATCATAAAGTCACCCAATTTAAACATTTAAATATGAAAATTTTAATGCAGTGAAATTATTTGTAGAAAATTTGATTATTTATTAACTAATTGTTTGGCGTAAACTCTATGTTTTTTTACTTTATAGACTTAACTGGATTGTTACTTTAGAAGGAAGCATAACTCACTTAGTATTCAGTAATATGAATACCTTCCCCTTATTAAGGGAGTGGTAACTAATTTGAATTTATAAATATTATGGTTTGATGATTTCCCAGCTAGTTTCTTCGGTAAAACCAACATTTAGATTTCATTACTATATGCCAGTTGCAATAAACCTAATATTACCCTACGTACAACTTATTATGATGTATTTTTTCTGTAGTCGCATAGTTATTATGTTATGACTTGTAATTAAATACATTTAGATAAATCCTTATTCTTATATTAAATGTTTGGCTTTTTTTTAATTTTACGTATATGAATTTGTATTATTTATATAACTTCTACTTAAGTCGAATTCAGAAGTTTCGACGTTCCTGAGATTTTCAATTCCTTGTCCATGATCCGCATTGAGTCCAAGGAAGCGTTCCATATTATCCTCTGTTCTCCGTTTCACAAACGTTTCCTATATCTCTCTTTGTACGCAGTGGAAACAATTTTATTAAATAATTAGAGAAACAATATTATTGACTGTATATTCAAAAAACGAGGAATTATGTTTGATCATTTTTAACATATGTTTATTTATTAGTAAAATTTGAAATTAATTTGATCATAAAACGTTTGCTGGACATCTCTCACTTATGATATCGAAACAACAAATGACGGGTAAACTTGTATAGGGCTACCTATAATTTATTTATACAGTTTTGTTTAACCACAGAGTAAACAAAATTCCAAAATTTCTTCTTCGTCACAGTTAAATAAAGGTTTTTCCTGATCACTTTTGTAGGTAATAATTTTAATCAAATTTCAGGTAAATTATGTTATCTTTATTTTTCAATAATGTGAATCGTCTGTTTCAGACTACTGGAGAGCTCTGCATAAAAGGGAAATTCCTACCCTCATATTATAACGCATATTCTAATTCCACCCGACATCAAACGATTTGTTTTTTTCTACTGTATACACGAACTGACACAGTAGATTAACATTTCAATGTACACAGAAATACTTCTTTAATTTTGTAGCATGTAATTCAGTTATTTTATAAACAATAATTAATTTAAAAGTTCCAAAGTAAAGTCTGATATACACCTTCATTTAAAATTCCTTCTAGTAACTAACACTTTCCTGATATGTATCTTGTGCAAACATTCAATCGTTAATAGAATACGTTTTTATTCTCCGAATCAAATTCAAATACATTTATTTAAACCTATAGTTGGTGACCATTGATGTAATAAAGTTTATTTAAAATATTTATAAATAAATTTAAAAAATATTAGGGTTTATCCGGATTCGAACTATGAATCCTTATGTTTAAAGTCTAGTGTGCTTTGGCACTGCGCCAACTTTCCAATAAGAAGAAATAAATTTTCAAGACGTATATGAATTTTTCCCCATCTGGTTGTCGTAGAAACTTAAATTGTATAACGTTAAACTGTTAAAGTAAAGTTAAAAATGAATTAAACGAATAAAATATATAAACTGTAAATAAGCATACAATGATTAAAAAATGTTTATTTCTTGACCTCAGTAGGAATTTACATTAATAATTTATTTGTACAAACCTGTACCTAGATATTATTGAAGTAATACTGAAATATATTGTGTGTGCAAAATATTAAAATAAACATATGTTTGAAAATGCTAAAGAGAGAGTATTCCAAAGTCTGAGCATCCGGATACATTAAAAATGTAAAAGTGAATGTCATTGGAATATTTTTCTTTTCGTCTTTCACTTCCTCTTAGAGTAAATCTCTGAAGAACGAAATATTAAAGTCAAAGTCGATTACTGATGATGTACAGGTTGAAATTACAGAGCTGAATTCTGTACACCAGTGATTTACCCTCCAAGATTAACTTTTTGAAGTAAGCGATTTTATTGATATTTAGGCTCATATAGGTTATTCTATCGTAACTTATTTATAAACTTTAAAACTATGTGTATATAGATATTCCTACATATAAAAGCTTTAAAATAAAGTATTTTAGAGCCTAGGAAATTATTGAAATTATCAGATCCGATTGATGGAGTCAAATTTGTATTTAATTCTTTTATGTAAATAAAATATTTTTTTTACCATACTTACTTACTACATCGTACTACGGCCCGGAGTGGACTTTGCCTTCTATAATAATGTTCCACTATGTACTTCTGTCTTTAGCCTTATGTTTCCATACTGTAACGCCGAGTATCCTTAACTCTTCTTCAAGGTCCTGTAGCCATCATTGTTTGGTTTCGTAACAAGAGTTAAATCGTAACCGAGTATACAGTAGTTGTTAGCCCAACGCTCAACCACTGACTGGTGGGCCCTATAACCTTTTTAAAAGGGGTTTCGCTCCTAGCTTGGTTGCTTTCTCGGGAGCTAAGAGCCCAAGCCACCCTTGTTTTAATTTGGAGTTCAATCTCCTAGTTTTTGTGATCCCCTCCCAAACCGTGCAACACAGTACAGGGTACTGCTTATTTGAAGGCGGCACTTACACGCTATGCTACATCATCGTCAAGGGTTGTACAAGATATTTATTACGTGTCAATGATTAAGCGTCCATCCCTGTTGATGTTGCCACCTTTCTGGTCCAGGACTGCTTATTTGGAATCCTTATTCACAGCTAATTTACATATCTGTAAGTCACTCCACTATCCGCCACTTGTGAACCCTCCCAGTAGCCGAGTCAAGTCCTGGGTTTTATTGCTATACAAGTATCTAATATCTGGCTTTTTAACATTGTATGCACTGAATATAGAGAAAAATTTGGATTTTATTACTATATGTTAATTTAGTAACTTGCTATTAATAATGTTAAGGCAGCAAGTTAATAAATTTGAAAATATTGTAATAAAATTGGCAATATTGTTGTTGAATCTAACACAATTTTCTATGATATTCTTTACATTCCTGTTGTTGTTGATACTGTTTGCTTACGGATATCTTAGAATTGTATAATAAAACTAAATATTCTTGTACAATTCCTAATATTTTTGTTGCTATATTATTCCCCACTTTTATCTATATTTATAGCAAAATAAGCACGCTATAATACTGAGCCTGCCGACTTTTATATTTCACGTTTGGCCTCTCTTAAACCTAGTGCAAAATAACAGCTGATGTCTCCTTCAGTTCTAGGAAATTACAATGTATTACCCAAGTCGTATCATGGGGTAACTCCGTTGAAGAACTTCAATTACAATAGGAGTTACTCGAAGTGTTTTTATCCCTCATACAACAGAATATTGGTATACTCTAAGCTAGTTACTTTGGCCAATCATGGCATTGATAAATGCATAACTAAAAGACATGACATCTGCATAGCTACCCTAGAGTTCTAGTCAGAGAAGTAGATATTGGTTAAAAATTAATCCCTATTAGGAAATCCTTATATTTCTCATAAATATAAATTATTTTATCATGACATGTAAAAGGAATTGCTAAATGAAATGACGAAATTACGCAGTACAGCTCCACTACTTACATTATATGGAAAACATTTGCTTTTGCCGTTCCTACGGAAAATACTTTTGCATAAACCTTTGAAATGATACCATACAATTTAAAAGAAATGAATACCACGGTTTTTAAAAATGGCAAGTTCATAAATATGAAATCGATAAAACAAAAACCAACACGTAGACGACGACCACTACAAACAATAACATTATTTGTAAGAAGTATAGTTTAAGATTAAATGAAAAAATATTTTAGGAAGTAAGTGTAATTTAAATATACATTTGACATTGATTAAATTCAATTCTATCATCCATCAAAGGATACCATTTGCCATTTATTGAAACAAATAAGATTTTTTTTTTAGAGATCATATCATCTTGTAAAATAATATAAAACCGTTTTTAGGATACTTATATTTATTATTCATTATTTATTTATTTAATTAGACCATCAAATTATATCTTATAGTATTTATAAAATAGTGCCAATAAAATGTATTTTTTGTAAAGCATTTGGATATATAATGATGTTTGTAATAGCTGGAAGCTCTGTATTATTTTGGCATGCAGGTTGCTAAGCTATATATTCTATACCCCATTTATTTCTTTGTATGTCTAAAACCCTTACACATGGTACTGCAGGAAGTTTGTCGTTGCCAGAGAAGTTCTTATTAAAAGAGCTACTTTTGTTCTAATTCTAGGGTTTAAGTGATTTAAGAATCGAAAGCTTTTTTTTCGACACAAGATTTTCAATGATATTAACTTAGTTTTTTAATTTATCATTTTCTTCTTTTCCATTATATATATATATATATATATATATATACATATATATATATATATATATATATATATATATATATACATATAAATATATATATATATATATATATATATATATATATATATATATATATATATATATATATATATATATATATTAAAACAACATAGGTTATTCAAATACAAGAATATTTATTAATTTATATCCAAAGCTTTTCCTTGGTAAACAGTACCAACATCATCAGGAATGAAAATTACAATAAATGTAGGTACTGTTTACCAACGAAAAGCTTTGGATATAAATTAATAAATATGCTTGTATTTGAATAACCTATGTTGTTTTAAATTATTAAACTAGAAAATGTATTATATATATATATATATATATATATATATATATATATATATATATATATTGCAGTTAGTTTTTTTATATTTGTTTTTGTGTATTACCTATATTTTAAGAGTCATATGTATGCTGGTATTGTTCAAGTTATTTCCTTTTTCAATTTCTTCTATTACTTCAAACTCTCCCCATATATAATTATATAGCAAATCTTGTTCAAATTTTCAATCGTTAATAAAGAACCTTTCATTGATTAAATCAAGTTCAAATACATTTTGTATACTCGTATATGTCTTTGATAAACTACGATGTTTAATACTACTTGTTACTTTTCGGTATGATATACTTTATATAATATACTATTTTGCCACTTTAATAAAAATTATATAAAACCTGATGGAGTATGATTTTAATTTAATTATAATTCTAAGGTATGTAAAATGTTTATTCTTCCTATGTCTTTTTTTTGGACGTACTTCTTTTTTTGTGAGGACATATTGATTATTAAATAAAAGAAAAAAAGGAAAATTATCTACCCAAACTCCTTTGCACAGTAACAGTAATTGCACAGAGCCCTTTTAGGGCAGCCTTAGAAGTTTCTGTAGCAGACATAATTGCTTTATTCTATTCACCTAAGACTGCATAATGAGCGAGGTAACTATGGAGACCTTACTGAATGATACTTTTTTACAGCTACTGACTAATTGTATTACAAAGTACCTTAGAGAGTACTAATTAACATAAAGCGTACAACCTAAATGTATTTAGTAGCTACCACCTTGCATTTAAAACATGACTGGGGATTTAAATTTTGAGCAATATAAATTATCAACGTTTCAACCGCATACACATCATCTTTATTATATTTTTTTAATACATACTTTATTAACATAATTAAAACAAATCCATTCAATAACGACTTGATCGTGTGACATGTTATTGAAGTGAAAAATATTATCATTGTACATATATATGGGAGCTTTTTTAAAAGTAATTTTCAACTACTGGACTGTTAAATCAGTTATCTTAACTAGGATTTCTTAGAGAGCCAAATAGTTTGCTTAGTGTTTCCCTAAAGGCCGGAAATAAAAGTGGCATTAAATAGCCCACGAACTCTATGATTACAGCATAAGTTCATTAGGTCACTAAAATAAATCAATTGTTTTACATATGAAAAGAAGGAAAATGCATTTTACCACCAATAACGAAATTTGTTAATTATTTGAAGCCGATGCGCGAAGTCTTTCATAGTTCTTTAATATAGCACACATGTTTTCAGTTTGCTATAGTTCTTAGGGCCGCGTATTAAGGATGTCTTGTCTAACTTATTGACTTTTCTTTATTTGGTAATTGCAATGGCTTTTTACATTTGATTTATTTTATTTGAGATTTACATTTTAAGATAACGCCTACTTTTAAAATTTTACTTACTTTTGAAAATAAATTGTTATTTATTTATAGTTAGCGAATACACTAAACTCTTATTAGAATGTAGATATTTATTTTTTCTAATATCCAATATTGAATTTAGAATATTTTCTAAGGGGAGATTTTTTAATACATAAACTGTAAGTTGACGACCTTCTTTGACTGTCATTTTATGACAAGAGTTTTAATGAGATTATTACTTATTATTTTTTTTCCTCCAATGAATATACGGCGAGTAGGCATGTTCCACAAATTTCCCAGAATGTCGTTTATCATGTTAACGACTTATGGTTTATTAAACAGCTGCCATGAATAACAGTGAAGCCTGACCATATATTACACCCGATAGAGAAGTTACCTCTGCAGGCACTAAAGAGAGTTCATACCATAAATCATCTGGTTTTAAAAACCTTTACTCTACTTTAAAAAAGGTGGCTTAGGAAGCTTTTTTTCATTATATGTTTTCCCTAAAATGCTAGCTATTAAATAACAGTACATAAGTATGATGCGTGTATTTGGTTTTTGCTTTAGCTCATTTTGTCACAATAATTATTGATTTATTTTTTTACTATGGTACTTCAATATTATCAAGGATAAGAGTTCTTCTGTATCGTAGTTTTATATTCATACTGTTCAACAAACGTTTAGTATGAATATTTCGATATAAAATGTTCCTTTTTTAAAATTGATACACTTTTATTCAGGATAAGCGAATTTAACAGAAAAATAAAAGTGAATTTACAGCTTTGTTAAATTTCTTCTATTAGATCACATTCTCCTGTTGCATATATTTATATATTGTATAAAATTTCAATCGTTAATAAGATAATTTTTTATTCATCCATTCAAGTTCAAATACATTTTAATTGACCTATAACTGAAGACAATTGATGTAATACAGTTTTTCAAATATGTATTAAATAATTAATTTAAGATTGTGGGGTCCAGCCGGAATAGAACATAGATTCATTTTCAATGTCTAGCCCCTTGGCACTGTGCCAACTTTCCAATACCTACAAATTAATTTCTCAAAGATGTATTATGAACTTTTTTCCTTCATTTGGTTGTCGTCGAAACTTCCATTGTACAAACTCAAACGGTTGTCATGGTTACCACACAATATCATAAATAGTGCTTAACTAGAGTAACTAAAATACAATTTTTCTTTGTTAACATCAGTAGAAATTTACGTCAACTATGTTTCATTTATTCCTTGTTTACAAGGATGTAGCTTTTTAGTATGGGTGATTTGCAAGATTGTAGCAATGAAATTCAATATGTTTGTACCTATATAGGCATATAGATGTTTGTGTGTCATTTTAGCAATCAGAGGATTTATATTATCATGAAATCATATTAACAATATTTGTTAATGTAATGAGAAACAACACCTATATATCTTCAACAAACATTTGTAAGAGACCTGTGTATAAGTCGCTTAAATTCTTTTTACCCTTAGTTTCGTAGAGCAATTTTACATAAATATATTGCTATGAAACACTTTATATTGAATATTTATTTTTTACAATATTATTGTATATATAAAACACAACTACCCAATTTTTAATTTTGTTTTCGTAATGTTAGCTCATAATTACCATCGTCCTCTAATTCAAAAATCTGTACAAAACTTCTAATAAGAACGAATTAATATATATATCTGCTTAAAACATGAGTAATCTCCTTTTGTGGTATATCGCAATTTACAGTTGGAAAAATTACAGAATATCCGGCTAATGTGTATCGTAATACAAAAAAAAAAGACAGTATAGTTACTTTGCAGGTTGTAGGAAAATGTGTACTAATCTTAATTATTTTCTACAGCACTGTAGTTATTTACCACAATGAAATCTGATTGATGTCCAATGATCAGTTTTACTGTACACTACTAGGCTTACTACTCAAAAGATGGGCACTTCTTATTTATAATGATGAGACAGGGCTGTTTTGGAGAATAATACCTTCAAGAACTTTTTTATATAAGGAGGAAAAATCTCCAGAGGTTTATGGCCGAAAAAGATAGATTTACCGTTCTACTGTGCTGTAGTGCTAGTGGACTGATGTCTTAATAGCAAATGGTTTTTTCTGGTGAAGGGTTTACACACACTAACAATAGAGATCTCGGCAATCTTTTGAAAAGTACCAACCAAGATTTGGCGGAACAAGATCAGGAGGTTGCCGAACCTGTGCCTCACACGGATAACGAAAACGAACAAATCGTAAAAGTATTCTCGAAGTTCACATTAAAATGTGTTAGTGAAGTGTATGTTTAGTGAAACAGTTTATAGTGAAACTTAAATCGATAGCTATAAGAACGACTACCGCTACATAAAGAAGTGTGAAAAAAACTAGAAAAAAGCGTCAAAAGTTTATTAGCAATTTTCTCATTAAAACAAAAAAATGGTAAAACAGATTGTTTGTCTTTAATAATTGTGTCTGAAAATTTAGTGAGTATTGTTTAACAGTAAAGATTGTGTTTCCTGATGTGTATGAACGCGCATATTTAATGAAATTTTAGTTCTTTTGGATTGAAGAAAACCGTTAAATAATCAATAAAAATATGTATGTAATTATGTAGTACGTAAACATATCATACTGCATTACTAGTATTCAGTATAGCTGTAATTAATTGCAAAATATTTGAGGGGGGCGTTACCCACCCCTTTCCATATAGGGTCGGTTTCAGTATTCGTGGTGTTCGGGGAACGTGACCCCCGCGAATACCGAGGAAACACGCTATAATAACTAATTCTCATATTTACGTAATCACATTCGTTTTCTAGTTCCTGCCTTTACAAATGTAAATTGTCTAAATAGACTTTCAATTTTATTGTGACAAATATAAATAGAAATAAAGCTGGCAGCCTGCAGCGCTATATCATTGAAACAAGATTTTATCTTGTATTTATATGAGATAAGTGATTTGTTTACATCCTCAGTGGAGCGCTGCTTCATCCTAGTGGCATTTTCACCACTATCGTGATGTCGCTTTTACGAAAAACATCAAAGCAGTTTGTCATCACGGACTCCAAATTTTTCGGCTTTCTATATTTATGCATTGTTAACTGAGATATTCTTATGATATATTTATATCTCTCTTTTTATATATAATCTCATCGTTAATAAACTCTTCTCGTATAATATTGCAAAAAGAAATAATATACAAACACAAACAATACTTTGTAGAATATGAACAAACATTTCAATTAAATTAGTTAATTGTAAAAATAAATGTAGTTAATTATATTTAGGAACAAATAAATAGTCAACTTCATTGAAAAACTTTAAACATATTTAAGTAAATTAAGATTAAGTAGTGTCTTGGGATAATTACAAACAAAAAATTTCGAAATATTGTTGGTCATGACAAGCTGGTTGTTACTCACTTATTACACTTTGAAATAACTTGCGATTAGACATTCGTTTGACATGAGAAGTAGTAGGACGAAAACGTTTCCTCCAAGTTTAAGTTAACAAATTAAAGACCTTTAGTTAACAGAATCTCTGGTCGCAAGTAATTTCGAAGTATAATAAACAAATCAAAACAAATCTACACATACAGTACTTTCTTTTTGCATTAACGACATCTTGTTTTTACAAATCGTTGAAACCGTCATTGGTGATAGTGGTAGATTTAACAGGTAACGTTTACAAATAGCGTTTCAAAAAGTAAGTGGCTGGTAATTTCAAATGTTTGTTTTCCCTATATAATTTATTTCGTTTACATATCGTTAGTACATGAGTTTTAATGTTTGTCTAGTTCAGGGTCCTTCCTTACGATTTTTTAAAGAGCCACATAGTTTGCATAAAGTTTACTCGTCTTTTATACCAGCTCGACCCAAAGTAGGTTTAACTTTATTCTCCTGCTCATTCTTCCTGTGTCAATGTTCTAACTTGTATCATAAATTGTTTTAGCTTGATAGTCATTTTAGTTTTCATTTGTAGGTTGTTTAATTATTTCTTTTAAAAACGAATTTATTTTACTATCACCTATTCTTTGTTCCAAATTTACCCGTTTAAAACTGAATTACTGCTAGTTGAAACACATTGAACGGAAAGTTGCATTTTGTTGGTTACAAATTAATACAGTATCAAACTTATTACCTGACTAAAAACGAGAATCATGGAGGAGGATTTAATTTAAAACGAGGAAATTGTTTTATTTGTAAAGAAGGGCGACATATTGTCGTAAGCCTAATTCTATGTTACAGAATTGAATCTCTTAATTACATTGTTGCCAAACCTAGGTTTCCTGAATTGTTTTACGGGTTTCTTTCAACTAAACGGAATATATATATTCATACATAGGGACATATATATATATATATATATATATATATATATATATATATATATATATATATATAAATATAAAATACGTTTTCTTGTTTAATAATTTAAAACAACACAGGTTATTCAAATACAATAAATAATAAATATTCTTGTATTTGAATAACCTGTGTTGTTTTAAAATATATATATATATATATATATATATATATATATATATATATATATATATATATATATATATATATATTTATATTTAACATCAGAATATAGCCCTAGCCACTTAGCAAAAAGAGATGGAAACTAATTTCAGAATAATTATATATATATATATATATATATATATATATATATATATATATATATATATATATATGTGTGTGTGTGTGTGTGTGTGTGTGTGTGTGTGTGTGTGTGTATCAATTTCACTATATAGTACTTAAACAAGAATATTACGTGGTATTTATGAGAGTCGTCTATTTATTACAACCCCAGGTTAGTGATGCTCGATAATGGAGATACTAAATATCTTCGAAAGTTATCTCGCATAAATACCAAGTAAGATTCTTCTTCAAGTACATTAAGTGAAAGTGATAAGTGAATACAAAAAAACAGTGTTGCAACGTTGAAATATATATATTTGTTATTGTGTTTGTGTGTTTGTGTGTGTGTGAGAGAGAGAGAGAGTGTGTGTTTGTGTAGGTATATATATATTAAAAAAATCATTTTTGTTATATGTAGTATGTGATGGCCTATGTGTGTATGAGATTTATGCGGTACTAAGCAACTGATACGATCGTCAAGAAACTTTGGGAAATTGTTGAGTACATTCCTGGGATAGATTCTGGCAGTTCCTAAAACCATTACTGTACAACTAATCCTCCCACCGCCTTTCGCTATTTTTAACATAGTATTTTGTGTCCGTCGTCATACTTTTGACGTTTGCTTAAATTCATTCGAAATTTTGGTTGCTATCCAACGCTCAACAAATACTTCATTGTCGATATGTATGCGAAAATCAAAATAGAGTGACTTCTCTATATTTGACCGAACTAAGTTGTATAATAATACATTCAATTATGTGATGCAATTGTTAACGATGGCAACGAATACCAACGAATTGATATAAACAGTCAATCTGCCGGTTACCTTGACTTGAAACCAATGGGATTTGCGTCAATACACACAAAATGCAATGACATATGTTATCGCATTTGACCATCCATATCTGTTTATAACATTCACTTCCTGTCCTACGTGTTACGAAATTACAGAACTTTTGTTACCTAAACAATCTTCTTCGAATCGACATGATAGTACTACAACATGTGGTCATAGATAATTTGAAATTATTAATTGATTTCATTGTGAAGCATCAGGTTTAGGAGAAGCAAGCTAATAAAATAATGTATTTAGTTTAGAAAATGATATCACTTTATTGATTGACTCTTAGCCGGTACGAAGTTCTTTGAGTCAGCTAGTTATAAATAAATAACACCTCTTAAACCACGAAAAAAACATTTGTTTTATATACTGATTTAGGCCTACATTACGATTGCAAAGTAATTATCTTCAGAGAAAATAACTACAAGTCTAAAAACATTTCAGACAGTCAGTCAGTGAAGGATAGGGTTTGGTTGCCCTTGAGGATATGCAGCGTCTAGCACGCGTCACCTGCTACACGTAGGAATTAGGGATCACGGCTAATGCTTCAGCGCTGTAACTCATTCGGGGCTACTGTACGGCATGAGACGGTAAAAGGTTTTAATCCTGGGGGACAACGATTGTTTTCAATATTGGGACTGGCTGACAGACTTTGTTTGGACAATTGGTCATTTCTCATGTCATAACAAGTGCAATACTGTGTAATAGGACTTAGTGCTAGAATTGAAACCTACCTAAGCCTTATCTAACTAAAAGCTAATGAGATGGTGGTTGAACTGATGCGAGTGGGTGTAATAAATATGATTAGTACATGTGTAATGATGTGTGGTGCGAATGCGTTTGCAAAATGGTAAGAGTGAAAATTAAATGTGACAAGTAACTACTTTTATTAAATCTATATAACCATGGAGCTTACAAAAGATGAGTGATATTTACGTAGTAATAGAACTAAACTTAACCTATGCCCAGCACTAAATATTAACTGGGAATTTGCATGAGTATGAATAAATTTGAGGATGTAGTGCGTTAGAAGAGAGAGATGCTGTTTAGTCATGGGTAGGAGTGAAGGAAAGGAAATAGGGGTTACGGGGAAGCTAGTGTTATGTTAGGTCTAGGAAAACGATAGGATAAGCCGGAAGAGGAAAAGGGTCTAGATAGATCGCTGAGGTTATAGGTGTAGGGATACTTGGAGGTTTGGGAGTGTACAAGAGCTTTTGGGACAGGAAACGTATGAAGTCTGAGAAGGTAGGAGCGTGAAAGGTTTGGCGAATTGTGGAGTTGGAGAGGATCCGGTGAGACCGTTCGAGATAGCTCTCAGATATCTTTCCTGAAAGGCTTCGAGGCGTTTTTTGCTAGTTTTAGTACAAAGTGGTCGACAGACTGGTGTGAAGTAGGTGATGGCAGGACGGAGAACCATGAGGTAGATGGGGTATTTAACTTTTATGGAGATAGGAATGTGTTGGATAAGAGAGGAGATAGCTTCTATCCTGTTAGAATGGAAAACTACATTTGGTCTATAACATTCAATATACATCGTTTACCCCCTCGCCACACCTCTTACAATGTACGACCATTTACGTATAGATAAGATCCAACTCTCTCCTATCAAGCGCATACATTGGCATTTATTCTATCAACTTGGCGGGAAAGGACGTTAACTTCAGAATAAATACAAAAAATAAGCAATACAAAATCAGAAAAGTCACACAAAGTAGACACTGGGATGTAGGACACCCTAATCACAACAGACCGAATAAATAATCAGAGTGGCTATTGGGTTCCCAAATGAATTTACTCAATAAACTTCCTTTCCCTAACGTTGAAGCTGTAGGCCCCAAACGTGAGTGTGTTGGGGAGCGTCACGCCCCTGTGAGTCTGACGAGGGTTGCATTCGACCATGACTGAGACTGCAAATTTCCAACAAAATTGGGTTATAAGATAACATATTTTCCAAAACTACAGTAAATAACTTGTAAGTGTTTGTCTTTTAATATTTTTCCAGAAGTTTCCTTCCTCCCTGTTGTTTCAAAATCCATATTCAATACAATCGAATAACAACTTAAATAAAAAGCATTTCAGTAAGGATGTGTATGTCCCTAGAAAGTACAGTATTTTAATGGAACCCATATAAATGTAAGATAAATTGTTTCGAAAAGGCCCTAATACTTATATAATTTTGCTTTCTTGCCAAGTAAAATATGTATTGGAACAACATTAGTGAACATTATTTTAATTTGGCTGCAACAAAGGAAAATAGAACGTTAGTTAGGAAAATGTTCTCCGAATTTCATACATTTATTAGTAAAATTCAATAATTTCTAATTGGATGCAAACATCTAGCATTATTTTAAATGATATATCGTATTTGCATAAAACAATTTTTCACTAAACGTTGTTCTTTTCATAATGCAAACGATTTTACTATACTGAATAATACGCTTTTACATTCATTCTAGGGTGTGCTCAAGGTTTTAATGAAATTTTAACACTGGAAAATTAAAAGCATAAGAAAGATTAATTTCAACGGACAATCATATTTTAATGTAAAATTCCCTGAACTAATTTGGAAATATCAATAGTGAAAATAATGAAAACCAGCAAAGGTTTCCTTTGTTAAAGTTAAACAGTATTTTATAGAATACAAAATTAGGTAAATACTAACTGCTGACTAATGTATTTGTAGATAATTGTAGAATCACCTTGTAACAGATGTTATGTGTTTGATCTATGACTTCATCTAACACAGAATGATAGTAATATATACATATAATTGTTTTTTAATTGAAATATATTATAACTAATTTTCAACCAAATAGTTGTAGTTGTGTTTAAATATAGAGTGTTTCATTTGAAAACTATTAATTATGTAGGCAATACTGGTTACTAGACGTTTCATTTCTCTTAGGGGAGGAATAATATTTCGTGCGCAGAGTAAAGGTTAGGAGTGATGTTACAAAGTAATTATAAGGCTCAACCCTGCTACATGACGTGGGAGTAGCTTACATCTATTCCTGTCTCGCATCGCGCTTCGTTACAACGTATTTAATCTCCTCCGTTTCTAAATTAAAGCTTCTTTACGTCTGACACAACCAGTACAATAAACACTGGATTAAACAACCAGTACAATAAACACTGCATTATATTACAAGTACAATAAACACTGAATTATACTACCTGAACAATAGACACTGGGTTATACTACCAGTGAAATAAACACCGGATTATACTACCAGTACAATAAACACTTGATTATACTACCAGTACAATAAACACTGGATTATATTACCCGTTAAATACACACTAGAATATAATACCGGTACAACAAACTATAGATTATACTACCCGTTTGATGAACACTGGACCTTACTACCAGTAAAATATACACTGATTTATACTACCTGTACGATAAAGACTGGACTATACTATCAGTACAACAAACACTTGGTCTTTTACCAGTACAACAAACACTGGTTTTTAATTACCAGTACAAAAAACACTGGATTATACTAATAGTACAATACACTTTGAATGTAACTACCCTTTTAATAAACACTGTAATATACTACCAATACAATAAAATCTGCATTATTCCACCCGTTTAATAAACACTGGATTTTACTTCCAGTAATATAAACACTGGATTATACTACCAGTACAATAAACCATAGTTTATACTACCAGTACAATAAATACTGGATTTTATTACCATTACCATAAATACTGTATTATACTTACACTTCCAATAAACACTTGATAATTCAAAAAGTACATTATAATAGCACATCCAATAAACCCCGGATCATACCACCAGTACAATAAACACGAATTTATACTACTTGAACAGTAAACACTGGGATATACTACCAGTATTATAAACAAAACATTATTTACCAATACAATTAACACTTGTATAGACTACCAGTACAATAAAAACCAGATTATATTACCAGTACACTAAACTATGAATTATACTACCAGTACAAGAAACACTCGATACTTTGCTTTTCAGAAACCGTGAATAAATCCTTGTACTGTCTATACGTTGTTACCAATATACAGCACTCAGGTTTATAATACTCTCTGTGCAGTAAAAAGATCGTTCACGTTACGTAAAAACAATTAACATATAAGTAAGCGATTCACTAATCTTTGTAATAAATCTATATCTGCTCGATATTTCAACTTTAGGCCTTAAATAAATAAACTTTATAAATCAATAAATTGTACTCAAAAATAAGATAAAACGGGACAGAAAATAAAGATTTTCACATACAGTTTCCAGAATTACATTTATTTACCGCTCTATAAAAAAATGTATAAACTGGTGTTGTTATAATTACTTCGTATTTTAAAACTCATAGATATTTTATTATGTATTTGATATTTCTATTATAGATCAATAACTTGTAATAATTAGGTCCTATATAATTTCACAAATTTTTAAACATATATATTTGTTATATAGTTTGTTCATTATTGGTTTTCTAGTAGGAGGGGTCTAGTTTATTTTACTCTTCCAATGCGTAGACTTCATCTTTTGATTTTTTATTATTATTATTTAACTATGCTTTGTAAGGATCTAATGTAGGTTCATAAACTTGCGATAATTTAATATTTAGCTTTACTTTTGTATATTAACTAGGCCCATTAAATGTATCGCATGAATGCTCAGTATACACATAGCATAGCTAAAAAGCACAAAACGTTAAAAATAAATATTGGCAACCTGCTTTCATGTTTTTACATAAAGTGGGATAACGAAGTAGGGGGAAATATGATCGATACAAAGGCAGCGCTCAGCTCTGGGTATAAATAAATCACTTCTAGGCTAAATGTGATATAAATTCTAGCTGCTATTGTTGCATGTGTCCATATTCACTTCATATTTCCACTATAAATTTATTCTATTCACGTAGCTGGCATAAGCAATGAGGAACTCAATACGTGTTGTAGTTACGCACATAAAGTCATAAACTCTTATGATTGTAGCCTATATATCAACTTGCTTTAGTTAATATTTTTAATATTCCATCTGATAGCTAATACTCTCCTGATATATATATATATATATATATATATATATATATATATATATATATATATATATATATATATATATCAGGAGAGTATTAGCTAATAGACGGAATATATATATATATATATATATATATATATATATATATATATTATTGGAGGCCTATAGCTTACATTATTGTAATTTTCACTCCTGATGATGTTGGTACTGTTTACCAATGAAAAACTTTGGATATATATTAATAAATATTCTTGTATTTCAACAACCTATGTTGTTTTAATATATATATATATATATATATATATATATATATATATATATATATATTGTGTATCTATACATGCATAAATCTTGTACAAATTTTCAATCGCTAATAAAATAAGTATTTATTCATCCATTCAAATTGAAATAGTTTTATTTAACCGAAATAAAAAATGTAAGGGGTCCAGCCGGAAATCTTCCTGTTCGAAGTCTATCGCTCAGTGCTAAACTGCAATATTCCAATCCCTAGAGATATTTCTCAAATTTTCCAACCCCGCCCCCCTCTGGTTATCGTCGAAACCTCCATTGCATAGTCCTATATTGTCGCCATGGTTATTACACAATATTATTGATAATGTCTTAGGGTAACTAAAATAAATTTTTTCTTTGTTAACCTCAGTAGAAATTTATTTCATATTTTTAAAATATAACTTGTTTAGTCACAAGTACATTTAACCTTAAGTAAAAGGTTTTTTTATTCCTACTAGTGTTGAATTAGTAAATGACAAATAAGAATATAGACGAACAATTGCGGCGAATTTTAGACTGTTATGAGTTTTCCTTATCCTCATTCATGTAATGCTGGGTTTTCTTTCAATACAATGGTTAGTTGTGATAAGTATCTAGATATTATTACTCCTATAATACATACTAAACACTCATTTTGTCATGTTCTAGGACCAATATCATTAACTGTAATTATTAAATTAAATTGAAATTCAAAACTAAAAATATATAATTATTTATGAGAGCTAGATAATGTTTATTGCTATTTACGTAACATAGTCATGTCCTTGAGAATATATTTGACTCTAAAATAACTTTTACAATAACCAAACTTCCAATGCATGCAATCTGTTCGTGCAACTGGAGAATACGTCATAATATGTTGTAAACATTTACTATCTAGTGTGTAACGCTAGTATTTGCTATAACAGCAAATAAAATTAGATAAGGCAAAGTAGTAGCTAATTTTAATAGTCCCCGCATAGGAGCCGCAGCCTGCAATGTATCCTTTATAAACAGCTTATTACCACAAACCTGATCTTTCTGGATTAAAAAAATAATAAAAATTAAGGTAAATTGGTTCCATTAGCAGGGGCCTAACAGAGAGTGTCGTGAAGGTACCAAGCAACTGAAGCCACTTTAAGCTTGTAACTACCGGGGATCATCATATGATGGATCAGACGTCTCCCAAGGATACCAAGGAAAACCTCTGAGTTTACCTTATTCGTTAACCCGGCAAAGGTCGCGTCATGGTCTTTTCCACCTGGCCTTCACCATTTTCTTAATATCTGGAACTGCCGATTTTTGTAATCTTCCATCCCCTCAATACCTTCAAATACACTCGTCCACTGGTGAATGCTGTGTTTGTATTTTCGCTATCACCAACGAGTGTCTTAGTGTAGCAGCCTAAAGAAAAGCCTATGTGGAAACCATCGTGCGCGACCCCTCGCATATGCTAAAGTATGACATAATTTTTAATTTCGCTTTTTTGTTATTGATGGTTTAGTGCGTTGTGTTTTATATATATTGTGTTACTACGCAATATGAATCGTGCAGAGGACGAAAGATTTGCCAGACTGTTAGATAGCCTGGAAAGGGAAGAAAGGCTTGAGGAAGAAAGGATTGAAAATCCTGGTAGTGTTAGAAGACAACGTTTTCGTGAAAAGAAAGATTGAAGAGATGCTGGACCTATAGCCACAGGGGCGAAATATTGCAGAAGATGGACGTGAAGGACGATGAGGTCTATGCAACTTGAGACAAAACAGGAAATAAAAAACTCGGTGCAACGGGTGTCGTAGATTCATCTGCAGGGAACACACTGTACCTTCTTGTCAAGTTTGCGCTACCCAAGGGCATCAATCGGATGAGGAACTGTAAGGAATTTCATTAATATAACTATAATATGTACTTAGACATATTGTATGTAATTTTTGGTTACAAATCTTAAATTTTTACGGTTTCATTTCATCACTATAATTGTAATAATATGATAAATTTACTTAAACACACAACACTTTTTGAATCAAAATTGGCTCTTTCATTTAACAGTTATTGTAAACATCCAGTACATTTTCTTATTCAGAAATTAGTTTTATTTCAGAATATATTAATAAATATAAGTCTTTGAAAAAGAGTCCTTATGTTATGCCAACCTATCTAAAGTCTTGTATTTCTTTCAAGCAATAAATTTGTTAAAATCTTAAAATAGTATTGAAAATTATTTATTACAATAATTTTACAATTAAAACCCATAGAACTTAACTAAATACATTATACTTAATGACGAAGTTTGTATTTTTAAAATAAATTATGGTTCAGTAATTTTTTTTTTGTATTAATAAAATGACCTGGTCGAATCCACCGTGTGCGACACCTCATGTATTATTTTTCATGCGACCTCTGCCGGGTTAAAGAAGAACGCATAAAGTAAATATTTTGTTCTTTTATATTTATATATATTGTAAGTGTGCACACCGTCTACGGCTCGGGAAGGTTTTTTTGTCAAAATTCTATTTAAAGGGGAGAGGACATTCTACATTCTCCTTTGGGGAACAATACTTAGCTATTTAGCCCTCCAACGGCGGTGAGTAACAGGTGAATTTACAATATGTTGTAGAGATAAATAAATTTTTAATATATAATTGTGCGTGCTTTTATGTATGGAAGACAGAGCATTTTTTTTTATCAACTTCTCATAGATATATTCTAAATAAACTGTAGAACGCTTCTGAGCATTATTGAATATACGTTTAAAAAATAATAGTGTATTACATTTGTATTCAAGCTTAATTAGAGAACAAAAGCTCCAAGAGAGCAAACATTGTGTTTTCCTTTATGGCTTACATCTAACTGTGACTATATAAATGAATATATATTTGTTTGAGAGAGAAGAAATGACAATCTTTTTTTTAAATTTAATGAATACATTCATGAATTTATATGATATAAAAACTTATTACAAAATGTTCGCTGTATACATTTTGTTATGTCGTCTCATTTCTTGTAATAACAAGTGATAACCTATTATTTCATACAAAATCAAATGTTAATTTATAGGTATTTCATAAAAAATACTTGAAACATATTTCTGTTTTTTATTATTAGTTTATTTGTTTGCTACTTATGCAAATAATACTATAGACGTATATACAGTACTCAGACCTACGTATGGGGTTTTTAAAAACCAATTTATTTTTCAGGATAATTACGTATCCTAAAGTTGTGTGTTTTTATATATAATCGTTTTTTGTATATTATTCTAAACAATTTAAGTTTATCAAATGCAAATATTATTTAATAATTTGTATTAAAAGATTTTCGTTGATAAACAGTACCAATATTATTAGGAACGAACAATACAATAATGCAAGATATAATTAAGGCATATCCATAACAACAATGCAAATGTTTTACGTCTTGCATTAGTGTATTTTTCATTCCTAATGGTGTTAGTATTGTGTGTCAATGAAAAGCTTTAGATAAAAATTAATATTTAATTCCTGTGTTTGCATAACTTCGATTGCTTTGATATATATATATATATATATATATATATATATATATATTTGCTGATACGTATTCCTACAAGGATGGAAAAATATGATGATTAGTTATTATCTGGAGTACATTCGTTCATTCTGCAGTGCATAAATTTCAGTTCCGACGTCTGACCTTTATTAAATAACCAATGATAGGATTGGCAGACTCTTTAGGAGACCTTACATCACCATCAAAATGGTTTTTGGTAACGCCAAAGATAAGATCTTCTTGGATAGCCATAGCATTTACAGCGACTCTTGTGGGGTTTGTAAAAAATCGTACATTCGTCAAACGAACAGACATCTCTGCTAGGCTGGAGGAGCACAAATTGGGCCTTAAAAACAAGCAGAAAACGTCGATTCTGTACAGGCACCACTGCGATACAGGGCATACCATAGATTTCCAGTCTTGCCGACAGATTGCTCAAGTAGAAAACTACAGGACTAGAATTATTTGTAAGGCTATCGAAATAGAGAAGCGAGAGAGTCTTAACAAACGCGATGATACTTTGAATTTGCCCGCAGTGTGGAAATGTGTCATCGATAGATTTTATCAGCAAAAAGGTGAATAAAGGCAAAGGAAGTAATTAATTGGCTCCGGTGTGTGTGGATTGTCGTCAATGTGTGTATTGACGTCAATTGAGCGTGGCTTCATTCCTCTATATATAGGAGCCGAGTTATCTGCGCTCTTCACTCGCTCTTCTACTGTTGTTGGGTTCACCTCGTCAATGCTGAATGAGATTCTAGCGAATCGTCGGAACTGCGAATTTATGGACCGCAGAATGAACGGATGTACTCCAGATAATAAATATTCATCATAACATATTCAATAAATATGTAAATGTTGAATAAAATACATCTTGATTATGAAAAAAATTAAATAATTATAATAAATCAAGAAAAAATAATCATCTTTATTATAATATATATATATATATATATATATATATATATATATATATATATATATATATGTGTGTGTATGTGTATATATATATATATATATATATATATATATATATATATATATAACATTTTGCATGTCATAGCGTTTAATGGATTTCAGAAGCATACTATTATTTTAGTTTCCCTTGAGTTACCATTTACATAATTTAGTTCCCACATTTTGTAATGCTTCCCAAAATCTAAGCAATTCTGCACTTGCCACTTCTACAGCTACTGCCTTCGATGCTACAAGTATATCTTAGAGGTATTTCATGACATGTAAACTACAACAGAAAAAAGTCAGAGACAGAAAAAATAAGAATTTCTAAAATAATGTAATTGTTCCTGTAAAAGATCAACAAGCATGTATTACGGGACATAATGATTAGAAGGGAATTTTTAACAGATATAAAACCAGAATAATGTGGTTGGTAAATCAAACATTCTATAATTTCATTACTATCTAAATTACTAACTCTGACTAAGTAGAGATTGCCATTGAAGCTCTTAAAACATAATATACAAATATATAAGCTTCAATGCAGATGTAGGGTAGGTTATTTAATAGAATTGAAACTTAGTTGTATATTTATTTGATTTTTATTTGTCTCTAGTTCACACATAATTAGGAGCCATACACAAACAACAGGGTTACACAACGAAACAGGATTATTATGCGGATATTTAGAATCAAGAAAATAAACAAGTTACCAAACTCAATGTGAGTGAATATGTTGAGCATTATTTACAGCAATGTTGGCGGCGAAAATTGCCAGATGTTACGAAGCTCATTCGCTCCAGGATCGTAATTTCTTTGTCTAAATTCTCGTCATTCGTACCCTTTACATTAATCTTATACTTATTCATACGTGTTCATCTAAGTGTTTATTAATTAATTTTAGAGTGAAGATAATTTTTTCATCGTTTTGGCTTATGGTTTTTTAACATACTTATAATATTGCCTATTGAACATTTTTGAACCAGCATATAAAAATACTTTTTGCCTACAATGTTTCAAAAACTTTAATCGCTTCAGTATAATAAGCAACTCTAATATAACGATATAATTTATTGCATAGTCCGAAAATTAAAAAAAAAAAATATGACTGCTCTTCTACTTTACACTCTACATTTAGATTGAAACACTTAGTTCATTATGGGGTAAACCACTATGAATCCGCAATTAATTAGAATACTTTTGCTGTTAATGTTGAGTAACAATTTGTAATTATTTCAAAACATCTTTTTTCACAACAGCTTTTTTCTATAATTTGTTCTCATATTAAGTCATATATCTAAAAAATTTTCAAATTTTAAATTTCTACTTGTCATACAAAGACGTTATGTTACTAAACTCATCAAAAATCCATCTGTTAAGCTATTTTCCTTAGTATATGATATATAGGTAATAATTTAAGATAAAATATGGTAAATTAAAGTAATTTTATTTGGACCTAGGTTTGTTCTAAAAAAAAAAAAATGTAAACTGCGACATTTTCAAATATTATGATATAACAGTGAAATATAAAATATCACATGTTATAAAATATACAGACTTTTTATGCAGACTCGAGGGAAATAAGCCGTAGGAAATATTAGAGTAATTAGCTACTGTACTAATAATTTGTTATAAAACACTAGTGACCTATATTAAAGTGACTCTAATATATAAATTAATTATATACTCTGGTAAAGATCTCATTATGCCTCATTCCAGTTTTCAAACCATGCTAATAATATGTAGCCTTCTTTTAAACATAAGTTTTTTTTTAAATGATTATTACAACAACATATCCAAATTAGGTTTAGTATTATATATTTTTAAAACTTTTATTATTGGTTTATTTAAAAATTAACTGTTTGGTATTAGATACACGTTTCTGACATGCAAAGATAGGGCTATAATTTTTCGAAAATACCATTTTCACCATTAAGTAATGGCAAGAAACTTTGATATAGATAGATTACGAAAAATATTTCAAGGGTAATTATATTTTATGTAAATGTGGCATAATATATTTGTTATTTAGATATTTAAGAAAAACGAAAAAAGACGAATAAAATTCATAAGGGGAGAATTTGATAGAGATAGATACATAAATAGAGAGATAGATGGATAGATAAATAGATAGATAGATGGATAGTAAGAAAGAAACATATTGATCAAGATTATTGATAATTTTTTGAAGGTTACAATGTTTATTTGTCAACACCTTCTTTTATTTCACACTCTCCATATATATATATATATATATATATATAAGTTAAAAGATTGTATCAACTAGGTCATTATTTAGAACTAATAATTCTACATCATCAAGATTTTAGTTACAGTCTGAGTTGACAATTAGACACATATCCCGAAACGCCCGTCTTCAAATATCAAAAACCAAAAATTAAAACCATTAACTAATAATAAAAAACACTTGACATAATCTACGTTACACTTCCTACTGTAGACAAGTGTAACATAACTTATGTTCATTGTTTACTAAAAATATATTTTTCACTAATTGACCTGTTCAAGTTAATAACTTATTTTATAATTAGGCAAACTTTATCCTATTAATTGATTCAGTTCACTTGAAAGTTAAAAATATAACGTTCCTTGCTTCCCTAAAAGCAATATGTCTGCTTATCAAAAATGTAAAACATAGATAATGGAAGATAAAAATAGTTCTCTTTCAACGCAAATCATAAATCTAATAATAGTATTTCAGTCAATACATTTTTAAAGTTTAACACACAAAATTTCAGATTTTCCTGCAGAAGAAAAACCGTATTTTATATTTTTTGTAGTGTTTGCAAAATAAAATCACCATGGACAATTTAAAACTTAGGCCTACTCAAACGCCCAACTCTAGTCCCTTTATATTGAAAGTTGGGAAAAGGTAGTAACTCTTTGATAAGTTCAGAAGGTAATTTGATAGTTTTATGGGGTCGCCGGATAAGAATAGAAAATCAAAATGATTGAGTTCTGCATTTATTTTGCTAAGTTTTTTGTGTGACTATCATCTACATAGCTAAATTAATGTTAGAAAATTAACAAATATTTAATTGTACAAAAATTAAGGTAGAATGCATACTAAGCTTGCAAAAAAGTTATTTAATTTTTCTAAATTTAAGAGTTGTGTTAGCAAGCATGACAAAATTGGTTATTTATGTTTTGAGGTTGCAGAGCAAGAATAAGATGGCAAAATAATTGAAAATTGCAATTAAGTGCGAAAATTTAACAATTCAATTTGTCTATATTAGCTTGAAAAATAACATTTTACTACATATCGACCACCTAGCTAAAATATTACCGAAAAGTAAACCAATTTGTATGTACAAAAATTTGCATTATTCGAAAAATAACAAAATAACAAAATTTTTATTATTATTTTAAATATGAATGAATATGAGCCTCTGTTATGGTTTTTCAGGTCCCTATTACTTTTATCTATCATCCTCTATATATTGTATAACCGAATCTCCCAAATCCCTATAATTTAAATAATTAAAACTGTATTTTTCCAAAACATACCCAAAAATATTTTCAAAATTAGTACACATTGAGCATTCCCATTTAATCAATAATATTTAAATAATTATCTAAAAATTACGTACCCTCCTGATGGGAATACGTTTTTCAAAATTAAAATCGATTCAACATTTAAAGCTTAGAAAAATATATTACGCATAGCCTACCTGTACGTTCTTTATTATACCAATCTCGTAGCAAGAGAAAGTTATGATATTGGGAACTTCGAATCATGTGATGTCAGCACTTATTCTATCTGTCTGTCATAGTTGAAAGACTTATTCTGTAACTTTTTGTCTTAAAATGTACTAATTTCTAATATACAGGGGCCACTGTGCGCCTTACGGAAGTTTTTGAGCATAGCTAGTGAATATGAGCGCATTATAGTGTAAAGGGTTGGCATTACTTGCATACGTAGTGTATTTAAAATAATTAAATAAAAACTTCTTAATATTACATTTAAATGTAACCTATAAAGGCCTATGGAAGTTTCTTAAGAATAACGACTTACTTTGTATAGCTACATATATTGCATATAGTTATTAAAATGTATACATATTTTAATAAAACTCTTATTTACTAATGAAAACTGCTATAAGTATTATTTTCATGATTGCTTATGGCTGTAGCATTTATAAACATATCTTCTAAATCACCTGATACAAATTTTATTTTATTTGTTTACAATTAGAATATTTATTGTTATTTAAAGTAAACTTGACTACATTTAAAAGTAAGTAAATATTACTCATATAAGAGACATTATAATTTTATTTAATAAAACAAAACTCCAAATTCATATAAATTCAGGTTTACTTAGACAAACTTTAAGCGTGGTTAACTTGGTTCAGGATTGCAGTGACATAAATAATTAGATTTCCTAACCTACATTGTTATAACTTTTGCTAAAAACAATATATACATCGTGGTATATACACCGTTACATTACATGGTGATTCCAACTTACCTTGGTTTATTGTAAAGCATGCGTTGAGGTTAGTGTTCTGGTAAAGTGGACTATTTTGTTCAACTATACAACAACACAAAGGTTCCGCTCCTACAGACATGAATAATGTATTTATAACTGAATTTGTATACTTTGTAAAATTATTCTTACCACAATATAAGCCCTTGTATTAGCAAGCACTAGTTTACATTTAATGGTGCTTCTAACTAACCTTGGTTTATTGTAAAGCATGCGTTGAGGTTAGTGTTCTGGTAAAGTGGACTGTTTTGTTGGACTTTACTACAAAACAAAGGTTCCGCTGCTACAGGCATGAATATTGTATTTATAACTGAATTCGTATACATTGTAATATTATGCTTACCACAATAAAAGCCCTTGTATTAGCAAGCACTAGTTTATGGAGTATAGCTTCTCCTGAAATAACAAAAACTTGGTCATAAAAGTCTACGGTTCAACAAAATGTCATTGTTTTCATTTGCTTCTTATTATCAATTTCATTCGGAGTTAGTTATTCTCATAAAATAATTTTCAAAGTTTTCTTTATTCGCCCCCTTCAATGCGAACAAATATACCTGTACAGATTCACAGTGTTACGTCTGCTTAGTGCAACTAGCATCCGTTGTACCATAAAGCAATGAATAAAGAAATGACCTAGTGTAATTAAGTCTGATATAAATTGTCTAAATGTTCAGGATTAATGCCAGACATTGAATACATACAAACAACAAATAGTAAGCAAATAATAAAAAAGAAATATCAAGTCAATTGCTACTTGGGTCAAGATAGAAACATTTTATTTGACTTTTTATTAGATACTTACAATTTATAAATATAAAGTAATATAACCTATGCTATAAATCAGCTGTTCCACCACAAAACGTATTATATAAAATCAGCCTTTTTATGAAATCATATGTTAATCATAATTTTAAACCAAATAGACTAAATAACTGTATTGCATATGTTGCTTCTTCTGTGAAAGATGACCCATCCCCTATAAAACTAAAATAAGTCAATGTTAAATTTAATTAATGAATTTATGTTTGAAAAACACTGTATTGAAATCAAGTGTTATTCACTACATGTTCAAAAATGTTTTTTCAAGTTAGGTTTGGTTAGGTTAGTGGGTGAATAAAATATGTTTTATTAACTACCGAAAATTCTAACAACATATATATATATATATATATATATATATATATATATATATATATATATGTATATATATATATATATATATATATATATATATATATATATATATATATGTATATAATAAATATATACGGAGAGTGTGAAATAAAAGAAGGTGTTGACAAATAAACATTGTAACCATCAAAAAATTATCAATAATCTTGATCTCTATTTTTCATTCTTACTATCCATCTATCTATCTATTTAACTATCCATCTATCTCTCTATTTATATATCTATCTCTATTAAATTCTCTCCTAATGAATTTTATTCGTCTTTTTTTCGTTTTTTTTTTTAATTATCTAAATCTACCCTTAAAATATTTTTCGTAATCTATCAATAGCAAAGTGTCTTACCGTTAATTACAAAAAAAACAATAATGAAACTTTTAAAAATATATAATACTAAACCTAATTTGGATGTCTTGTTGTTGCAATAATCATTTTAAAAGATACTTAGGGTAAAAGAAGGCTACATAATATTAGCAGGGTTTGAATACTGGAATAAAGCATAATGAGATCTTTACCAGAGTTATAATTAATTTATATATTAGAGTCACTATAATATAGGTCACTAGTGTTTTATAATAAATTATTAGTACAGTAGTTAATTACTCTAATATATCCTACAGCTTATTTCCCTCGAGTATGCATAAAAAGTCTGTATAACTTATAACATATAATATTTTATATTTCACTCTTATATCATAATATATGAAAATGTCGCCGTTTACATTTTTTTTATTTAGTACAAACCTAGGTCCAAATAAAATTACTTTAATTTACCATATTTTAAAGTTGATAAATTATTACCTATATCTCTTATACTAAGGAACGTAACTTAAAGAATGGATTTTTGCTGTATTTAGTAACATAACTGTTTTGTACAAGTAGAAATTTAAAATTTGAAAATTTAGAAGATATTTGACTTAATATAAGAACCAAATAAAGAAAAAATCGTTAATGTTTGAAATATTTACAAATTGTTACTCAACATTAACAGCAAAAGTATTCTAAGGAATTGCGTATTCATAGTGGTTTCACCGATAATGAACTCAGTGTTTCAATCTAAATGTAGAGTGTAAAGTACAAGAGCAGTAATATTTTTCCGTTTTAAATTTTCTGACAATGCAATAAATATTGGGTTTAAAATAAAAGCTCTGTTGTCACCAAACTGATTTTCATTTGAAGATGTCTCTCTTGTAAGCAAATCTGAGCAACTACTTTTCGTCGAAACAATTTCCTTACATAAACTTTTCACTTTATTTAATATTCATATTTATTATAACCGTTTTATAAAACAACACTTCCATCTGTAAGATAAATTTGACTTTATAAAAGTATGTGCATTATGTTTCGATCATGATTTCGCTTTACGTTTTCCTTCTACCTCGCCTTTAAACAATTGTAAAATGTTTAGTTTATTTTTTCTTCTTACCTCAAGCTTAAACTTTTGTAAAATGTTTAGATTTAATTTTATTATTGTAGGAATATATAATTAAAAACAATATATTCAACTTCTCTCAATATAGCGCAATAATAATTTATCAGCATACAAAAGAGGTAAAGTAATAGATAATATTGCTAAAAACACCCTCTTTGGGGGAAAATGTTAAACATGAATACTAGGGTAAAAAGTATTTTATGCTAGGCTGAAAGAAATCAATAATAGTGATAACAATATTACTAGGTTTGATTATGATAATAAATTAGGGATTTTGTCAATAAAAGTTTTCAGGATTGAAACGTCGGAGCTAGATTTAAGCAAATAGTCCGTGCCAACGTTCAAAAACGACCACGTAAACAGGTGCTGGTTTTAGCTGAAATGTTTGCAAAAATTGGACCGGATGACCAAATTTGTGTTCGACGATTTAACATTTAGAAGTTATAAGAGTAATGCAGTTACTTATACAGATATATTTACCTTTTTCTAAGATGTGCCTAATCATTAGGCGATAATAATTACAAATCTTATAAACAAATCTCCTAAAGACTAAAATAATACGACGAAATATTTAAATATGTATAATTTCTAAATAAATGAAACATTTTATTAATATGTTTAGTGTGTTAGTCTGAAACTGAGACTGAAACAAAACTTAAATGTGTTTTTCTTCTTCTAATCATGCAAATACAGTGATGAGAATATTCTATTCCCTTTTGCTATACTTGAAATATAACGGGCACCTTTTTTATAAATGTCAGTGTTTTTTTTAAAGACAATTTCAGTGAATCATTATTACCCATTGATTTTCTTAGAATGATTCAACATGCATTTAATTTTAATGTACAAAATATTTGCTGCATTATAAAATATGTTTAAAGAATATGTCAATATATTACATTCGTAAAATTTATCTAGCCTAATTGATTATTTTGGCCCAGTTACATTTATATTTACAAATATATATTATTTTTATGTTTATCAACATTATTTTAATGAAATTTATTTTCTCGTTATTTAGGGAATGTAACATGTGTTATTTATAATTTGACTACTACTCACGAAATTAAACTATTAATTCTGTAGTAGAGGATTCTCATAATGCAATGATCCCTTGTTATGCGCAAGGGTTATGTACTCCGTATTTACCCCGAAAACGGAAACCAGCTGCATATGGAAAGGGGATGATTACGTTCCACATAGAAAATGTTTACAATATTACAGGTAAAATGTACACTTATAATGCAGTATGGTATATTTTCGTACTAGATTATTACATCCATATTTATATTGTTTATTTACGCTTTCCTTTAGTCCGAACTAACACTTCCAAAAGTAGACACGATGTTTCCAAAAGTAGCCTGATTAATAACTGACGGGAAAAACAGAATCAAAGCACATTTTCGGCCGCCGTAGAAAATTAACAATTTTTTTATTTAAAAAGTTTTAAATTAGCAATAATTCAACCGAATCGATGCTAAACCTATGTATGAAGGTGGATTCGACTAATTGATGTTTGTCAGTGACGATATCGCTACTTGCTATAAATAAGGAATGCCAAGTCGTAGGTCTAGTATAGTGAATGTTTGCGAATAATCAGATGTGATAAATAACTACAGTACTATAGAAAATAAATAAGACGAGCACATGTTATCCTACAACCTGCACAGTAACTATACTCTCTTTCTTGCTTATTTTTAAAATACGTTATAAATTAGCGGTATACATCCTGTAATTTTGTAAAAACTTACCCAGGGAAAGCGAGGGACTGCTGTATTAACAAAACTCATTCATTGACCATGAAAAAGTAGTAAGTACAATTTAATAAACCTCATCCGAGCATATAAAACTATTTAAACGGAAAACACTAATAGATTTTAGGTAAACAACGTTTTATATGCCCATATCTTAATTGATGAAAAATATATATTTTTAAACAAAAAATACATTTAATTAAATATGAAAGAATAAAATAATGAACCATTTTGAAATGAAGAAAAAATTATTTTAGCAAGAGAGTAAATAATTCATCAATCATCGCCAACAGCACGCCCTGGCCTCTTGAGAGTTAAAACAAAATAGATGATCATCAAAATGTGTTTTTGGATACAGACGTTTCAATATTTAAAAAAAATTCCTAATACAGTTATGAGGAGTAGGGGTACTTTTGAGCGCACTGAATAGTCATTTCGTGAATTTGGAATATAAAATTGAACATTATTAAATGTTAAAATCCACTAAAAAAATATTATACTTTTGTCAATTATTATTCTAACTTTTTTCTGTTTTTAGAAGAATCAACGAAGTATGATACGTGGATTCTACCGTTTGTGTTTTGTTTCATTTCCTACTATTAGATGACACTCTCCTTATATAAATCTTGTTCAAATTTGCAAACGTTAATAAAATAAATTCGTATATATCCACTCAAGTTCAAATACATTTTTTTAAACTTGTACTTGAATGCACTTGATATTAATACAGTTTTTTTCAAATATTAATTATTAAATTGTACTTGTCTTATCTGAAAAGGGGCAAAGTATTCTATATAGTTATTTAGTCCCAAAAGTGTCTTAATAGTTGATAACATATGATTTCATAGAACAGCTGATTTTAACGAGCTTTTATAGGTTATGTGGTTGAACAGCTGTTTTAACTCATATGTTATGTTACTATGTTTGTATTAATTGTAGCTATTTAATGAAAAGTAACTAAAATGCCTTTTTTTGTTGACCTACGTAGGAATTGACTTTAAAACATTTGTGGTAATATTACTTGTTTCACAATCGCACCCTATTCCTAAACTATTTACAGTAGCACTGGTTCTCTCAAGATCATACACATCTGAACCAATTTCCTTTCACTTCTTAGCAACGTTTAAATGCAACTCTTACATTGTTGTCCACATATGTATGTCCACATATGATAAGTAAACATGAATGTATATCCCTAAGTTCCGAACGCGATTGCCTGTTACTCACTGTCGTATATCTACATATTGTGACTTTACGTGCCCAAGTCGTCTTCTTTTTGTGGATGCCACTGTAACGGTTCGGTAATTTCACAAAATGGGTGGGTGCTCTATTTTATTTAAGAAAACCTTAGTTACCTTCATCTATTACCTTTATTCCTTGTACCTTTCAGAGATATACCGGGAAAAATTGTGTTTCCTTAACAATTGTGTCAAACGACTTAACTCAGGCAGACTGGCTTACTAATTCAATCGTTATAGATAAGACATGTTACATTAAAGTTCTCGTTTGTACTTACCCAAAAGATTTCATTTTGAATCAAATACATATTACACTTTAAAAAGTATTTGATTTTTAGAAGAAGTATTTGAGACAACGCTAAGATATTGCACGCTGTTATCGTATATTGACTGATTTGAATGTATGACAAAATATTTTAAAACATAAATTAATAACATAATTTGGCAGTCACTTCAACTTACTTGCTTGTCTAGCATATATTTTAATTTCAACAGGTTTACTTTTATTACGACTTTAAATTTTGAAAATATTAAACTGAGCGTAACACAGCCCCTTACAAAACATTTCCCCGTTGATAATACATTTTTAAATTAAATCATTAAAGTTTTATACAAAATTGTAACTATTACAAGCCCATGTCATACAATGCCCAGCGTGAGTACTGGGAGAATGGTGATTTTATTTTGTCACAGTGAAGAGCATATTTCGAAATCTGCCCTAACGTCTATATTAAGAAAATAGCCTTTCATTAATATATCATTTCTAACATGGCGTACATATGACTGTCGTGTTCATGAAACATTTTCAGAAACAAAAGTTCATTTTAAACGTGGCCGCTTTTAAATTATCTAAAATTAAAAATATTTATGCAACATGCTCAGTTGTAACCCAAACTTTCCAGCATGTTACACCACCTTATATGAGGATATTTATATCTGTTATATCCAGCATTCCCTTACACCTATCTTGATAACTACAATGGAGTTATGTACTGTGTTGTACTTCTCGCTTGGTAGCATTGTTACAATAGCCATAGAATAAATTATTATAATTTAATTGATACCAGATTATTATAATTTAATAAACTATGTATATATCATATGTTTATGAGTGTGGGTATGTGTGTGTGTATTGTGTTTGTGTTCCCGCGGCAAAACTTTATAAGTCTGAACTCTATCAGGGAGAAAGTTCTGTCCCCGATTTCGCGTTTCACCCTCTACCAACAAAGTACCCACCCTTCACGTGTTTTTCGACGTATTCTTCCAGTGGATAAATACCTGGCACATGTTTAAAAAACCAACCAAAATGTTCAAACTCATTCAAGTGAATATTTATACCTTAAACCTAAATGTTTGAGTATACAAGTTACGTGTTATATTAAGCACGAAAGGTTTTTAAAAAATGATTTCATTTTTACAAACCTTTGTTGAATTTAATAAACAATTAATTTGGAAACTGTTACATAAATTATACTTAATAAAACAATTCAAATACAACTGATGTACATACAGTTGGAGCGGAAAACGTCTGTGCGATACAGAGGCGACTTACACACTGCCGGGGCTCTGTTCTCACCACCTATATAATACTAAAGCTGCGTAAGCAGGAATTTTCCTAGTACGCATTTAATTTATGAAATGTTCTCATAAATTGTTCATATAACTCCTCCATCCCTAAAGAAAACTTCGGGGGTTGGCGAAGTTTCGGCATCAGTTGAAGTCCTCTTCATCTTCTTGATGAGGGCGAAGTATATAAACCTGCTGAATAGGCCTCCGTAAAGGGCAATTTTCGGCATCGGTTGAGTCCTCTTCACTGGAGAAAGTCACCAGGCAAAGGTTGATTTCCAAGATCCTGTTAAATGGGTTGTCTGCGATTTCCAACGCAGTATCCTCGTAGTTTGTAGGCGTTATTGTTTTTGATGATGGGCATTTTACAGTCTAATTTTCTGTTCATTATAATTCAACTGAGCAAAAGTATTTGGAATTGATTACTACAATTTATAATGAGTCTTTTCTATCATAGGATAGATTCAAAATGTTTATAACATATACAATTGTTATCAGAATCTAATTTTTTGTTCTAAAAAATTTACATTGATTACAATAAAAGTTTTATATAATTTTTCATAATTTTTTACCATCATTTACATTCAAATTGCCTGTTATAGATTTGATAAAGGATTCTAGTCAGTTTATAAGAATTCTTTTTGTCTTGTTATCTCTTTAAGAGTATAGTTTCTAATTTTCTTCAATTACAATTTTTTTGTGATTAACATATTTCAAATAATTAACAATATTTATTACCATAATTAGTTACATATCATTTAATAAATTACAAAAGTTTGTAAAACATACAATTAATAAAACAATGTTGTTTAAAGTTTAATAAGGTTTCTTGCATAGAATTAGTGGACAAAGGTATGGTAGGGATTTTAGTTTAATTGTGTTGAATATGAACAAGAAGGATTTTGGTCATTAATTAAATTTTTTATCTTCTTAGGCCTTTTAATTTTTGACAAATGTATTTTGTCTTTTGTGTTATGATGTCTAGGCTTTATTTTACCAGGTTATCTTTCCTTGTTTATTGAAGCTATCTCTTCCTTGCTATATCTGTTTTTCGTTTTGCTTTGCTTCTGAACTGACTTTATATAAACTTCTAATTTTAATCTCCATCTTAAAAGTTTGGAATTTGGTTCTTTAACTGAAAATAACCATTGTAAAGGTTTATGGTCTGTATAAATTTTAAATTGCCTCCCAAATAAATAAGGCCTGAAATGTTTGGTGGCCCATACGATCGCTAATAATTCCTTTACAATCGCGGAATAAATAGTTTCACTGTCGTTTAAAGTTCTGCTGGCATACGCTATAGGAAGGTCTTTTCCATTTTTGTCCTGGCTTTAAATTGCTCCTAGTGCAAAATTACTAGTGTCTGTCGTTAGAGTAAACTCCTTTTCAAAATCTGAGTATTGTAGAAGGGGCTCATTAGTCAATATATATTTACATGTTTCAAAACATTCTATAAAATCTGGATTTTCTATGTTTATTTTTGCATTTTTCTTTAAACAGTTAGTAAACGGTTTTGTTATCTTGGCGACGTTTTTAATAAATTTTCGATAATAGCCTAATAGTCCTAAAAAGCCTTTAATTTGTTTGGTGGTTTTAGGTATTGGATAGTCCTTGATTGCCAAAATCTTTGCTGGGTTGGGTTTTACGCCCTCCGGTGTAACAACATGCCCTAGATATGCTACTTCTTTTCTTAAAAATTCTGTTTTATCCAGCTGTACTTTAAAGTTGGCTTTGCGTAATCTGTCGAATACTTCTTTAAGTCTTTGTATATGTTCTTGGAGGCTAGTGGAATAAATTTTAATGTCGTCTAGATATACTAAACATGTTTCATTTTGAATGCCTCTCAGAATATTATTCATAATTCTTTGAAATGTAGGGGGCTATTCTTTAGTCCAAATGGCATTCTTAAAAATTCGTAGTGTCCTGTTTCTGTTGAAAACGCTGTTTTTTCTATGCTATTTTTATCCATTTCTACTTGGTGAAATCCTGAGGCTAAATCTAAAGTCGTAAAATACTGAGATCGTCCTAATTTATCTAATATGTCGGTAATGTTTGGCAAGGGAAATTTATCGTCAATTTTTTTTTGTTTAATCCTCTAAAATCTATTACTAATCGAAATTTTCTTTTGCCAGAAGCGTCTTGTTTTTTGGGTACAATCCAGACAGGAGAGTTCCATGGAGAATTTGAAGGTCTAATAATTCCTTGTTCAAGCATGTTCTCAGTTTGTTTATTAATGTCGTTCTTGTAAATCTCTGGATATCTATAATTTCTAGAATACACGGGAATTTCATCAGTAGTCCTAATAACATGTTTTATTTGGTTGGTAAAGGTTAAATTGTTTCCATCAATATGAAATAAATCAGCATATTCTTTTAATAAATTTGTTACGGCGGATTTTTCTTCCAAGTTCATGTGTTCCATCCTAAATTTTGATAAATCGAAATTTTTACTTCCTGATTTTGTTTGTGTATAATCGATCATATTGAAATTAGTGTTCGTTTTCATTGTATCAGGTTTGAAAATAATATATTCCTCTAAAGATTTTACTTCTAATGGTTTACTTATTGTTAATTTTACATTTTCTTCCGTATTGTTTATAATAGGGCAATAGGCTTCACCCTTATGCACTGAAACTTTACACTGCGGAATTTCTAATCCGTTCACTTGTTTGTGTGGTAAAATACCTTCTCCATTATGAATATTTTGTATTTTTAATTTAACTGTTTGGCTAGTGCGGGCTTGTATAACATAACTAAATTGTTCCTGCTTTATTGACGTGCTGTCCGTTTTATTACAACTTCCTTTTTCAGTGTTAAAATATTGAATAGGGATTTCCTCATCACAAAGTATTAATTTATTATTTATAAAGTCTAACTTATTCCTAAATCCTTTATATTGTCTAGCCCGAGTAATAGGTCGAAATTCTGATGAAAGTCAAATAAATAAAATTTAATTGCTTTTTTAGACAACAGTGGTATGGTGCAGCAAAAATTTTCTTTTGAAGTGCCGTGTGCGGTGATTACTTCAAACGGCTCTTTTTTATGCTTGCTTTAAACTTTTTCCAGCCTAAAGATTTTCGCATAAATGATCTAGTACTGCTTGTGTCAATTAATATTCTAGATTTGGTGTCTGTGTCGTATATAAATGGTAGCTCGTTATTTTTGCTTTGTAGATTCATTATTGAAAATCGATTCCGAGGCTCGTATGTCCTAAAAAATCGTCTTGATCGATTTTAAAGGTCTCTTTTTCGTAGTTGTCTGTTAAATTTTGGGATTCTTCGAAGTACTCTTCTTTCCCGAGACCTTCTTCAAAAGCGAATGATTCTTGTCCATTAGTCTGGTACATAGTGTAATCGTCTTTTTCGGCTCCTTGTCCGGTCATTTGATACAAATTCGTTTGTATAGAAGGCCTGTCTGTCTGTCTAGTGGAAATACTCATAGGGGTAGGTTGATAACCCGTATTTCGCTGAGGATACTGAGGTTTAGTAGTGTTGTTGTTTGGTTGTCCCCTTTGAGGCTGACCGTGATTAACAAAAGTTGGTGGTCTATAGGAAGGATTTGGGTGTTGATAAGGTTGTTTAGGTATTTGGTGGTATTTAAATTCAGTATGCATTGGTCTTCTTACGTTATGAGTTTGGCTTTTCTGAAAGACTGGTTGTTTGCTTGACTGAGTAAACATTTTATTATTCTTAAATTGAAAGTCGTTTGTGAGCATATTAAGTGCTTCACTAAGAGTGTCAGGGTTCTTGGTACGCATTAGTGGCCCGATGGGTTCATGCAAACCCCTAAGGAGAACTCTTAAAGCTAGTTTCTGAACGTATTCTATTAAAACGTCTTTAGCCATCTGCCTTTGAGGCTCTTTATTCATAAAAAATGAAATTTGTAAATTTAGTAACTTTTGAAGTTTCTCATGGAATTGAAATGGTGATTCGTTACTTTCTTGTTGTAATTCTGACATCTCTAAGTTTAATGTGAAACAATCTCTTTTGTCTGAATAACTAATTAATAATACTTTTCTAGTTTCGTGCCAATTGTAAGAGTTAGAGTTTACAACCATTTCCAGTGCTTGGCCTTTTAATTTAGAAATAATAGAGGGGAACGTTACTCATTTTGAAAATCCTCTGGATTTTCGTTTACATAAAACTTATTTACTATCTTATCACATATTGAGATAAATCTGTGGAGCATAGTGGGCTCTCCACTATACTCGGGTATCATGTCAAGATACTCCTTTATAATATTGGCGTTGCCATTATTTAATATTATTTTTCAAAATAATAAAAATTAAAAATCTATTACATAAAATTAAAAGTATTTACTCTATTTTTCTTAATTCTATTTCTTACGATCTACTTACAAGTGGATCCAAAATACTTTGCTCATTTGACTACTATTTCACTTTTCACTTTTCACTTACACGATATTCACTCGTGCTCTTAATAGATATGCGCTCTATTAAGTGGTTGTAGATATTCACTCTACTTAAAGTTTCTTGATGTCGTTACAGATATGCGTTCTGTAATGAATCGAGTTTTTGCAGTATCTCGGTTAACGATTGAAATCGATAAAAATTATGTTCATTAATTCTCCCGAGATGTCCTACCGAATGCGCCAGTTACGTGTTATATTAAGCACGAAAGGTTTTTAAAAAATGATTTTATTTTTACAAACCTTTGTTGAATTTAATAAACAATTAATTTGGAAACTGTTACATAAATTATTCTTAATAAAACAATTCAAATGCAACTGACGTACATGCAGTTAGAGCGGAAAACGTCTGTGCGATACAGAGGCGACTTACACACTGCCGGGGCTCTGTTCTCACCACCTATATAATACTAAAGCTGCGTAAGCAGGAATTTTCCTAGCACGCATTTAATTATGAAATATTCTCATAAATTGTTCATATAACTTACATTTATCTGCTACGTTCTTATTGCAATAGTATTTGTTAAGATCCCGCTGCACCCTTTAAGTATTTCTCATTTTTAATTTGGTTGCCTCATCCATAATACTATCAATTTCCTGAAAGAGTCCTTCGATCTCATTGAGAAAATTCATCTGGTCCTCTTATTCATTTCCCAAAAAGTCTGTTTCTCTGTAGGACTTCTCATTAAATTGTCGAGAACTCTGGGCATACAAATTTGTCTTACAGTTTCCTTTTTGCCTACCTTTCCTGCTGTTTCCTCTACTCTTGTAATTTTTTCTTGCATTGCATTAACATTTTGTTCTATCACTACCACTCGCTCATTTATTTTTTATCTTTATTTTCTACTTCAATTTTAAATTCGCTTACGCGCTTTCTATTTCATTTGTTTTCATTTCCGTTTCTTTCTTATACATTTCGACTCTTAACTGGAATGCTTCTAATATTTGTTGCCTCTTTTTCCGTTCTTCTTCTAATTCTTTTCTTCTTTCATCTTTTTCATATTCTCTCTCCGCCAGCCTTACTGTAATATCTAATTCTGTATCCATTATTCATTTTCCTACTTGTCGTTTTTTCCTAGCTGCATTTTCTATCTCTCTCTCCTGTTTTTCCTTTCGCCTCCTTTCTTTTTTTCTCTTTCCTCTTTTTTTTCTCTAGCACATTTTTTGCCTCTCTTTCTTTTTTCTGTAATGCTTTTTCTGCCTCTCTTTCTTGTTTTTATTGTCTCCTCCTTTCCTCTTCTCTTCATTCTCTATCGGCAATCTCTGCATCTCGCCCTGTTTTTCTTTTTCTTTCTCGGTTCTGAAGAAACATAAAAATTTGTCTGTGTCTATTTTCTACATAGTTACGTCTTCTTTCTTTTAATTAATTTTAAATATTTTTATCTATTTCTTTTTTTCCTACTTTTTTACAATTTAGTCCAGATGGTACATTTTAATGTCTTTCGTCTGCCATTTCGACGCTAATATTTATTTTTTTACTTTATTGTTTTATTATTGTTATTTACTAATTTAAAAATATGCGATTCAAACTATTATAATTTCATTAATTTTCTACATTTAATTTCATTAAATTAGATCATTTTATTTTCTTAGTTTCCATATAAAAGGATTTTATTTATTTTCTTATTTTTTTCATATTTTATTTTTAAAAAGGGTGCGTTTTACTATAGATTTTTGCTCGTTTTTCTCTGATACTTGAAAATTTCGCTAATGGTGTAATATGATGATATTTTTAACACCATATTCTTCTTTACGCTTCAAATAGTTGTTACAAATTTGAACGACAGTTCTAGCCCCCTCCGTTCCTATCTGGCCCTATTACGGCACTCGAAACTATTTCTTCCCGCACTTGACTCGTTTTCAATTTTTGGAGCATTTATTTAACCATTTATTGATTACGTTTATTAATTTTATTTGGTAATACATTTCGTAATAAGTTTTATAATTAATTTTCAATTCACAATAATCGGTTTTGTTGTTTTTTAAAATTATTTTATATTTTGGTGGTTTGTCGTTACTTTTATTTTGTTATTTTATTTTTGCGTTTTGTTTTTCATAAATAACAAGAATTTATTTTATTCTAACATCACATATTAGTAGAAAAAAATAATGTATTTATAGTTGCTCCATTCCTTGAACAAAGTCCTTGGACCGGCTTTGTTTACTTAAACAGATAAAGCACTTGTATGACTGCTTCTTTCACATGCAGTGATGCCATTTTTAAACTTTTACTAAATAATATTTTTTAAAAGAATTTGGCCTAAAACAAAATCTTTCCTTTGAGACGGTTTTGGAAGTGTCAGTGTGTGTGTGTGCGTGTTTATTTGTGTGTGTGTGTGTGTTTGTGTCGGGGTGTGTTTGTGTGTCTGTGTGTGTGTGTGTGTGGGCGCGCGCGTGTTTGAGTGCGTATGAGAGAGAGAGAGAGAGAGAGACTTGATAGGAATTCATATAAAGGAAGACAGAGGAACGCTAGCTGAAGGATATCCTGGATTTAGACAGATAAATAGATAAGTTAACAAATGCATATATAAGCCGAGAGTGAGACCAAGAGACACAGCAAGATGAATTATAAAAGAAATTTAAAGACAGATATAAAGAGCATCTTAAAGCATACATCTAGCCAAACACTTACCATTCAAACATACCTACATAGGCCATCAAAAATAATCAACACTAGATAACATACATGTAATAAAAAAAAGTACAAAAAGGCCTGAAACTGACAATCTGGGACAAACTATAAATGTATAAATACTAAAATAATATAATAAACAAACAAATACAAATAAAAAAATAGTTTAACTTTTTAAACAAAATTATCTCCAACACTAGCCAAAAAACTTTCATATGTATATATATATATATATATATATATATATATATATATATATATATATATATATGTATATATATATATATATATATATATATATATATATATATATATATATATATATATATTCATAATTTGAATATGTATGTCTATTTCTCTATGAAATTTTGTATGGTAACCTGTTTGTACAGTTACATGTTTTCTATAAATTGTATTTGAATAAATAGAAAACCTAAATATATACTTATTTTTAGAATTTTGTTATTCAATAAATGAAAACTATAACTGTAAAAAACAAAAATATTTCAATTGAATTTTAAAGCTCTTAATTCTGGGTTTGATATGCTTAAAGCCCTTCAATTAATGGTATAAACGAAAGGATTATTTAGTAAACAAAACAGAAGGAGCAATGTACCTAATTCATTAGGCTTTAATCACTTTATGCTCTCTGATATAATAAAACAACCCTGAGTAGGTTTAAACCCTTTAAATTCAACAAGATAAACCATTACAAAAAATACGCTCCCTAGAAGGGTAATATTATTGTAATTACGATTTTGTTATTTAAGGGGTGAACAAGTAAGTCTTTCGGTAAAGCAGATAATAAGTGACACAAAAATAAATCAAGAAGTTGAATTCCAAACGTTTTTTTAAACGTTGCGTGTCACGTACATAAAGTATAATCTCAAAATTCCAGTCCAGATAATTCACGCTTGCGGTAAATTCTAGACTATTTTTATTTCATCCTATTTTATATATTTGAACGAAAATGATGATTTAAACAAAATACCTGGTTGTCTTAAATCACAAAGTATGCAAAGGAAATGAATCGGGCTTCCAAGAAATGTTTATATAAAGCTTTATAAACTTATTTAGCGTAATAAAACTCCTTTTTTCTAATTCACAGGAACTTACATTGCGTGTAATCCTAGTTTTCGATAGATCTAGGGGGTTTCGGTCCCATCTACTTCGAAATACGGAGACTCTACTGTATTATAATAACAATGTAGACTTGAAAGGAAATGAATAAATTGATAGGATTTCCATTTATAGGAAATTCTTTGATACATATACATGGTGATTTCAGCATGTACTTAGAAAACTCAATATGTACGTTTATGTTTATGGACTAAGCCATAAAATTTGAAGTCTCCACATCTGTGTAGGTCGTTTAAGTTTTAGAGTTACCTTTTCTGTTGAGTTTTTTATGGCAGGTGAAATTATGTTCTTGAAGCGCACAATAGCCTATAAAAGCGTAAATGTTTTCAGTCTATGTAGTACAGTTTATGATGTGTCTGTTACAAATGTTTTGTTTTTTTTTGTCAGACAATGATGTTTATTTTATAAATTAGAAAGTAAGGAGAACAAAAGTTTTATTGAACCAATATGATGAAGAAAAAGTGCAAAATATTTAACTTTCCCCATTTTATAGTCCGGCAACAAAGTAAATTTACTTCATAATGTATTATAGTTCCATTACACATGGTTGGTCAAGAATTTTGTTTAATGTAAGTATTATATAGAAAGGATTTCAGAAAATACGATAATTTTAAATATTAAAGACAGGCTTTCTGACATTGTAAATAATATATTAAACTAAAAAGTTATAGGTTTTAGATATTAAAATATCGTTTTCGTTTAACTACAATAATATTTATTATACTTTTTAATAAGCAATATGCATTATTGACTGTTTTCTTAATAATAATTTAATCCCCCATAATATTGTGAATTTTATCTTTCAATAGCAAACTCTAACTAGTAAAAGTCAACAATTATTTCCAATTACTAAACAGAGCAACTTAACAAAGTTGAAATCAAGTTACGCTACTTAGTAATTCTATTCTCATCCTTTAGGGAGACTGTTTATTTATTTAACTCCAAGTTGAACTGAGCGCTTCGAATTTCCGAGTAAATAAGTAGGCTACCTAGCGGTCATTTGGTTAGTAGTACAAATTTATAAAAGTAGAGCCAGGAGCCGTTCTTATAAGTCACAAGGTGAGCAAATTTACCCGCTCAAGAGACCTGGTGTCTCAAGTACCGGCATGACCAAACGGATCGTCAGAAATTATTATTCGTGGAAAATAAAAAGACGTAATATTCCATGAGTCATTTTCTTAGATGGCCTTCCTATACATCCTTTGTGTTGGATGCCTGATTGAACCTGAGTTTATCTTGATTAAATAAAACACCTGGACTCATTTGAATTTTTAAAAGTATCTTTTGTTTTTAGATACTTTCGGTTTTATTATTCACACATTGTGTATTTTGAATTAACCAATCGTAACCTGGCACAACTTATCCTTTGCCATTTTGTTTGCAACCCTTTCCATTTGTGTTTTTAGCCTAGCCTTTTTACTTTTGTTTAGTTCTGTCCAATTTGATCCTATCTAGGAATCATTAATGTGTAGGACCTCCAAGTTTCATTTGATACGTTCGTTAGGCATTTTATGCTTTGCTTTGCTTTAACCTATACTTGTATTTACCGATTAGTTAAGATTGGCCATGCTCCACATATTTCTATGTATTTGAGTACATGTTGCTGCTTTAATAACATTACATAGTTTCCTCTGCTTACACGTTTTGAAATGACTAGATATTTAAAACTTAAATCGTACTGTTTACCCAAATCTTGACTTCGTCTTTATATTCTTGTGAATTGAAGGAGACGCGGCTAACAGTATGCAAAGGCGAAACCAAGATGGGGTGAAAAGTACTATCTAATTATTAAAAATCGATACATTTTTAAACGTGTAAACTGAAGGAAATATTGTAATGCTAGGAAAGGCAAAAACATGTACTCAAATATATGATCATGAGGCATTCTTAGACCTTGGTATTTCTATTTTGCATTTATTGGTTCAATTCAAACGTTCTTTCTACACTTATTGGCCACGTTTGGGTCGGATATGTAACAATATTCTCTCGCTTGGAGAATTCATTTCGTCCTTCATGTGGGTCTATACTGGTTTTGGTCCTAATGATTTTTTCAGGATTGGTCATGCCATCTTTAAGCCGAATATTTCGCTTTTCACTTTTTTATATTGTCTTATGGCTGGACCTAGCTATCCCTAAGACACTGATTAGAGGTGGTTGATCATTTTGACACTAATGTTGTTTATCCCTGATAAAATCCTGACCGATAATTTGACCGTGTAATTTGAACACAATAAAATCTATTTTCCAAAGCATTACTGGAATTGAGTGTGTACAGTGCATGGCTGCCCATGGCGCTTGCGGTCCACAATCACGGACAAAGAATTCATTTATCACCTTCACCTCTACAGATCCAACTGTCACAGTCACTACGTTTTGGAAATAGGTAGTTCTAAGAATGCATTTACCCGCCAAAATATGTCTGTCTTCGCATCTCTGATATATCTAACACGGATACATCCGTACATTATCAATTTCCAATGACACAGGGAATCCGTTTATATCTCTTAATGTCTTAGGTTTAGACGTAATTATTATTCAATATTAAATTCTTCTATAGTAGAAGCATAATGGTAAATTTTAATTATTTTTCATTTTTAATAAGTTAAACTTTTATGACCCGAAATCCATTCCCATAAAACTGATATAAAATGCTAACGCAGGAAGCCCAAACGCTAGTACATTATATTAGGAAGGTTTACAAGGCTATTGCCAGGTTTATCTTCTGGGTTTATAGTCATGTGTTTGGGTTATTTATACAACAAAGCATGTAATGCATTTGGAGCAGAGTTTCTTTAGCGTTAAAGGAACACGTTAAAATTAAGGGAACCTATATACTTCTAATTATAGTCAAAGTAAAACAAAAAAATACAAATAATTAAAGACAAACAAATATATAGATTTATACTAAAAATTACAACCGATTTTTAATATGAAGGACAGTAAATTTACCGTACGCGCCTAATTAAACAATACTGAAACTGATTCTACTCTAGTTGCCTTTTTTCAGATATTTCATTACACTTTTTTAATAAAACCGAAGATGATGGAATTAAAATATACTTTTACCGTCCATGGAACACCTAAAACTTACAAACATTGTCTTGGACGTGTACTGATGTATACATATCAAAATTTGTAGTTTGTGGGTAGTGAGAGAAAATTTTAGTTACTTTGCATTCATGACTTTCTGCATTGCCCCACATATCGATTACGGTGGGGAAAGAAAGAAATACCCAACGAACATACGTCAGAAAAATGTATTATGATACTTAATGTGCATTCAGTAATCTAAGGTATACTTCTAAAAATTAAGAATATTTTTACTATTTCTATACTAATTTATTACATTTAATCACTAAATACACTAAACATATTTTACAGTTATTACTTTTAAAACGTCTATTGTAATTGTTAAAATTCCCTAAAACTTGAAAATGATTTCATTATTATAGTGATATTGCTTTTATATTTTTATTTTCTTTTAAGTTGGTTTTATAAATAAATCAAGAAACAATTGGTAAGAATATGTTGAAATATATTGAAAATAAAATAGTCACATTTATAACTCAACATTTTCGCCGGAGGTTTACGCTTTGATTAAACTAAAACCGTATATAAATATAAAAATGCCTCTGAATGTTGAGGAATAAAATAGCTTGCTGCTCGTATACAGATTATATAAACACCGCTTTATAAAGTGTCATAAATATAACACAAGTCTGTTTCACTTATATTGTAGTAACAAAAACAAAAAAAAACAATTTAACGGTAAACATATTGAAAATATTTAAAAAGTAAAATTCAAAATAAAGGCTTATATTTATTGAATGTTATACAATTTTAACCAAACTCATAGCTAACACCAAATCCTTATTTTTTTTTGTTTACTTAATATCACATTTCATGAAATTAAAAAGAAATATTCTAAAAAACATATCATTTAAAAATTTCATGCGAATTTTATAGAATACAAAATATCCCTTTAATTTGAGAAAAAAACCTTTTACTTAACGTATGCGAAAACAAGCAATAGAAAGACCTTTCAAATACAATTCATACTGAGGTAAACAAAAAAGCATTTTTTTAAATACTTTTATTAAATAGTTACAATTTATTTAAATAAAGTAACTTTACTTATGCGTTAAAACATAAAGTCACATAACCTATTACATAAAATCAGCTGGTAAATGAAATCATACGTTATAGCTTACTTTATGTTATGGAGGGAAATAACTATATTGCTTACCTTTTGTGAAAAGTATATATTATATATATATATAGAATATATATGTTCTAGGGAGAGTGTGAACTAATAGGAGAGATTGAATAAAACTAATTTTGCGAAAAATACAAAAATAGACCAATCTATTTTTTTCAGAAGAAAACATAAAACTGGCTCTTGTGATAAAAGACCCTTTGAGGCCTATTACGTAACCCTTCTTTTACAACAGTTCTTCAACTCTTATCTTTTGTAAATATTATAACAAGCTTGAACTGATGTAAAGTGCAGCTTGTTAGAGAAGCTTGATTCACGGCCTTTGTGAGGAAGATTCTTTCGTCTTTTTGTTTCCAAGTTATATATATACCTTTAAGATTAACGATTTGCAGTCGAAACTCATTTGTGAAACGTCAACAGCGCAGCTCAATGCCTGTTGTATAAGCTACGATTCCAGGCAGCATTGTTTGAAATATAACGCAATTTAAAAAAAAGGATTACATTTTTTACTGAATAATGTAATACAAATATCAATCGCCCTAAAACGAAGACTAAAAATAAAATTTAAATAATTATCAACTATTACGTTATAAACACAAGGCCTCTTCCTACACTTTGTAACTTCATTGTTGTTTTACCATCTGATTATAGATAATATTATAATGTAAATATTGACATGTACAGTTATATATGGGTTTAATTTATGTAACTTTATAATAATGGTTTTTTAATTGATAACGTATATTGTGGTCTTGATTTATTGTTAAATACATAGATTACAAAAATAAAACTGTGATGAATTTTGCCTATAAATGTACATTCTAGATATAAATTTACAATAGTGATATATATAGTGAATTTTCAAATCATAAACAAAATTTACCTTTTTGTTATATATATCATCTATAAATGTATATATATATATATATATATATATATATATATATATATATTAAATATGGTGATATGTTTTCATGTAATATAGTTATTAAATTAAACATATTTTAAAAACAAGAATACTTTTAATGAATATATTTATTCAAAGCTTTTCGCCGATAAAATAGTATCAGCATCTTCAGGAAAATAATTATCTAATAGAATATTTTTACAGAATTTTATAAAAATATTTTATTAGAAAATTATTTTCCTGAAGATGCTGATACTATTTTATCGGCGAAAAGTTTTGAATAAATATATTCATTAAAAGTAATCTTGTTTTTGAAATATTTTTAATTTAATAATTATATATATATATATATATATATATATATATATATATATATATATATATATGTATGTATATATATATATATATATATATATATATATATATATATATATATATATATAGTAATCCATAGATGAATTATTTTTCCTTGTTGAATATGTATATGGTGAAAAAAAAATGATTTTTATAAACCAGAATATACGAGTATTACTTCATTTTATTGTTAATTGAAGCTTTTCGCTAATTTACATTATTAGCATTTTCAAAATTTATAAATCACTGTCCAGTTAGTGACTAGAGTAAGACTATATATATATATATATATATATATATATATATATATATATATATATATATATATATATTTTGGACTAGGAGACTGACAGACTTACCTTGGTAAGAGTCCACTCTGTAGTCTTGAAATAGAAACACATAAAAGCACTTAAACAATGATATATTTCAACCACACAGTGGTCTTTGTCAATCGAAGAGCACTTATGTGTTTCTATTTCGAGACTACAAAGTGGACTCTTACCAAGGTAAGTCTGTTAGTCTCCTAGTCCAAAAAATCTAAATAATCTTTACCAACCAAAACTAACCTATATATATATATATATATATATATATATATATATATATATATATATATATATACATATATATATATATATATATATATATATATATATATATATATATATATATATATATATATATATAGACAGTACAGTCTCGATAATTTGAGGTAGGGCTAGTTGTGATTGACTCCCCTTTAAATTACCGAAAACTCGTATTACATGCAAATACCTTCCCTTTGTGTTAGAAAAAAAAAACAGGGCTCCTAATAAGCCCTAATACCATGAGCCCCATTTAACAAAGCACAAATTATGTTTATTGATACGCACAAAAAAAAAACTTCAACATTTACGGGACACCCACAACGACAGACAAATGTATCCACAACACCTCAAACCCCCCTATTCAACACAAACACGCTGCCTTCAGATCCAAGCTCTATAGACTTGAAGACGTTCCAACGTCAACAGAAAATATAAACAAAGAAGTAGTCACCATTAAATATTTAGCATACACAAATGGAAACAACATCACCATAATAGACAAATAATGGCACAATATACAATAAAAAACACACTTACTAAAATTATCACTTCCAGCAGGGATAGCAAATACATCACATTACAATACATGCTTACTTTACTTTACTTACTTTATCCAATGCCCGCCCTGGGCTGTTGAACCATTCGGCTTCGAGCCTCCCAGTAACGTCCGGTTCTGGACAGCTGGTCGTCCAGTTCAGGACAGGTTGAAATGTGGTCTCCATCATAATACCATTGAGACAGAGCGGACACGTATCGGACTCTGCTTGGCCAAAACGGTAGAGGTGGGCCTGGAGAGAGTCGTGTCCTGTCAGAAGTCGAAAGTAAGCCATGGCAGTTGCTCTATCGCTTGTGGGCACCAAAGGACCACGACTGCTAAGTGATGCCCACTGTTTCCCCCTGCTGGCTTCCTCATGCTCTTGTTCAATGGAGCGTTTAAGGATTGCATCAATAAGGTGTTTGGCAGAGGTTTCTGCGTATGGTTGTTGCATCTGCGTTCCATTTTTTGCAAGGTCGTCTGCTCTTTCGTTACCTGTGATGCCGACGTGACTTGGGATCCACTGAAGGCTAATTGACCATTCATTTTGCAAAAGATGTGAGATTGCTTCTCGGCAGTGGAATATGTTCGAACAGTCTGTTGAAGAGTTGTCGGCTATTACAATATGGCGGCTTGAGAGTCTATAAAGAAAACAGCTACATTACAATACATAAATAAAGCAACAAATAATATAGCCCGCAAATTTCATACAACAAGATTCAAAATAGCATACACAACTAATATATTACAATACAAAATACAACACGACATATACAAAAAAGTTAAGCTACAAGCTCCAGGCGTATGCAAACTAAACTGCGACAAATGCAAAAAATTATATATTGCACAATCGTGTCGCAGCTTTCAACTAAGAGTCGAGGAACACAATCAGAACACTAACTCAGGATTTTACAATCACAAAAAAACACAATAAAAATACACAGTCATTTACCATAACCTAGAAATCTCATCAACAAAAAAGGACCACATCTCTACACACTATAATAATATAAATTTAACACATAACGTCATTTCCCCTGAACGTGCTAATAGTGCTGGTAAAAATGCTCATTCTTGGTAAATTGCCTACCCCCAAAAGAAAACATTAAAAGGGAATTAAAAATTGTCCTGAAACTATATTGACAAGTATTTTGTTTTTAACGCCACGGAAAGTGAATAAGATATACCTATGAAGTATCCAGGCAGGATAGATTAGGTTATAATTTTATACGTTTAACCAAATGTAGGCTACACATTTAAGGCTAGAATAGAGATCACGTGACGAAGTATTAGTCTGCGGAAGTTGACGTTTAATTGGGTAATGTTGCATAAAAATGAAACCAAATAACCTGACTGATGATTTTACAGGTATATCTTAATCTAGGTATATAGTATTATATAACATTACAACCAAATCTATATTTACTGGATACTTTATAGGCAGGCCTATATTTAAATATAAGTACACGCAGCACTTCCTTTAACTCCGTAATGATATATTTTGACAATTTTTTTTGGAAATTTTTTAAATTTAATTCCATGAGCTAGAGTTTTCATTATTTTATTCGTATCCCTGAGAATTCTCTGCATCGCCCGGTATAATTGTTTCCATTATCACTTGAGCACGGGAAATAAATACCTAAAATTTCACATGGACATACTTAGTGTCCCATGTTTTATCATTGGCATATTTGTTTTAGAATTTCCGTAGGGCACCGCCCTATGTCCTTGGTAACTCCAGTAACGGTAGGTTTATAAACTATAGTTTGATATATTTATTGGGATTTATTTTCAGTAAATTAAATTCAACACAAATACAACTACAAATTTAATCAATACAAATAATCGTCAACCCAGTATGAAGGACGGGTACTCTGCTAGTATATGTATATATGGTGAGTAAACCATCTCCTAAACAAGAATATTACATTTTATTTTACTTCATACACTTTTACTACGCTGAAGCTTTTCGATGATTAATAGTATCAGCATTTTTAAAATACCGTAAAGTTGTATAACTACATTAGGACTGCCTGAGAAGGAAAAGAATTTCATCCAAGACCTACTATATATATAAATACAACATGAGTAGTATAAAAAATCATATATGACTCTCTGATTGCCAAATCAATAACAGCACAGCAGCGAGTGCTGCAACAGCGTGTTGTAGCGAGTGGAAGGGATTCCGGCGGAAATTATGCAGTTGAAAGGATTGGATTATCAAAAACACCTGACAGAAATAAAGTAGATGTTAAAGTTTGTAAACGTCAACAGAGTCTCTACTTCTCAATCAATAAACGTAATGTAACCTCCACAGCAGCCGCAGTGTTTAATAGAGCATTTTATAGAAAAAACAATTAGTAACTGAAGCGTATGGCTTTGACAGTTGACAAATGCACTGTCAAACTGTAATTGAATAAAAATAATAGTTATTTATACTTACTTTGTGCCTTATGGTTACAAAGAGATATGAAAACAAATATTATTTAATAAAATGTAAACCGTTAAAAATATTACGAAGAAAACGTATGAGCCTTGAGTAAAACCAAATTATGTGAAAAAATGTTTTAAGAAACGTGAAATATTAAAATAGAATAAAAATTGAAATGTCAACATATATAATATAAGAATATTTTTATCGTTTATACCAAACAAATTTTCAAAAAAATGTAACTATATATTACCAGCCTTGATTGATCATACTGAACAATCAAAATACAATTATGAGAAAATGCATTATGTTTTATACAAAATAAACAGTCTTGCACCTGCATCTTGATGTATATTCTTAGATAAGGTTGATACGGGTTGAAATATATATATGTCATGATATTAAAAGGGTTTTTATAAGATACAAGTGTTTCAGTAGACGTTTTACAACGGAGAATGATTGTTCCCCTTTTATGCCCGGATGAATAACCAGTTACTCGATAGAGTAATTCGTCTCTCGATGATTGTTAGACGCAAGATAAATCACTGAATCTTAATACGTTCCTCAGAAAACAATTGTCGTAGAAATTCCTTCACTCCCATAAAACCTCACAGTAACATTCATAAAGTAAAAACGTAAAATATTCATCAATTATATTTTTTCGTTGAAGGCAAATTTAAGGGTTATTGATTTCAGTTTTGTTTAGATTCTACAATTATTGTATTGAAACTGTTATCGTCTTCCGGAAATAAATATAAAAAAAACATCTTTCAGCTGAATTTTCCAAAGTTTTAATTTATAACAGGCATACATAATCTAAAAACATAAAAAGTAAAATTATAATTATTTAAACTTCAATTTTTTTTCGAACCATGGAAAATGAAAATACACAATAGAGAAAGTACACGTTTAGGTACACAGATAAGATATTACCTGTTGTTTACATTTTCAGTACTTTATACTGATCTATAACAATATCAGACTTAAGCATCCTTGGTGTAATTTAATCATGGATGTTTGAATATTGTGGGAAAAAGACACTCATGATCGATCAAATATATGTTACAAGAAAGGTGTAAACAGCTGTGCATTTTAAAAAAATGTTTCTAATTAAGATATTTCAAACACAATAGTGGTTAACCTGCTACATTTAATATGTATGTTTACTCGAACTAATACCCTCATTAGAAATAAATTATTTACTTTAAACTTATATTAGAGAGTTATTTTATTTTTTATTTCCACTCTGTGGCCTAACTCTAATAAAATCAGAACAGCGTTCTCCAATTAAAACTGTCTTTATACTAATAAAATCATAATAACGAACAACATTCCATTACATCAAAACACGATCCTTTTAACTAATTGACAAAGTTACATAATTCCTTTATGTGCATTTCTTTACGTGGAATTATCAACACAGTGGATATAGATGATATGAAATTACAAAACTAACTAAACCAAATATGCAAAGGTAGGGGTTATGCAGACAGACCAATTGATTAACCCAGTATTTTAAGTACATCATCAATTATACTTTCAGCAGTTAATTAATTTGCCAAGGAATAATCTAAAGATCAAAATAAACAATTAATTATGGTCGTCTAAAAATTAGACTGGAAGTTGGATATTACAACCTTTCAATTTGTGAAACATTTTATTTACTTTTCAAAATTACTAAATATATTTTTTTTTCATCTAAATACCTAATATTCTTTTTTATTGTAAAATCAACTAAATCGCCTAATACTTTTATTTTATTTTTATCAAATTTTTTATTTATATATATATTTGTGCAAAATTGTATGTTTGTGAAATGTTTTGTTTTTTATTTAAAGAAAGATTTACTTAGATCCAACCCTTGTTTTTATCATTAAAAATGTCTTCAAGTGAAATGTAGAAAAACAGATGTAAACGAAAAAATAGGGTAATATATAGTTAGCATTAGAGTCGATATAAGAACAAAAATTTAATTGTTAGTGCTTATCCCGCATTGATAGATTGAAAGTCTGCATATGGCATAGGTAGAGAATTACACAAAATATATATATTATGTTAGCATTTCATTTTACTAATAGATTGTTGCTTTATGTCTGATTTTGCCCTAACAAATATAAATTTAATAACGTGTTTTATTATTGGTTATTATTTTTACAAATATTTAATTGCTCCTTTTGAATAGCCCATTTACTACTTTAAGTAAATGAAGGGTATAGTTATAGGAAGAAATAATAAAAAGTTTACATTTATAAAACAATGCATATTTTCTGTTTTTGAAATATAAAAATTTAAATTATTTGAAGAGTTTTTTTCGTAGTAAATATGATATATTATCATAATAATTTCTTATACATTTCAGATAGTAATTTGTTTTAAAATTAAGTAACTTGTAGATCTAGTGATAACATTTTATTCATTATAGAGTGAGTTTATTAAAATTCCTTAATTTGAAAAATATCATTGTAAAATCTTTATTTTGCTGTAAACAACTAAATTAAAAATGAAATTGAGATTTATTATAAAAACATTTTTTTTACACATACTCACTAAGCAGTAAAGGTGTATTAATCATGACGGGTATTTATCTTTGTTACTTACAAATAATGGGAATTATAAATACAATATAATATGAAAAAATACGAAAGTCGTATTCTGAAAGATTAACTACATCCACTAATAAAGGGAAGAAAAAGGTAATGCCATTTTAAAGGCCTATATTTGTCTATTTAACTTTCCTTTGAGTTGTCGTTGATGCAGTCTTATTTTTAATGAATAAAGCAATTAGAAAATTCATCTAAATAGCTATATTATTGTGCACGTTGGCTATCTTGTACAAACAAATTATAATATTTTACTATATTTAAAATTCAACGTCGTCTTTAAAAAATATTACTATCAAATATCATTTATCAATTCTTGAAATAAAATGTTTAAATAGAAAATTATTTTTAATAAATTTAAGGTTAAGCATAATATTTCCCTAGATTAAACGGATTTAACTAGAGAGTCAAGTCTAGGTACATCATAATCGACTTCAAAGTCATGGAAAATATCTTCCAAAGTGCCCCTTTACATAACCGCTAATTTGTCCTGAAAAGAAAGTTAAATAGATGTTTTTTTGTTGTTTGATAAGTACTTTTTCCAACATAAAGTATCTTTATTTATTTTATGATCGTTGTCTACGAACCAACACAGAAAAAAACCCAACAATATTTATTGGTAAAGACTTACCGTAGATTAATCATAGAATGAATACAATGAAGAAAGGAACTTTAACTTTATGACCACCATTTGTGTCACACAAGCTTTAAATAATTTACGTGGTAATTTAATATAATATATTTTTCTAAAAGTATAACCACACACTTGAAGTTAAATCAGGTCTCAAGTTATTCGAAACTATATACTTGAAAATTAATTGGATATTTAACCTCTCCCTAAAATGTAACTGGTTGATGAACTGAAAGCTTTGATTATATTTACGTTTTTTTAGAAATTAATTACACAGCAGCCAAGGAACATTTAAAATAGGTTTAAATAATAGCTAAAACTGAGGTTAGGAACTTATTTAATGTTATTTTTTACAATTATTTTCAGCTATTATATTACCTCCTGTTATTTTCTACCATATTAAACAAGGTTATCTAAATATATTTGCCTAATATTGTTTACTCAAATCACATCTATGCTCCTGCAGTAGGAACGTTATGATTTAATGATTTGTAAATTAATGGACACCGGATATTTAAAATAAGGTTGATCTTGATTACAATTTTTATTTTATTACAAGGTAATCGAGATTACATTCCACTTTACCCTTTACGCTTAATATATTAAAATTGTAAAAAAAGATTTATTAGTGGAAACTATTTCGATATTACGTTATTTACAACAATGGTTTTGACGACAATATTTTTGCAAAAGACTTTACACTACAGTGAAACAACTCATCAGTAGGTCTACTTGCAGGAAGTACAAAATGGGAATGACTTATTATACTAATAATGAGTTGATAAGTGAACAAATACAAGTAAAGCCTAAATATGATACTATAAAGTTATCGATTGATAAAAGTTGTATTCGATTGTCATTAATAAAAATATGCCATGCTTGAATCGGAAAATATCATAAAATTGTATATTTTATTGGGTAATACCTTTATATATATATATATATATATATATATATATATATATATATATATATATATATATATATATATATATATTCATTTATATATTTATATTCTATCAAATCTTACTTAGATCAACCAAGAAAAGTTTAATTTGAGTTTCTTTTTTTTATAATTACAATTAATATAATTATCTATGTACTTATGTCACAATAACAATTGTGACAAAATAGAAAACGTATTTCCTTCCAATTCTTCCATTTTTCGTTCTATGAAGGTTTATGACTATTATTATTATTGTTATATTCAGCATTTGTTACTAAATATACGGTTTTTACCGTATATTACTTACATTACTTACTAATATTACTTATCTACTTACCGTAGATTACTTGCATTGTAATCTAGTTTCTTTCGCTTTTTTTGTATTAACAGTATGTGAAGCAATATTCGATTACGTATTTCCAGTTTGTTTTTTTATTTAATTCTTTTAATTAGTTTTTATTCCCAGAGCATTATTTATATGATTGTGTGGTAATAATTGCTACTATTTAAGATTTACAATGGAGGTTGTTCACGTAAGTATTTGAGAAGTGCATTAGTAGACATGGAAGGTTGTATCGGTGCAAGAAAGCGCTAGAATTCAAATACATGAAGAAACTCAGTTCGAATCCGACCTAGACTCCCGAAATTTTTATTATAAAGTTATTAAACAAATATTTGAAAAAACTGTATTTACAAGAATTGTCATTCACAGGAGGTAAAATAAAATGTATTTGAACTTATGATTGGATGAATAAAAGCGTATTTTATTAACAATTTAAAAATTTGTACAAGATATGTAACAAGCTAGAGTGAGTTAATATATGATTTTTTTATATAAAATAAATTGGAAATATATGTCTTTATATAGGATTAACAGAAACGCATATACAACATTCTACATTCTAATAACAACATTAAAAAACCTATTAATAAATATATATTATAGCAAACACCAATTATAACAAGGGCTTATTATGCAGATTATAATGAATACCCTGATAGTAACGTTTTGTCAAATACTGCTCATTACATTTCACTTGCTAGTCTCTATATGTGTTTTCCATCTTCAGAGTTTAAGCTTTTAGATATACAGAGTATATACAATAATAGGGTTTGATATATTCGTAGAAAGCGGATAACGTTTGATCCGTTTAAGCTAACATATTGGACGGCTTCCATTACGGCTTTAAAAATTCCCTCACGTTATCCTAACAACGCACTGCTCGCTCGGGGTGAATACTGAGCAAGGTAACTAGTCAGCTGTTGGCTTCTGATATTTAAAAAAAGTATATTTACGATTTTTGTTTTTATTATCATTTTAGTCATCTGGAGTGATTGTATTAATTTTTTTGTAAATTATTTTCTAACGCCGTATATATTAAAACGTATTATTAAACTCACTAATGTAAACAAATTATATAAACAACAGATTTTAAAGTCAATTCCTATTTAGGTCAACAAAGAAAAACATATTCAATTTACTTTTAATTTACTATTTTAAATAAAGTAACGTAAACTATGCGTTAAAACAGCTACTGCATAACCTCAACATAAAAACACCTGTTTTTAGAAATCATATGTTATCACTTATTTCAAGTCAAATAAACGAAATACCTGTATTGTAAACCTTGCTTCATTTGTTAAATATTTGTCGGCCATATACAACTATAATTGAATATTTCTTCTTATTATTAGATAATTATTAAAAGATATACACAGGACTAATAAATCATTCATTTGTTTACTTATACGCTTTTCAATAACAAAGGCATCATCGTTAGTGAGTGTTGCTTCTAAGAACTCTAACTTACAACTAAAGTGAAATTAAGGGTTTAATTCTATATTTATACTGTTATCGTTGCCACGTCCAACTCACTAAACTTAACAACGTTTTTTAACACTAGACTGAACGGGCAAATAAAAGTTACATTAGTAGACTTTTTTAAACATTTTACTCAATAGAATTGCAATAATTTTATCAAAGTTACACTAAGAAGCTAAAAGTTAAACAAAAATACTGTGGTTGTTTTACACGCACAGCTTAAGAGTAGTTCTAACATTAAAACAATAACAATTACTTAAAATTGAAAAAACAAGTTTCTATAGAGTTCCAAAGTTTTACTTTCTCCAGCATTGGCTACACAACATATCAGCGTGGCCTAGACATAAAAAAGCTTTACAATCTTTACAAAAGTACTTTGTTTTGTTGTCTTTACACAAGGAACATCTACCACGCTTATCTGGAGCCGGATTCTGTTTAAGTTCAGCTTCATACCCGGAAAAGTTAGTTGCTAACTGCCGAATCTCCCGTGGTAGGTTATCTTGCTGAGTCCGGATGGTCAAAAAGGGCTGCAGCATCGGTTTTGCTACGTCCTTGAGGAAAGTACTCTTGCCTATAGACTGACCATTTGATTTAAACACAATGAAAGCGTTTAGAGCAGCAATGTTCATTGAAGCAAAAAAAACAAAGTTAAATGACCAACGACTAGGTCCTCTCGCAACGCTGTATTCAGCACACATAGCATCTGCCACATCAACACCTCCTTTAGTTGAATTATAATAAGTTATGATGCTGGGCTTCTTCTTTTCCTCAGTAGAAGGGTCGATTTCACTGTCATGGTGCATAGATGAGAGTAATATAACATTTTTAGTTTTCTTGGGTACTTAAGTTACCATTGTAAAATCTTCTTGGAATCCAAAAAGACTGGAATATTGTTCCTTGTTTCTTGTTGGAAGAAAGCTTGGAGGTATTTGAGGCTTATTCTTCCGCAGGGCACCCACAATTGTTAGCTTGTATTCTTACAACAGATTCTTAGCAGCGTCATAAGAAGTAAACCAATTATCGAGTGTCACGTTACGGCCACTACCTTTGATAGGCTCAACTAACTGGAAGATAACATCATCGGCCTTGTTACTTATCTAGTAAGGACCGTTGGGTTGAGTACCACAGTAAAATTCAAAGTTTTCTACATAATATGTCTTCGAACAAGCCAGTATAAAGAAATAATTACCATACTTGGCTGGCTTGATGTACATTCAAAATTTACATCGTCCTCGGAAGGGAACAAGCACTCGTCCAATACTGTGCATTCATATGTAGAAAAGTATTTTCTACAATTTGAGACAAGTATGTCTAGAAGCTGTCTGACCTGCAAAGTTGTCATAGGGTTTTCGGACATTTCTTGTTGTTACGTCATCAAAACGTATACATCTGGAAAGGAACCAAAAACGTCTAAAAGCCCTGAACATCTCAACTCCTGTTCAGTCGCCCAAAATTCCCTTATATTGATCCGTCCACCATGTAAAACTCCAGCCAAGTATAAAAGTCATAAATTGGCTTTCATTTCTACAGCCAAAGTCGGTCGTGCCAGATTGGGATCATCAGTATAATTGTCCTTTACAGAATTGATGAAACTATCAGTTGATTCAACAATCAACTCAAGTAGTCGCTCATTAAAAAATAACGACCAAGACTCTAGTGCAGTTTGAACATTCCTAGCTTCCCTTAGGTTTCCAGGTAAATGAGATACTATATCGTGAGACCGGTTTCTAACAGTTTGTGTTGGTAAGTTTGTTTGCCATTTTGTCTTTTTATCTTTACCAAGGAAATAATTTTGGGCTCTAGGTATACCTGCTGGTGTTGAACTTGAGTCACCTGAACCTTCAGGTATGTGTAGGTCATCACATTCCTCACTGCGTTCTCTCACACAACCAATTGAATTATTCTCAAGTTCATCATTGTCTACTAGTTCAATGTCACTATTTGTGTCATGATCACTGTACAATTGAAAGTCAGTGTCTGCGTCTGACTCACTTACTTCACTTTCAGATAATTCCTCTAATAAAATACCCTCAATTTCACTCGGTGTTTCCACTCTTCTGCTACTCATAATGATAAAAAAAGCACTACACTATACACTTCATGAAACACGTTAATACACTAACAGACGTTAAGCAAATAACAAATAAGTAACATACAACAATAATTGGTGAGTGTTGAACAACTGACCCACACTATACTTTACCGCGTGACAGATGATGACTAAGAGTCAAGTTGGCAAAAACAATGACACTATCACTATCTGTGAACTATAGGCTTTTTGGAGTGGTAATTGTCAACCTGCTACTTTTTGCCAGATATATTCCTATTTTATTATACAATAGTGGATGATGTGTTATTTGTACCCATTTTCCCTTTATATTTCTTTAACCTATTTCTCAAACTTATTCCCGTTATTCACATTTCACTTTATTCATTGAACCTTGCTACACTATTATTGTGATTCAGCTCACTTTTCTAACTTTCTTCTGATAAAGACGCTACTTTTTTGTGAGATATTGTGTGTAATGATTCACTGGTGATATGTTTGCTAGTGTGTTTTGGTTTTCTATAAAAGTTAATACTTAACGTATTGTTTATTCTTGATACAATAACATCTAAAACTGCTAAGCAAACGTTTTTAGCATAATTTTCATCTAAACTATCATTCGTTATTTATATTACTAGAGTTACTTGGATTTTCAATTCCAAAATCCAAATCTCGGCCAACGTCTGCATAAACAATACTAGCCTGATTAACATCATTGTAAACATTTTGTTCACTCTCGGAGTAATGCACACTTTCCTCAACATTATCACTTTCTTCACTTGAAGATCCTCCATATATTTTATTTTCCTTCTCTTCTAACAAGCGATTTATACAATTTTGTTGTTTTTTATCGCCATGCAAAATAAAAAGGTAGATAATTTAAAATTGACGATTAGGTTTATAACTTAAAACAAAAAAACCCTCGAAAAATACATATCAAAATAAAATGCATTAATACAAATCTAGGAAAAACAAATAAAAATTAGTTTTTGCTATATAAACTTGCAAAATACAATTTAAAATAAACTTCACTTACAAAAGCCTCGCAAAATACAAGCAGAAATAAACTTCACTTATAAAAACCCTTCCAAAATACAAGTAGAAATAGACTTTCCTTATATAAAGCTCGAAAAATAGAAATATAAATAGAATTCCCTTATGGCAACCAGTAATCTAATGTGAGGACTTGCGTGGGGTAAAACTTTAACCATAATTTCTATTTTCAATGAGAAGGTATGTAAGGGGTGGACGACTTTCAGGATTTGCAAATGTCTTACAATCTTTGTTGAAAATTAACTGGAAAAATAATTACCCTGCGTGAGTCCTCTGGGGTTAAAAAAAATACCAAAATTATAACATTCCCAAACATTTAATATCAAGTGGTAATACTTTTTACTTAATTATAAAATATAATTCTCATTCTTATAGTGAAGTAGTTGTGGTTTTACCTCATTTTGAAGGTAGTTGTGGTTTAACTTTAAAAAGAAATGCACAATTTTTCATTTTTTTCTCTAAATTATAAAAACGTTAGACATATGATTCTGACTTACATATGTAGTGAATTTACAAATAAACGACCTTAATGTACGACAAGATTAAGACATTCGCTAAGAAAAATAACAACCCTGAATAGCCAATTGCGCACAAGGCATACTTAATATTGGGCAATATTGATAGTTATAACTTTTATTACAGTAAAAAATATTTATTTTGACTCAATTTTGTAGAAGTGTTTGCCTATTGTAACCACCAATTATTTGTGAATGTGTGTTTTAGTTATTTTAAAACAAAACTTTACTAACATAGACCTCACTCTTTACACAAAAGTAAACGTTAAAATAGTTTACCCAAAATCTATCCAAAAATTATTTTTATATACACAAACACATTAGTGCACACAAAATTAGTTTCGTCAGGCAAGAACTGAGGAAGGCGACATCGTCGCCGTCCAGTTGTTGTTAACTTATGTGTTTATCTATTAAAAACTAATTTTTGGTGAGATTTTGAGAAAACTATTTTGACTTTTACTTTTGTGAATAGTTGTCACTAACTAAGCTCTAATTAACTAAATTATTCTTTACACTTATAAGAAGACCGGGGCAAACCGTATTTAACGACTTAGGCAGTCAATCGTTTTGAAGATAGATAGATTATATTAAAGATCTCGTTTAAATTTTAAAAAAAAAGATTTAACTGTGGAAATACTTCAAAGTATTACACTTTTAAACTTCACTCAATATCAAACAATATTAATTGAAATTTAAAAGGTCCCCATGGCCTAAAAAAGGTGAGAGTGCGCTAGGTGAAATGGGTACTCTCTTTTGTATATATACCGATTTTCAAATATAGAAAGATATAAAGAAATTAGGTTTTGAACATTCCTTGGGAATCTCTTGAGCATACTTGTTTTTTTTACTCTTTTAAAACATTACACGGCTCTACTTTGTTAGCAAAGTTAAATTTTGAAAACTATGAAAGGAACAAAACAAAGCCACTTATTATGAATACTTATTCTTACATTTTGAAAAATAGCATATTAAAAATTTATTCAAGCATCTAGCACAAAAATAATTATTGATTGCCGCCCTATGGATATTTTTCCTCTATCGTAGAATGACAGACTTACCAAGAGCTCAAGGCTCTCAAGCTAAGTTACTGAATCCCCCAAATTAAACATTTAAAATATGGCCTTTTGTCGGTAAGGTATCATCGCATATTCCCTAAGGTTTAAAAACAATGGCTTTTAAACTAGGCCGATTTACATTAGCTAAATTTAGTCAACACGCTCTTAATTTGTAAACTTATTTAGCATGTTACATTATATTTATATTGTCCTTGTAACTTACACTATCTGTATTTGGTTACATGAATTTATTCTATGTGAAATAAAATACAAATTAGGAAAGAAGTGCATATTAAATTCTTCAGAATCTAAATATGGGCGAATTGTTAAGGTCAGAACTAGAAAAAGAAAATTACATAGGTAAAACTTAGACTTATGTCTCAACTACAAATATAACATATAAAGCTGCCCTTGACACAAAGAAAAGCACTTAGGTGTTCAAGTGACCATTAGAGGAGTTACAATAGAACTTCATTATATTGTGCTGATATATGCATAGAAAACTCGTTTAATTGAATTTCATCATTAAGGAAAATGTTTTCCTAAATTAAAATGAAAAATTACACTGAAAAACTACTCATTAATAAACTGATTCAAAAACTGTAATATATATATATATATATATATATATATATTCTAAAAATGAAAGATCCAATATACAGTTCATGGCAATTTCTGTAGCATAAAACTCAAAAACTTTATCAAAGGAAATATATTTAACTTACTTTTCATAAGGAAGTCTTCCAATCGATAGCTTTTTCAATAGCGTGTCCATGTAAACTTAAAGAGATATTTCCATTTGCATTATCCTATGTTAAACTATTTGTAATAATCGAAGATCGTGAAAACACCTGTTTTAGTAAATGCAAAATGGGTTACAGAGACGTAGTTAAATCTCAACATTTCGCCTGAGAAACTGTAAAGTAGGACACAAAGTTTTGTCAAGGCACTAAAGACTGATTTATGCCAATGTCGGGGAGCTTACCTCGCGGTAGTTATTCACTGGATGTAATCAATTATATTTAATGTTATACATGCTTTATTTATGTTTCTTATTTTTACTTCTAATTTCCATAAAAAAGTTTCCTTGTTTCATAAAATATTTACAATAATTGTAAATAACATCTTTACCGTTAAAACACACACACACACACGCGCACATACACACACACACACACACACACACACACACACACACACACACACACACATACAGACACACACACACACACACCCCCCCCCCCCCCACACACACACACACACACAGACACACACACACACAACACACACACACACACACACACACACACACACACACACACACACACACACACACACACACACACACACACACACACACACACACACACACACACACACACACACTAAACACATAAAGACATATAGAACTCACTACAAAACTATCACTTATAAAACTATATTCCTTAACCCATTTCAACGAAAGAATAGCATCACCATTAGTGATTCTATCCCAAATATATACTGTTTATTACAGAAATTGAACATAACCTATAATATTTCAACAAAGGTTAGAACCGGATCTGGTCGTTGCCAAATTTACTACCACGTTAAAACTCGCTTAATATTTAGGTTTTGTAATTGAGAATTGTCTATTTTTGTTTGTTTATAACCTTAACTCAATAACCAGCTCCCATATTATTATTTGTGTTGAATGTTAGAAAAAATTGTTTAAAATTGTTCTAATTTATAACAATAATAATTTTGAATATAGAAATCACGAACGAAGATTTGTTTGTAAATAGTGAATGACTCATTATCAATAAAGATAAATTGTAGATTAAGGATGTCGCCATCTTATAATTGTCAGAATATTACCAGGTGTTTATTTCCTTCGTGATGTTGAGGATTCATACAACAGTTTCAATAATAACATAGAATCTCCTATTTATGTTTAAATATTACGAAGCTGTTGATTAGAGCCTGTTGCAGCTATTTACCTTCTACTAGAAGGAGAAAACTGATTAATTTCCTTATACGTATAGACAAATCTCAAGTATTTTACTCAAGTTTCTTCGAACAACTTTAATATTACTATTTTAAAATATATAAACTGCAGAATGAACGGATGAACTAGGGATAGTAACTGTTCATCATACTTTTCCGTCCGTGAAGGATTACGTATCCGCATATAAATATAAATATAAATATATAAATATATATATATATATATATATATATATATATATATATATATATATTTTGAAATATTTTTAATTTATTAACTATATTACAAGAAAACATATCACCATATTTAATATATATATATATATATATATATATATATATATATATATATATATATATATATTTTGAAATATTTTTAATTTATTAACTATTTTACAATAAAACATATCACCATATTTAATATATATATATATATATATATATATATATATATATATATATATATATATATATATATATGAGAGTAATGTATATGCATAACGTAAAACAAAAAAATATGTACAAACATACAAAATACATAAAATATTTATAAACCATAAAAATATTATAAATTATAAAGTGTTATGGAATATAAATAAATAAATATATATATAATATATATATATTATATATATATATATATATATATATATATATATATATATATATATATATATATATATATATAATAGTGTTAATCGGAGCAAAGTCCTGCACCCGAAATCCTAGTTGTTGCAATAACTAATCAAACACCTAAATAAATATATTTCAATTACTGCAATGCTATAGGATAGAGAATGTTTTTCTTCATTTCATTAGGGGTATAACCATACAAATTATAGGAGTCCCAACACGGGAGCACGCAACATATAATTGTCTTTGGTAAAAGCTCATATGTTTCAAATTTAAACTAGCAATGGTCAATGATTTTCTTTGTGCTCTGTAAATCGTTATTGCGAATGCAAGACACAAAGGAAGCTTTAGTCGCTTGAAATCAATAGGTAGATCAAATGAAATCATCGATATTCAATGAAGTAAGACCATTTCTCCTTTATATTTGCCTCCTCTGATTTTTGCTCTGATCAATTTGGGTGTCAGTAATTTTGTGGTTAGTCTGGTTCTGTTCCCCAGGTTTGGTTGATTAAAATTTTGCAAAAATACTATCAGCGATCCTATTTGTAATATCTATAAGTATGATAGCAATACTTGTACATAGAGTTTAGGAGTTTTAAACAGTTTAAAATATTTAATAACGTATTCTCATTCTTAAATAATATTTATAATTTTTAAAATAATTTTAGTAACGCTAGGATATATATATATATATATATATATATATATATATATATATATATATATAAACATTTTAACATTAGACTAATGGAAGGCAATACAGTGAACCATCCTGGGAATATGTCAAACAATCCCTCTAGATTTATTAACTTTCTATTCAGCAGTTTAGGCATCGATAAGATACAAAACATACATACATAGGTTTTTGAACTACCAATAGCCTCTGGGGCGGAACCCTGGATCTCCACCAAACTTCGCATAAACCGTCCTTGGAATATGGTAAAAAATCTCTCCAAAAATGCATTAACTTTTGTTCGGCAGTTTAGTCGTCAATAAGATACATACAACAGATTTTCAACCATCCTGAGCATCTGGGGTGAAGCCCTGTACATTTTTGTGAACCAAACTTCGCAAAACCTATCTTGGGATAGTGTTAAAAGTACAACAGCATTTATATATTTCTATGCGTTAAGGGGTATTTATTTTATTAAAAATGTTTAATTTTATTACCATTCAGATAAAGATTTAAATGAACCAATTATGTATTAAATTTTAGAGGAAGCTGGTTTAACATACAATTTTAAAAAAAAACTCAAGTACAATTGACATATAAAATAAAAAGCAAAAATGTGTAAATAATTCCTAACCTAATCCAGTAAAAATGTATTTAAGAAGAGTAATATAAATCTGAATAAAAGATCTTCAGCTTCTACATTCACATGCTCTTACAGTACGTGAAACCCCTTCTGGATCCTGAAACCGAAGTTCGTGACTAGAATCACAATAATAAATGCGTTTAGTGTTAAATAGTCTCTAAATTTGAAATACCCAATGCTATTTGGTAATATAAATTTTAAAATGAAAAACATTTTGTCATTGTATATCGTTTCTATAAAAACCTACTTGAGAATGGAATTCACAATAGTGAGATGTCACCTAATTTAGTTACATAGAAACTGCAAATCAATGTTTAAAACTAATCTGACTCTGTAACAATAAAAAACCTACTATCAATATTCTCCTTCATTAAATATTACTTTACTCTTTAATAAATGTTATTAGAAATAATATTATTTTATAGGTAAAACGTTTGATTTTATTTTGGTATTTTATTACAATATTCCTAGCTGCATTAGGTGACATTAGTTTGTCAATTCAATCAAATAAATTTCTTTAGGCATACAAATACTCAATTTGTGTATAAGTATATTTTTATATTTATTGTGTATATTATAATTAAGAAATGATAAACATATAAATACAAATATGTTTACGCACAATTTTAATTTTGAATTGTCATATCATTGTTTAATATCACAAACTATTTTAATTACGTTTACTATGCATATCCAACAAAAATAATATACCAGAAAACATTTCAGTCTTTTATAGGGTAGATAGTGGTAGTAAAATGTTTTGTGCAAATAACAACAAATTTTGGTACGAAAATTGTACTTTTGCTGATAATTTAAATATAACAACTGCGAACGAAGAATGACGTAAATACGTCATGGCAAATGCTGGAAAAGTTTCAAAAAATCTTAATTGAATTATGTAAATTAAATAAATTTATTACAATTTTGTTAAGGAGAGGTTAAAGGTTGGCATTGAAATTTCAAACAAAGAGTAAATTGCAATATAAGCAATTTAAAACTGTTTGAAAAAAAATCACATGGCAAATTAAAATAAAACGTAGTGAACAGAAAGTAAAAGAAAATAACTATTCTAACTATTTTTAGAACATTTATGCACTAAATAACTTTTTAGTAATTGATACCAAAGAGTACGATTCTAATTATTATTATTAGAAATTTAAACAAAAACAAATTAATAAAAAATTGGTCGTAAACTAATAGTAGTTGCTGCTGATTAAGCATTCTGATATATTTGTGATTATAAAACTCCGTAGCAACATATTTTCCCAATATTACCCCATTTGTTTCTATTCCTAAAACTTTAATATTGTTTCGCTGAGTGTAGAATGATTAGTAAAAACAAAAGTATTTCTCGGTGAGGGGTTTTATAAATCTGCCAGATTATTAGCTATTATACCATTTAATACAAAACTAAAAACATTATTTTACGTCTATAAAAATTAGTTCTGTTTTAATTAAACTTAATTAGACCTTTATAATAACTCAAAATTTCTCAACTTAAATTTTGTTAGTTTAATTATAGCGAAATTAAGATAATACATGACTATTAAAAAATATTTTTTGTTTTACAAACTGTATATAACCGTTTTCTTTAATATAACTATAATGACTTTAAAAAGTAGGAATTTCTACAAAATATTTCAAAGTATATGAATATTCTGGGTTTACAAATGTTTTTTATTGGATATCTAATTTTTAATTATGTGAGTACATGGCCAAGTCAAATGATATATTTGAAAAAAATCAGTTTTTTGCGACAAATTATGAAAAACCAATTTAACATTTTGATGAAATAAATAGAAGATTTGGAGATTTACAAGTGAATATTGAAAATAAAATTAAAAATAAAGTAACTAAAAACACTACAATTTGAAGACGACACAGAATTTTACCATTTAGACTATATTCAGGGAACAACTAATACGATTGCTTTATTTAACAACGAAACTAATATAACAAACTATAGGCAACAACATTTCATTGTGAACGCTTGGATTCATCTTATATAATAGTTTCGCAAGGAGAGATTCCCTGAGGCCGAAATCCATACACGATACTCTGGTTCTAAGGGATCGATAACACAATCCGAGTTTTTGTCACGACCACTTCGTAATAAACAACACCGAGGCTAAATAAAAAATATAAATTATTTTATATATATATATATATATATATATATATATATATATATATATATATATATATATATAGAGAGAGAGAGAGAGAGAGAGAGAGAGAGAGAGAGAGACAGAGAGAGAGAGATTCATCCTTGTTAAAATGACATTCAATTATGACCTTAGTTGTTACGCGAACAATTTTGAAGAAATCATGGCCATACAGTGTATACACACACACACACACGCACACACTCTCTCTCTCTCTCACACACTCTCTCTCAAACACATAAACACACACACCACACATACACATTAACACACAGACACACACACACAAACTCACAGACACCCACACATAAAATCTAATAACAATCGGCCATAACCGGTGTTGTTGATATTTATAGTTATTTTTATAGAATAAATTATACAATGGAAAGAGTTTTTAAAATACTTTTACTCAAATATCATGGCAACAAAGGTTTTAAAGACTACAATTACTATACAAAGACGATAATATTTGAGGAGTACTTTCCTCTTTAAATTTTAAACGTATGTATTGAGCCTAACATTAATTGTAGCGCCACAATTTTTTTTCTCTTTGTTAATGAAACGTTTTCCGATATTATTATTAACGTTTATGAAACAGCTAAACAAATCAGTATAACCAGTATAAGGGAGGTTTCTTAAACTAAGTTAAAAATACACAACAATCGTTGTGAGCTTGCTCACTTGCTGAAACATTGCTTCTCATTAAAACAAATATTTTTTCAATAATGCTAACTTATGTTTGTACCGGTATAACAATTTCTATTGAAGTATAATTCAAGGTATGTAATAAAATACTACAATTAAAATGCAGTTTGTATTATCTGCGGGAAATACTACGAAATAATAAATCATCTGTAAGCAATAATACTACATACGTAAGCTAATTAAAATTAAAAAATTGAAAATAATATTTTGTATTTCAATTTGTTGTAATAAGTCCATTATGACGTATAGTATGACTATTACGACTATAGTATAATATTAATGTATATTTCTTATTGATAGTGTATAATATTATATATATTAAATATGGTGATATGTTTTCTTGTAATAAAGTTAATAAATTAAAAATATTTCATAAACAAGAATACTTTTAATGAATATATTTATTCAAAGCTTTTCGCCGATAAAATAGTATCAGCATCTATATATATAAGACATTAGGTTGTAATCATTTGAATTTTCAGTATTTTGATTGTTACACGAAAACAATTTTAGTTTTAATGACAGATAACACATATAACTCATAATACTACATATCCACTCTACTTATCGATTTCTAACAGAAAATAGTTTTCAAGGCAAAAGTTCATCAATTTAACTATATAGCATAATTTACACAATTTAACATTCATAAATAATATTTTTAACATAGTTTAAAATCACATATTTAATTATTCTAAATAGGTTATATCATATAGAAATCACTAGCACTACTGGATAAGTCAGTTTTTTATCATAATTAAGGTAGACAAATCCCAGATACACAATCAAACACTTCCATCTTTATAAGTAACAGATTGTAATTTAAGATTTATCGTTTTACATTGCAACAGTATTTAAATAACTCGTATTTAGAAGCTCTTGATATAAATAAAATGGAAATGTTTACCACCCCAAAAACGGCGATTTATGAATATGAGCAATGATAAACGTATCTGCCTCTCCTGTCACCTTAGCTCTTACTGGTATTGATTTATGTCAGTCTGTCACTATGAAAGTGTACCTTGAATCCTTCATTTATTATTAAACGTACCGGGTAGATAAAATCAAAACCTTCTATGTTTACTATTATAATCATATGTGTCCGTAGCATTACGTTGTTTTCCTGTATAACTACACGATCAATATGTCACAAGTACGATTTAAGTATAAAAAATGTATTTGAACTTAAGCGTTTTATTAACGATTGGCAATTTGAACAAAATATATAAGGAGAGTACAAACTAGTTCGAGAAATTAAAAAAAAGTCTAATTGCAGTTTTCTAGTCATATCTTGAATATTTGAGTTTAGGTGGGTAAATAACAAATTGGGCTGAAATGGAAAACTATTTAACAAATTTATATATTCACAGGGCATTCAAATTTATAGATTACCTTTCCATCAAACGTGCGGTGAAAATAATTTTAAAAATATCTTTGCAGGAAGAGAACTTAAGAGAAAGTTTTAAAAAGAAAAGGAGAACGAATTTTGTAATTTTAAATAAAAGGACTATTTAGGTATAAGGGACATTTTAAACATTTTCGTACATGTAGATGAGCACTTTACTCGCAGGAGAGTGTAACAAAATAAAACTCTTTTAAAAATAGGTTAAAACCAAATTACGTCTAAAGAAACACTTCGTTTTCTTAATATGTAACCAATCGTTCCTGTTCTTCCCCTCTAAAAATTTATTTGTTTCTAGATATTTTCGCGTGAATCTTTATTTTTTAATGTTGCTTGTTGTTATCATCTAGAATTTACTTTTTAAACTATAAACAATTACGTTACTAAGTGAACACATAATTCCTTACTGATTACGTTAACGCTTCCTTACTGCCGCGTTTCAAAATAATCACGACCATTACGAAGCTAAGCCTCATTTGTTGAGAAGAGGCTTAGCTTCGTGAAAGTGCCGATTGTTTCTAAGCTCTTTATAAGCTCTTTAGTATCTACTTAGACATGTAATCATTATTTATTCTTTATTTACTGAGATAAAAATATGACGGGTTTATTCGTCATTAATTACATTGTATATATATACACAGCGTATATGTATTAGTTTGATATATTGCAAACCAAAGGCTTGTTTATGTTTTGTTCCTTACTAAATACAAATAGACTAAGTTGGTGTTCTTAATTATTTTGGGCAAGGTCACCTTGTGTATATTGTACAAGTACAAGATGTAGATTTTATGTGGAAATATTTTTTTTGTGATTAGAGAATAGTTTTAAGTAAATAATATAAATAAATATTCCAATTATTTTATCGTTTCTCATGAGAATCAGGCAAAATATCATGGAACCTTGCCTCACGCATGTGGATATGCCGTGAAAGTTATTGCAATATACAGGATTGGACTAAAGAAGGTACAATGAAGATAATCAGCAGGGGGTTGTAGGAATGGATTTGGTGATCCCCGAGGTTATGCAGCGTCTATCACGATTTACTGGCTGCGGGTAAGAATTTGGGATCAGGGCTTTTAGTTAAAGGATGTATTTCAGGAGGTGTTTCTGCACGGGGGGGGCGTTAATTGGTTGGCAAGGGGTTAAGGGTATTAAGGGGTTAGTTCTGGGGGTATGAGTTTATGTTTTAACAATGGGTATGACAGGCCGTGTTTTGTTTCCATTGACAATTCGTCATTTCCCATGTAATTTATGTGTGTAATACTGTTGTTGTGACACAAACAGTGTATGAAAGTGTAATATTTGGACCTTGAGCTAGAACATACAATACAATACAATTACAATATATTGTCAGGATGAACTTAACTAAACTTAACTTGTCTAACATAATAAACTAAGAAACTTAATAGACTTAAAAATTGCATGGTTAGTTTAACCTAACAAGAAGGTAATGGAGGTTCATTGGAATAAGGTGGATGTAGTGAATGCAGGATGTACGTGTGTGATGTAGTGTGGTGGAAATGTGTTAGTGAATGGTGAGGAAGAGGAATGTGATTGTATGCTGTTTGGTCGGGTAGGAGTGAAGAAAACGGTAGGAGCGGCTGCGGGTAAGCTAGTGTTATGGGGATCCAGCAGAATAATAGGTCAATAACGAAAGATCTGAGGGTGCCCAGATAGATCCATAAGGTTTCGGATGTGTGGATATTTGTAGCATTCGGCAGTGCCGAAGGGCTTTTCGAATAGGAAACGCATGAAGATAGGCAGGGGAGGAGCGTGAAAGGATTGCCGGATATTGGAGTTGAAGCGGTACCAGAGGGAGTTTGAGATGAACCTCCGACTTTAAGAAAAGTACATATTTAGCAATGAGTGAATGAATACCTATGTTTTCGTAGTAGGGAGAGGTTTTTGTATGCTTGGACAGAGTTTTTATCATATGTTTTTAACAATTTTTTTCAAAATTAATAAAGAACGCATCAGAATATTTTACTGTGTAAAAAGGTTTTAAATAAATACATAAAACGGTCTTTGTAATTTATTAAAAAAATACTAAATTATTAACAGTAGTTGCAATATTTATTAATGATTCAAAATCACTTATTTTGCTTATAAAAGTCAAAATACCGCTGTCAAAAAAATATATATTTAAGATAAAATTATTTCGCAATTCGAATTTACATCTCAAATAGTCTTGTGTTGGTTATAGCTAATTGTATCTAATTTAAGAGACTGGATATAGAGCATTCACGAAATTCTACAGCCACAAATCCACATCTGTAACTTCATGTGCCTTTGTGCTATTGTTAACTTTACGTCGCCTATTCATTTCTTCTTACAACGTGATTCAAATTGTCAAATACGTCTGTCAATAGTGAATAAATGATAACATACAATCACGAAGAAACTTACATCTGCTTAGGCCTCGGTAGTTTCATTGTAATCTACTATACTAAATTCTCATCCAGGAGACCCTTGAGTTTATTAAAATTAATACTGATGCGCTATGTCTACCAGATCCAGAACCTGTATATACACATACACACACACACAAACACACACACACACACACACATATATATATATATATATATATATATATATATATATATATATATATATATATATATATATGTATGACAAGAAGCAAAGATATTCAAAGTGTAGACGCGATTTCATGGAAATAAATGAGTATAATTTATTTCATGTAAAGATACAATTTTTTTTTGTTTTTACACCTCCTAAATGTATGCTATACATAAGAAGGAGTTAATATTGTTTTAAAGGAAATATAAAAATTTTAGTCCTATTTCAACGTGTGAAATGTTTCTAATAGAGATATAATTCACGTTGTCTACAGATATTATTATTCGATTCACTTGTTTACGAACCATTTAAAAGGATTTGTAAAATAAAGAAAAAATTATAAATAATATTGAGTAACATGGATTTTATTCAGAGCTTTCCATCCATAAAGTTGTTAGAATGTACAGGAACTTATTTCCGTGTAATCCGAGTTTTCCTTTTTCCCGAGGGCCATCAGTCCCAACTACCTCTAATTATCGAGAGAGACTCTACTGTATTTTCTGGAAAAAGGGTTGATGTGAAGGAGAGTAGGGAAACCGAGTGATTAATAAGGAGGCAAAAGTTATATTGTAGTGTTAGTTATATGAATTTCCACTCTTTTTCCTTATTTTCGTATTTTTCATAATTATCTACAACATCAAATGCCCTTACTGAATGTTTAAATGATAATTACAAGATCTAATCCATTTCATAAAGTTCATAATTCCTAAACAATGGGTCTACATAATTTCTATGTTGTTTCTTTAATTGTAAGGTATAATTTTGCCACATTTTAAGTGTTTGTCTATGTATTAGGATAATTAAATAATTAAACAGCCGGGTATACAATTTATCCTGCTAGGTCTATTTCACAGCTTGTTAAATAATACCTTATGTTTGAAAATATTCCAAAACCAATATTTATTGCTACTGACTAAATATATAGTCTTCTGTATGATGGTGAAGGTGATTGTATGGACGATGATGGTGACTATGTTGACGTTTATGTAGATGATGATAGTGTAGATATGGATAATTGTTTCGTAGATAAAAATGATATATAGGCTATGATAATGATGGTGGTTATGTGGATCCTGATTATAAAATAAGTGATGATGATGTAAATGATGATGATGATATACCTTTATTGAATGTTTTATAGATTGATATAAAAAGATGAAATCGTTTTTAAAAAGTTCATTATCCATAGATAATGTGCCTATATAGTTTTATAGTTTTATCTTTATTTGTAAATTGTATTAGTTAAATAGGATATGCGCTGTCTTCAATTTTTCAGCCGATTGAGGTCGGTCTTACGTCTGGGAGTACTGAGATACTAAATATTTGTTTTAAAATTGAAATAATCTGTTTTACCTCTAAGGAATATTTCCCTTCTTCAACCGGTTTTAAACTCAATTATTGTAACTGTGTCTCTCTATGACCTGAAGTCCCTAGGACAACTTAGCCATAACAACGAGGTCACAAAGCACTATAAATATGTGTTCAGGACATTTAGTATTGCTCGCTATGCTCCTTCATAGATGTAAAATAATAACTTTATCTCAGCAAAACCCAACATAAAATCAGGTTTTAGATATTCTACTCTGTGAAACATCTATATTTATTATCCGTTCTATATCCTAAAGTACGTTTTCCAACACTAGTTTAATCTTTTACGACAAAAGAATGTGTTAGTAAGTGTGTGCGCCCTAAATCTTCTGTAATTAATTATTTAAAATTTCACGAAAATTGTTAATAAATACTAAGCTATTGAGTTTGAATGATTAATAAAATATGCATAGTATCAAAAACGAAAGAAAAATTGAAATGTTGCGTCTTAATTCCCTGCAACATCTATAAAAGCGTGTTTTGTTGTCTAACGAGTTTGTATTCATATTTTCAGTGGCAACTAGACGTTTTACAACGATACGTGTACCGAATGGAAAAATGAGTATAAATGTTTCGTAAAGCTGTAACTATTTTGGGACTTTTTAAAAATATACAATTTCCCATGCCATTTCCAAGTAAAGAACTTGACTGAAGAGAAGATAAGGGTTTTGGTACCGTTTTTAATTTTTCACGGTGTAATGGAACTGTGAATTATGAAATGAGCATTATTGTAATAACATTTTCGTAATGATATAGTATCCATACTAAGCATATTTATTTAAAATCCTATGACAACTGTTAAACCTTTTTATTTACAAAACATTCAAGCAATTTGTCAAACATTATATAGAACTTAATATATGTAAATTGAGTTAAAGTAGAGTCACGATTGATCTAGGTAGATGGCACCGAAATGTCCTCGGGATACCGAAAACTCGGATATACATTCCTGTACACTAGATAAAATACGATTTTCAATGAACTCTAATTTAATACTATATTAAAAAATGAATAAAATTGGTTTGTTGAATCATATATATTTAAATTTCTTAGGAACCCTACTCATTTTCTTTGCAACCGTATGGATATGAACATTTCTTGGGAGCCCGACTCAATTAATTCGCATAATATATGGATATGAACAAATTTTGGAAACCTGAATTATTTTCTTTGCATACCGTACTGATAAGCTTCTTGTAAGGCCGAATTATTTCATTTGCATACTGTATTAATATGAACTTCGATTGAAAGTCTGACTTATATCCTTTGAATGCGGAATTCATATGGACATTTTTTAGAAACCCGATTCATCATTCTCTTTCAAAAAAATAAAATAGCTCCAAGTAGAGGTATGCTCGAATTTAACGGAAGCCCTAAGTATCGGGAGTCAGAATTTCGAAACAACAATTTTTAATTCCATCATTTTTATTTTATTCTCAACTGTAGACTAAATTATTTAAAATTGGAATCAATTTGTTTATGACTCATGTCCTACTAAAGCAATTTTTTATATAAATTTAAAGGTTATCGTGATGGTTTCCTTGGTTTTCAATTAATAAGTACAGAAAACGTTTTTTTAATGTACAATCGTGTTTTTAAAATGCAAATAAAAAACTATATTTGGAAATGAAATTACTAGATACAATATAACATACTATTTTGTTTTAATAGAGTATATTGTAAACAAACCACACTCAAATTAAAAGTTGACGTATCGAGTAGCGCAAAATAACTTGAAAATAATATAGACAAAGCAAATTAGTAGGGACGAGAGGTTTTTTAGATTTGAAAGAGGCAGAAAAAGTCAAAATCAAGGTAGAGAGATCATAGACATTAAGATTCAGTAAGAAAACCGAAGAGAAAAATAAGGAGAATAAATACAATATTGGAGGCCATATTTAGAAATTACAGCGAAATTAAGCAATTTGAAGAAATTTCTACCACAGTATGGAACGACGATTTGCAAGGTTGACAAGATATGACGAACCTCCGGCGTCCAGATCACGTCCCATCTAGCAGTTTCGCGATTGGCTAACGGATGGAAGAGTTATGTGTTGGAAGGGCTCAATTAAGTTTTAGCGTTTTTCTAGAGTTTGAGCAGAAAAGGCGTGTAGCTTTGCTCCGCTTTGTAAAAGTTTCAATTTTTTCAAAGTGTACATGAACATCAGAATGCAGAGCTACGGAGTTCGAATGTGTTGCTAAGATGTAGTTTTGTGCGTTTCAGAAACCCTTTTGGAGGGGAAACTCCCCAAATCGGTTTTCTATGAACTTACCATCTGGTCCGTAAACAAAGAAGGTTCATGAAACTATTAGACTTTTAAATACACATTCAGTTAGAAATGGAGACAATGAATAGTGCCTAAAGTAAAATGTTTAAAGGAGTATGTATTAAATTAAAGAATTCCATTGTTTAAAAGACAACAAAAAAGGAGTAAAGTCGTAAGACGTTTGAACTAAAATTAAATAATAATTAAGATTGATATACGAATAAAAACAGAGCCTTAGTTTGTATAAATTCCTAGAGAACTAACTGCACACTTTTTACAAATAGAATATCAAAATTCACCCGGTAAAACGCACAACGTTTTGGTTCGGTCCAGAAGGCATTGAAAACGAAGAATCGTAAGGACGCTAAAGTGGACGAGTACAAACAATAGCTTGTTGAGAGAGGGAAGCGACTTGGCCAGACGATATCTTGAAACCGCTAAGGTGCAGGACAAGGATAAATAGAAACTCTAAAAGGTCAGAACGTAGCTTAGGACTTAATGTAGGGGATTTGTTAAGAAACAAGATGGTGATGACGTCATCATGATGCAGTCAGCTACTACAAAATGGCGGACCACCTAGTGAAATTGGAAGGCCCTAGTAAGTATTATTTAAAATAAATGTGAAAGATAAAAGAAATACTTTGAATTAAAGTAAAGACAGTTTATTGGAAATTAAATTCATATTGAAATTGGATTAAAAACAAATTAGAAAAAAATAACAAAAATTAAAATAAAACAATTTGATTAGAATTAAATAAAACCATAAGAAATGACGTAAGATTGTTTTCAATAGATGTCAACTCTGCAACAAATAGCATGAAATATTTGTATCAAAATTAGTTTAAAAAACTTAAATAAGGTTCTAAAGTGTGATTTAATTTGTTAGACAAATGTGATTTGGTAAAAATATCTACGAAAAAAGTTATATTTTGAAAATTAAGTATGTGGGATTTCTGAGGTAATTTAAGTTAGAAAAGAAGTTAAAACTATTTCAATGGTTAGTAATTGGTTTACTTTCTGTGCTAATTTTATAACTTGTGTTTGATTAAAAAATTGTTTAGGATCTTAGAACAAATATATATATATATATATATATATATATATGTGTGTGTGTGTGTGTGTGTGTGTGTGTGTGTGTGTTGCAACGTCCCTCCCTTACTTTGTTTCTTGTTTGGCATCCCTTCTCTGTTATCGCTGATATCTCTGTCTCTTCTAAAATGTCGATGAAAGTTCTACGTGGTTTAGTTCTTAACATAGCTTTTTTAAGCACTTAGAAAGTTTTCGCCTCACTCCCGATAGTCAAATTTAGCTAGTTATTACAAATGTATTCTTTAATACTTTTTAATTTTGCATAATTATTCTATTTAAGGTTTTATTTAATTTTTCACTCTTTATTATTTGTATAACTCCAAATTTGAATAATTTAAAAATCAACTTTATTACTTAAAAACAGGAAATTATTTATTTTCTATTTGCCACGGTATATCAGACCATTGCAAGTTCCCCGCTAGAAAGGTCAAAAATGTTTTTACTTTATTAAAATATTTTTTACCAATTCGTACCCTTAATTCTACTTAAATTACCTTATTCTATTACAAAAATTGCCTTATTATTTATTTCTTGTCCCTTGATAAGTTTTCAACCTGAAACACTTCAAACACATTCTATTAGTAAATTATAAGTCACTTTGTCTATACTAAATTTTATTTCGTCTATTGACACTTTGTTCACCACACTACTGGCTGTCATTTCCTTTATTTATCTACCACATCAATTTAATCTATATCAGTTATGGCTTTAAAAACAATGACTTCATAACAAGCCTACTTGCAAATAAAAACCTTTATACTCTTAATGTAAACCTGTTTGTTTACCATTTTAACAATTTTATTTTTTCCTAAATGTGCATACTGTTTGTGTACATGTTCTATAAATGGAACAATATTTTGTTTTGGCATCACAACCTTCGTTCTATGGTTTACAAATTTACATAATACATTGTTACAAATTTTATAATGATTAAAATGATTTATTTGATTTATTATATGAAGAAGCTCAGGTTCTTGCTCCTGGACTTGCCTCATCTCCTTAAACATTTTTTGTATGATTGTAGGGCATTCTATCTTAATTTGTCCTACTTTAATTAAATTTAGGCCCTTTTGCCCGCTATTATTCTGGTACGTCCGGCTTATTTTGTTGCAAGGAAAGCTTTATGAAATCGTTCCTCGCCCGTCCACCGGATGTTTCAGTGCGTCCGTGTTTACAAACATTCGTGCCTGCCCTAATCTTGAGCACTTGTTTACATTTGTTCGACCTGCTGGGTCTTTTATTCAAAATATCAGAATACTTTCTTAATTAATGTTGTGACCTAGACAATTCTTGTTTATTTAAAGTACAGCGGTTATTATTTGTACTGTTTCAACTTAATAGCATTCAGTTTAAAATATTTTTTACTCGTCCCGTAATTTTTTACGGCGCTTCGCGTTACGCCATTGTGCATAACATCTGTATTTTATTTTTGTTTTTAATTTATTGTTACTTGGTTTATTTTCGTAATTTTGATACTTCTGAGATTTACCTTTAAATTTATTTTTAGCGAACAATTTGGACTTTGTTTTCAAACAAGATTGATTAGAATTAAAATGCTTCGGAATTCCTGTATCGTCTAACTGATAAGTCTCCCGACAATTAGGTCTTTCCCTAATTTGTTGGAATTTTAATTGTTTCGGCTTGTAGCCATTTTTATTTAATTCGTCGAATCCTCCCTCGTCATTATTTAATTTGTTTGTTGTAGGTTTGGTTAACCCATTTTTTGCTTTGTTTAATCCCGTTAGCTTACTTTATTCCGTTCTTTCACAGTGTATTAATTCGATCTCCCTTGACTTTTCGCTTAATTTGTTATCTAAATTTTTGGTAATCTCGTTTGTAATTTTTGTCGTTGACAATTGTTTTAATTTTATGGTTTGTTCCCCGCTTGTATCGTTGGAACATATTAAATTTTTAGTTTTATTTTTGTTTACAGTTTGTTTACATTCTAATTCGGCACCAACTAACTCGCACAAGGACCCATCTTCTTGACCCTTGCACATGAATAGCCCCCTCTGCTCGCTATCCACTATCGGACCCTCCAATGTCAGCTCTTCAGGTGTTAATTTGCCGTCGTTAATTGGTCCGCCTATACTAGGCGATTTTATTATATTTACTTTCTGTTCCCCTCTTGTATCGTCGGAACATAATAAATTTTTGTTAATATTTTTGTTTACTACCTTACTAATCTTATTGCATCCTATCTCTTGTCTTAAATTGTCTTTGTTATTAGTTGATTCTAGAAACTCCTGGTGCAGCAGATATCCATCAATCTCATACGTCATAAATGATCTCTCCATGTTTATTCGGGCTTTTAACGCGCACAAAGTATTTGCTCCCAAAATAAGGTCAACCTGTAGATTGTCCACTATCAAGAAAACAAATTCCTTTGTGTGTCCGTTTAATGTTAGAGGTAGCATCGTTTGCAATTTGACTCGCTTACAGGTTGCCCTTAATGCTGTGACTATCGCTACGTTAGCTATAGGTAGCTCATAGAATAAATTCCCGTTTTGTTTTAGGGCTATGTACTTTCTGTTTTAATCACAGACATTTGGGCACCTATATCGACTTGGGCAATTAAGTTATGGTCTTTAATTTCGCACTCTATCACTGGACACTGGTCTACATTCTCCAGTTTTACAACCGAGTCATTTCCTTCCTCTAACAAATCGTCCCGAATAGACATGGAAAACCGCCTAAGCTAATCTTATTATGATGGTAAACCGGCTTTTCCTTTGGTCTCTCGCTCTGAATTATTTTTGAATTTTTTTTGCCTCGGATCTCTAACCTGGTTAACGTATCTCCCTGATTGTTGCCAGAGATCCTCCTATTTAGTTTTTTGGCTTTTGGTCGCTTGGTCCGGCGATAGGCGATTTAGGATGAGGGTTTTTAGGATACTTGGTATTTTGGTGTTTTGTGGTATCACCATGGGACCTTGGATTAAGGTTAGGTTGTTGGTTTGGAGCAACCTGCCTCTGTAGACTTCGTTGACCGTTCCCATTACCATTTCCATTGTCAGTAACGCTGTCTAGCTGTTGTAGGAAAACTATTGCTTGTTTGATATTACTTGTGGGGTTCCACACACTAGCTAGCTGAACGTTACTCCCAAAATGTTTCATCAATATGAAAATCAGATGGTTCTCTGGGATTATCGGGTCTAAGTTTTTCGCCCTGTTTACCATCATAATAAAATACTCTGCCATAGAGTATGGCCCATTATTATGGTAGCGCCCTTGATTGATTTGTCTGCGTACCCTATCCTGCTGGCGATAACTCCAGAAATGCTCCGTGAATTCATGCTTGAATTCAGAATACGTTTCTATGTTGTTCTTAATGGCTTTCCACCATGTATCCGCTGCCCCTTTCAAATATCGCTCTACCGTCCTTAATTTGGCAGTCTCGTCCATAGTATTGTCTATCTCGGTAAATAGGTCTTCTATTTCCCCTAGGAATGTAATTGGGTCTTCTTTGTCATCCCCCAAAACTCAATTCTAAGGTACGTAGGCTCCCCGTTCCTGTCTATTACCCTTGGTAAGCAAACTTGTATTACTATTCCTGCTCCAGCTGTTTGATTCACTGTTGCAACTTGTTCTTTCACTGTTTTAATCTCCTCTTGGATATTCTGTACTTTTCATTTAATTTAGTCGTTTTAGTTTCTGTTTTAGTTCTTAGTCTTTCTATTTCTGTCTCATGTTCGTTTAACCTTTCGTATATGTTATTTGTCTTAGTCTCAGTTTCTTTTTGGTAGTCCTCGAATTTTAACTGGAAAGCCTCCCATAACTGTCGTCTTTCCATTTTCTCTTCGGCTTTTTCTTTCTCTCTCAATCGTCTCTCTTCCTCTCTCAATTGTTTTTCTTTGTCTTCTCTCTCCTTCTCCCTTTGTTATTCTTTGTCTTCTCTCTCCTTCTCCCTTTGTTTTTCTTTGTCTTCTCTCTCCTTCTCTCTTTGTTTTGCTTCCGCCTTCTCTTTCTCTCTCAATTGTCTCTCTTCCACTATCCATCGTTTTTCTTTGTCATCTCTCTCCTTCTCTCTTTGTTTTGTTCTCTTTCTCTCTCTCTCTTCTTTATCTTTTTCTTCTTTTGCCTTGAAAAAGGCCATCAATTTATCCATCTCGGATCTAGACATTTTGATTTAATACTGATTTATTATTCAAATAATTATTTATCCACTTATTCCTTTCTACTTGATTTCCTTTAGGCCAGATGGTTCCTTACCCGCTCTTTCGTCTAAATATTTATTCAAATGCAGTTATTTATTTATTTTATTTTTATTTGTACGCTCTTGGATTCCTTCAATTAATATTATTATTTAAAAATTTAATTGCATTATTTATAACATTCTGACTTCACTTATTTGAACTATCTCGATTTATCCCCATAATTTAACTATTTAATCTTGATATAGGGAACCTGTTTAAAGTCCCTAACGATCGGGCACCAATTCTGCAACGTCCCTCCCTTACTTTGTTTTGTTGTTTGATATCCCTTCTCGCAGAAAACCAAAATTTGTTGTTTAAAACTTATTTATAAACAAACCAAACATCTGCCAGACACCCCGCTTGTTAAACCGTGCTAAAAACCCTGAGTTACGTGTATATTTCCCGCTCATAGGGCCAGGCCAAAAACAAGCCTATTTCCGCTGACTACTATTTAAAATAAGTATAAACTCCCCAAAATTGGTTTATCAATTATGTATGGTCTATATATAGTCACCCATGTCATTTCAATAGTCAGCTGGAAAGAAACACATTTAAAATATTACACAAAATATTCACAGAGTCTTACCACCTGATGATGATCACAGAGACAGCAAGGGAACGTGCAAAATATGATCGTGTTTAAATTACCTATTTTAAAAGGCTCCTGTGTCCTTTTAAACACAATCTGCCAGTAGATAAATCTCTGGACTTTTATACAAAAAACCAACTAATCTTTAGGCTAGCTCATGAAGTTAGTTGAGAGAAACTCTTTAAAAACATTAGGTTTTAACCATTATCATTTAGTAAAATTTAATTAAACTTGTTTACTGATTTAATAATCATTTTTTTAACAAACAGTTTTTATTTATTATTCGACACAGGATGAAATGCAAATACTGTTGATTTTTATAATATATTTAAATTTATTTATTTAAATAAAAAAGAAAATTTATACTTTCAAATACAACACAATTATTTTAACAAAACAATTCACTAAATAACTTGTTGTTTTTCATCCTTTAAAATCTTAATAATTTCCATTTATATCAATTACATTTACATAAACATAAAATGTTTTTCCAAATTACACATAATAAAAATTTATATTCTATATTGAATTGGTAAATTCGTATTTATGACACTTAATTTTTAAATTTATAATATTCTAAAAATTCTTATTTCCTTGAAAATAAATGGCTTATGGCCAAAAACCCTTTGTAAGTTTAATATTTATCATTTGAAATATTCTGATCACATAAATTCATTTTATTAAGCATAAAATTTATTTAAATTTTATAAAGAGTGAAGTCAATGTTTAAGCTTGAATATTTGTTTGAATTTAATAAAATTAACTGACTAAATTTGACGTAATTGGTATCGAATAGAGAAAATGACTTGCCAAAGATGTTCCTGCCGGTCCTAGAGTCCCTCGTCTGGATTCCCTGGTCCTTGGACATCGGAAGTCGCCATCCCTGGTTCGTCGGTGGTGGTTTTCCTCTATTCCCGCATCCTGGAGGCTGAGTCTGGCGCCTTCATTCCTTGGTAGTCCTAGACGTCGGAAGCGTTGAGGTTTGGTCCATCTAGCCTGATGGCGGTCCTACTCGCGGTCCAGCATAGCGTTCCGCGGCACCTCGTATTAAAAATTTATTTCAGACTGTCTCTAAGGTCTTAGAGACCTAGTATATATTGCGGTGAATTTAACCTACCTCACCCCGCCTGCAATACTTGCTATCTTTGGATTTATTCCTTGTACAGGCAAGTCGGGCAACGATTCTGTTTTAGCTTGCAGAGTTTGATTATCATTTTTGGAACACTGAAAAATGTCTATTTTATTTAAACTGTTGTAACTTTTTTGTTTTTTAAGTTTTTCAAATTTTGTTTTCACTAATGTTTATTCTGGCTTATTCTGATTCTTTTAAAATGTCGATGAAAGTCCTACGTGGTTTGGTTCTTAACATAGCTTTTTTAAGCACTTAGAAAATTTTCGCCTCACTCCCGATAGTCAAATTTAGCTAGTTATTACAAATTTATTCTATAATACGTTTTAATTTAGCTTAATTATTCTATTTAAGGTTTTATTTAATTTTTCACTCTTTATTATTTGTATAACTCCAAACTTGATTAATTTAAAAATCAACTTCATTACTTAAAAACAGGAAATTATTTATTTCCCATTTGCCACGGTATATCAGACCGTTGCAGTGTGTGTGTGTGTGTGTGTGTGAGTGTGTGTATGTATATATATACATAGAAGGTTAGCTGGAAAACAATGTTTGGATTTTGATTGTTGTATTTATTTCGTCTCAAATATCAAACCTTGAAAAAAATGGAATTCATGTTAAAATGAAAGGGTTGTTTTAAAGAGGTTGTCTAAAACTCAAAACTATTGTGGGGCCAAATTTGAAGTAATTTTTGTATTAAAAGTAGGCGTTCTCCAAGTGGTAGAAAAATTTCAATGTAAAATTTTTTTTTAAAGATAGCAAATAAGCGAATCATTTTAATTCAAACCTAATATTACAGATAGGATAAGGTAATGTAAAATATTAATTTGGTACAAAAGGAAAAGAAAATTGTTTTGAATAAAGGAATAAGTTTAAAGAATAAAAAAGAAATTAAATTGTGATGAAATTACAAACGGTGCTGAAATGTAAATTTAATCTATAGTTATTTTTTAAAAAATGAGTTTACCAACCTGCAAAAAGGACAGTGATTTTATTTATTTAAACAAATTACTTTTACAATCCTAAATAAAATAGTCACTAAGCCGAAAATGTTTTAAGGAAATTAATTTCCCGGGACGGATAACCTAAGGGTAAAATGTCAGCGAGTTAGGTTTTTATATAAAGTCCAGTGACTGGTTCTCAAGCAGATTTTGGCAAGTATTGCACAGGGTTCGGCTAGGGGCAGGACCGGTTTGTTTCAAAAATCTTTACCGAGCGGCGGTTTGGCCGCGAGGGTGCCGAGGACGAGCCGTTACGTCGTAACACACACACACACACACACACACACGTACACAAACAAACAAATATATATATATATATATATATATATATATATATATATTTGTGTGTGTGTGTGTGTGTGTGTGTATGTGTGTGTGTGTGTGTGTGTGTGTGTGTGTGTGTGTGTGTGTGTGTGTGTGTGTGTGTGTGTGTGTGTGTGTGTGTGTGTGTGTGTGTGTGTGTGTGTGTGTGTGTGTGTGTGTGTGTGTGTGTGTGTGTGTGTGTGTGTGTGTGTGTGTGTGTGTGGGTAGAGTAGGTATAGAATTGCAGTTCCTGCATAGCGACCTATATGAAAGATAAATCTTCACTGGTGCTTGTTTAGCAGAATAAACTGCACATTCCTTTTATCGTTTCGCTTCCATTTAAATGCTATTTTAAATCAAGATGATCAAATGGTTGCTTTAGTCTTGTGGAGTATTGTTTATTGGAATAATATCTCAGCAGAACTAATTTATTCTGAGAGCAATGGGAGAATATTTAGGTAATAATGTTTACTGAAATAGCTTTAGCATTTAATCACCATTTTGAAAATCGAATATATTTTTATATACGTTTATTTAAATTAATTTTCTACTTTAATTATTATTATTTTGGGAATTTATTTCCGAGTTAATTATTTATTTATATATTTGTCACTTACCTAAACTGTTACAAAGATTAAGTGAATTTTTACCTGCAGAAATCATAATTTTCCAAATCTTTTTACATCGAATAAAACAATCTTCATCCTAAATTACCAACGTTGTTATTTAGTTTCGTTATCAATTGTAATACAATTATATCAATTTTCACACGGGTTTCCAATATTGTCGTCTTTTAAATTAAAAACACGTTAATGTTTTTTTTTTTTTTTTTTTTTTTTAATTTATGAGAAACAAGTATGAACAGAGTGGATCAAATAGTTCTTGGATAGTTACACTGATCTCAAAAAATACATAAGGTGATTCATGGGTGATGATAGACAATAATTAATAAACCTGTAAACAAATACAATTCTGCCCGTAGCTCAGGAATGAAAGCTGATGTCGTCAGAAAGTAAGACAAACATCAATATAAGAAAAATCGGAATGTACAATACTGAAAGGACAACATAGGTTATTCTAAGTGTTAAGTATAACATATATGTGAGACGTATCACCTATATCTCACAAATCTAAAAGTTAAGTTTGTTTTTTAGGATACGTACATACACACATACATATATATATATATATATATATATATATATATATATATATATATATATATATATATATATATATATATATATATATAATAAATAATAAATTAAAAATATTTCAAAAACAAGAATACTTTTAATGAATATATTTATTCAAAGCTTTTCGACAATAAAATAGTACCAGCATCTTCAGGAAAATAATTATCTTATCTAAAATTATCTATCTATAATTATATATAATTATCTATCTATAATAATTATTATTAGATAATTATTATCCTGAAGATGCTGGTACTATTTTATCGGCGAAAAGCTTTGAATAAATATATTCATTAAAAGTATTCTTGTTTTAGAAATATTTTAAATTTATTAACTATATTACAAGAAAACATATCACAATATTTAATATATATATATATATATATATATATATATATATATATATATATTTATATTTATATATATATATATATATATATATATATATATATATAATGTGTGTGTGTGTGTGTGTGTGTGTGTGTGTGTGTGTGTGTGTGTGTGTGTGTGTGTGTATGTGTGTGTGTGTGTGTGTGTGTGTGTGTGTGAGTATGTGTGTCTATAGGTAATCAAAGTAAAAATGACTTTAAATCTATTGTATAGTATGTAAGTTGTTGCAGAAATAGAAACAAATTTATCTGAAGAAATAAAATGGAGTGACACAAGAGAAGTACGCATGGTGGAGTTGTTAAACAACAATTATAGAAAATATATATGAAAAAAATAATATTGAAGAAAATAATGAAGTGAAGAATACGATAGCTAATGAACCAAAATAATTGTAAAAGGGCAAGTAAAGGTCTACGCTAAAACAGAAAGAAGGGGCTAAATTTAGGCTAGTTATATTGATGAAGACACATCTCTATCTCCTTCGGTTATCGCAAGATTTCTA
>JBAIZL010000003.1:144258116-144283116 GCA_036971475.1 Prosapia bicincta
AAATACATTTTACTAATATATTTTTGATGATTTATATTTAATAAAAACAATTATATAACCATATATATATATATATATATATATATATATATAGAATATCAAATGTGTTTTCCTGTTAGGATATTTTTAAAATCAAATAATATACACAAATACAGGAATATTTAATTTATTGAATAATAAACTCAAAGCTTTTCGTTGGTTTACATTACCAACATCCTCAGGAGTTACAATACTAAGAATGATCATTCTTAGTATAGTAACTCCTGAGTAATGTAAACCAACGAAAAGCTTTGAGTTTATTATTCAATAAATTAAATATTTCTGTATTTGTGTATATTATTTGATCTTAAAAAAAATAAATATACATATATTATATATATATATATATATATATATATATATATATATATATATATATATATGGTTATAGAGAGAGAGAGAGAGAGAGAGAGAGAGAATGAAAGAGAGAGTAGCTTAGGGAGGGAGAGTTTATCATCCTAATAGATTTTAGTTGAAGTGTTTGTTGTAGAAATAATAAACAGACAATTGCTAGTGTCTGCATATGTAATATTAAATTCCTAGTTTTTTCAATTTCAGAATGAAGTTAATTGAATTTTTTCTTTAAAAACCTCAGCTTAATAATTCTACGTGGCAAACGTTGAGCAAATATTTGAGGTAAGAGAGGAAACGGTTTCCCGAGAGCGACTTTCCAGGAAGCAATAAGTACTAAAGTGTGTATATAGGGCTGGAATTAATTTTGCTTGCAAGAGCCGTGCAAAAACGTAATCTACCAATGAAACGATTCGTTACTACCAGTACAGTCTGTGTATTTTGTACAGTTTTATTGGGTTCTACAATCAAATGTTACTTGTTTTAATTTCATGTTCATATCTAAAATGAAATGCCATTTTTTTTAGTAATGATTCAATTATATTGAAACTTACAAATTAATGAAATAGCATGTGATATGAAATATTATACAGAAGTGACTATTTTAAATATGTTAAATTATTTATATATTCATATTTAGTACAGATTATTTTAAATATATTATATTATTTTATATATTCATATTTAGTACAAATAATGCAAGTTAGAACTTGTTCAAAAAGCGTTATTCCCTTCACATTCTTCCCAATACCCTAATATTAATATCAAATCGTTTCATTCGGAACTTCAAAACATAATTGTTTACCTTTAGTTTTTAAATGCTGTACAATATACCAGATTGTTTTTCAGTGGTTATTAATGGGTTATTGCCTGAATTTGCAAATAAATTTTTACACCTGACACCCTTATCAGATAAATTTTAAAAAATCAATAAAACCTATTATAAAATTATGTATAGTTCTGTTTCTCAACGGCATTACTAATGTAGGAGGCTCCGTATTCAATCCATTTTCCCTAAATTGTTATAAATAATATTTAATGTGTAAAAAAACCTATTTCCTTATAATTAATAAAGATAACACTGTTGCAAATTTACCTGAGAGTTTGCTATAAATGATTATTAACACGTTTATAAAGGGAAATGAAAAACAATTATTTCAAAATCAGAAATAATAAATAGTATTTTAGAAAAATTCATCGAGAGTATTTCCAACATAACTTTTTCGATGATTCTGTCTGCCGAACTGGTATTTTTGTCGTATTGTTCTATTTATGGAACAGTTTGTCCCGAACTCTTTATGGAAAATTTTGAAATGGAATTAGGAAATAAACTATCATATTTTCCTACAGTATGGATTAGATATGTTGATGGTGAGTTCCGAATTTTTATTAATAAAGAGTGCAACGTAGAATATTTCTTAGCAATTATTAACAAACGACGTAGAAATATAAAATTTAGTTATGAAATAGAGAATAATGAAGGCTTACCGTTTCGTGATTATTTATTAATTATAAATATAATAAAATTTAATTTGCTCTATAGAAAAAAACTCATGGGATAGATATAACCCAATAAATACTAATCATGGTAAAATATTAGCAGCTTTTAATAATATGGTTAATAGTATAATTACAATTCCTTTGAATAAGAATAGATTTCAATGTGAATTAGCCAGAGTTAAGGAAATAGAGAGATTTAATGGATATGACCCTAACATAATAAACAATATATCGAGAAAAGAAAATCTAAAAAAATCCCCTACCTTAATATCAGAAAATTAAAATATTAAAAAGTAATACTTTAGCTTACCATTCATTAGGGATTCAACAAAGGGTTTAGAAAATTTTTTAAATTTATAAATTTAAAATTAGCTTACAAAACCCTAAATAGACTAAAATTTTACTAGGTTATTCAAAATATAAAATAAATATCTTAGATATATCGCGGATTTTAAAGTAAATTGTAATTCTTCTAATACAATTTATATAGGCCAAACATAAAGAAAAATATCAACCTGGTTCGAAGAAACTATTAGCCCTGTAAAATTTAAAAACCTTAAAAATAAAGTATTGCAGTATACATGCTAAACTCCAAACATTCTTTAGAGATAAATATTCTTAAATTAGTGAAAAATGGTAAATCAAAATGTCTGCTGAATAGTTTTGAAAGTTTGTATATGCATAAATGTAACAAAAATAATTTGTTAAATGGAGATAAAGGGTCTATTCAGATATATCAAAGATATTCATTAATTAGGGGACGCTTGTAATTTTGTAGGACTAAAACATATGTAAAATTATATTTTATTTAAAATTGAAATGTGTGTAACTGTAACTCATCCCCACGGACGTTGAGATACCAGACCTAGTTGCAGAAGGGCGAATTTATTGCAACGTGATTGGTCGGACTGTGTAAAAGGGGCATGGCGAAGTAGTTACCTGGATTTACATTTGAGGAAAAATGTTGCTTCAATGTATTTTTATTGTAAATTACCTCTGAGGATGATTGCTATACAACTGATACGTACACAAGGCTTTAAATAAAAGAAAAATTTATTTGTGGTATAGAGGTTTCATTTATCTCAATTAAATTAGTATCTTTGGAAAAACATGACACACAAGATATTTAATAGAATTTCCTGAATTTAGTAATACATTTATTGACAAAGACTTTTAAAAAATGTATAAAATATTACAATATTTTGTTTGAAAAATTATTTTTTATTTATGATAGTACAAGGAAACCTATCACAATATATTTTTATATCACATAGTACCTCCGGCCATTTAATAGTGTATAAAGCCGAAAGCATATATACGAAAGCAGGGTCAATGAGCCTCAACTTTATTTTTCGCTAACAAATAATTAATCTGAAACATTTATTGTATCTCGTTTTCGGTCTGAATGTTGTCGAAAAGCGACACAAGTTTAGTAAGGTTTGCATTTTACTTTTTCACGTTCTCTGTGCAATTTTTCTCTCAGCAGAGACATTTAATTCATTAAACTAGTTTATGTGTTTGGTTCTACTTTTAGAACTAGACAAATTAGTATTTGTTTTTACAAAAGGATTGAACAAAACCTTAATGTTATTTAACCACCACCAGCCCTCGTTAATTTTACGTAGCGGCCGAGACTTAAATCGTTAAATAAACAGGACCAATATTTTATATTATTGCAATCAATTTGGTAACCCAGGATATTTTAAGTAGGGGTCGCTTTGGTATAAAGTGTCTCTAGAATATGTATAAATGTCCTAGTGCATGAAAAGGGTATTATGAATATTTATTCACATAATATAAAAAATATTTGATGTATACAAATAATCGAAACGTTAAGCCTCTGTTAAAATAATAATAATATTTAATTTATGAAAACTATAACACCTCATTTTAAATATATTTAATAACGAGAATTAAGGAGTTAACGAATTAAAGATTGAGATTCGTCCTATAGTTTCATATTATTTAGTTGCACCCTGTTAATCATTACTATATGCTAGAAATTATATTCATTTGTTGCACCTTGTAACACACTTTAGACGGTGTTACATATTAAAATAGTAAAATTCAGAAAACAAACGAGAATAAATTCCAAATTGTAATAATGTATAACTATGTAAAAAAAAATTGTTATGTATGATAAATATTTTTAATGAGATCTCTGGCTGATAGTGACATCTATCGAGAAAAATTTAAAATAATAAGTAACCTAGCTATGCATGCGCCCCGTGGATGCGCGGTAAGTAGGAAGGCTGCTTGCTTTTAATTTATCTGTCTCATTAGGCCAGGATGTAACCAGGGAAGGACGTCTCCAAATGGCAAGAAGATGTATTTAGTTTCCTTTTATTTTAATTAATATAAAGTATTTCTTTTTTTAAATCATGGCATAGAAGGCGGCTTACAATACCAGATACAAGATGGGTTGCAGACTTATTCATGGTTTTCCCGACGTTTATTCACGAAGATGAGACCAGGCTTTACCGAGATTTACCCCGAGATGGAAGGGAAGTTGCGACAAGTTAACACAGCTAAGTGGGCGATTTTAAAACTTTTAAAACTTAATTTCAAAATTTAAAACATTTCGAAGCAGAATTTCTAAATTATGAACATTGAACTTTTTAATTAATAAGCATAATTATAATTACGCACCTTTTGGTGCTAATATGTTCACATTAAATTATTAAACTTGATTATACAAGAAAAGCAAGTAAACTCGAATATATGTTCATTTTCAGCCATTGATAAATTTTATTAATTGAAGGATTGCTATCCTTAAAAATTTATAAGTAATGTAAAAAAAAAAAAAGGTTTCATAATCTGTAACTGAGTGTTAAAGAAATTTATGTGTCATGATTTTAATTTATTTCATCTGTCTATTTTAAAATAAAGTTTATGATTTGCTTTAATTGAATTTAAATGTCATTATTTTACCACCGCACAAATACCTTGCATTTCAAGTAAATAAACCTTAAGTATTAATTCAAGAATATTCTGCTAATTTTAATTGTTTAACTTGGTAATTTAAAATACTTTAACTGTAACGGATTTATAACTTCTATTGCGTTACAGACAGACGTATCTTTACGCCTCAACTGTAAGCTAGAAATGAATATTAAATGTTTTAAGAGTTATAACTAAATAAAATCCAATTTGTAAAATTATAAATCGTTGCCACAATTTGCGCAACTCTGCTTGTTTCATAATATAACATCCGTTACATATTGCGCAACTCTGCTGTATAAATTTGAAATGTAAATTTGTGTGTTGGAAAAAAGAAAATTTAATAATGGTTGAAAATAACCGAATTCATTAAATATATTCAAAACGTAAATTCACTGTGTAAAATTTTATAAAATGTATAAATTGAAAGTAAAAGGACGTAGCTTGTGTAAACAGTTTGGTAAAGTTAGAGGAGAAAACCAGTTATAACCAGTTTTTACTTGTAGTGTAGAGTTTCAAGGTTAGAGACTCTTGTTTAAAATATTAATCGTAATATGCGTAGTAAATTTTAGAGTTTTAAAAGTTTGTGCATAGCCTAATGCAGGATGTCTAGTTTATCAAGGATGTTTACACAAGTTTAGAATGTTTGTGCCTGAAGCACAATGTTTACATAAAGTGTATCGAGTTTGCTTGCCTTGCTATGTGATCAACGTTCCGTTTGTTTTCTGAACCCCTGTAGTAAATCAATTTATCAGACGATAAAAGAGGTTATTAAACTAGTATGAATTGCAGAATCAAAATGATTTAATATTAAAATAATTTGAAAGTAAATGTAATACTGTCTGATAAACAATTTAACAAAAATAATAGTACTGATGAATTATAATAATAAAAGAAAAATTTTGTAAATGGATTTAAAACAATGTTTAATAAAAGTAAATATATGTATAAGTTGTGTAAGGTTTACAAGCAAATTTATAATTTCAAAAATGGTTAAAATTTAGAAAAGTTATTGTTGGAAGAAATTTAAAGCCTTTTTCATTTTTAAAATAGTAATTGATTAACAAGGAAGTGGTAAGTGCCTTGATATGCAATTTTAGAAACTCATGACGACACTTTGCATATTGTGTGTCAAAGGGCCCAAATGGCACGCAATCTTACTTATACACGAGGTAGACACCGACAAAATCTCAAAATACATAATACTACACGAAGAGACTAAAACACTTGACCAAAAATTGCATGTGAAAGTAAAATACTAATTTCTGTTTGATTTAATACTTATTTTATTAATGCAAGAGCTTAAACGAATTTTAATATCAAATTGTCATAGTAATGTTTGAAAGAAAATTTGAGAATGATGAATTGAATAAAGTCCTTTTTAAGTCAACAACTGGCTGTATGGTTTTTAAATCAAAGTATGGGATTTGATTTAAGAAAAAAGTATTTGGATTCAAAGTGTGGGATTTGAAATCCAATAGTTTTAAGATGTACGAGTATTGTAAGAATAACAAAGAGAGGTTATTAGGCAATGGTACGTTCTTAGTGGTAAATAGAGAGAGAGAATTTTTGAAAATATATATATAGCGTCGTTTAAATGTGGTAATTTGTGGCTTACAGGGAGTAAGCAGTTTTGCAGATCCCAGGTAGTGGACTGCGATAAATACAGCCAGTAGGTTAGGTTTGTTGACACAAAAAGAGACAATTTTGAAGAAAATTTAATTAATGAATAATTTGAAGAATTTTAATAAGAAATAATTTGAAGAAAAATTTAATTGTGAGTAAAAATGTATAAGAAATATAGTAATGAGTTTTAAAAATTTGAAGAGATGTAAATATATAATCATAAAGTTTGAGAAATGAAAAGTTTATAAAGAAGTTAAAATTTCAAAGCAACTGATAAGTGTATGTAATTATTTTAAAACTTAATCATGTAAATTAAAGGATTAATAAATAATGTAACAAGTTATGAGATTTAAATTGAAATTAAAAGGCACATTTTTTTTTTTTTTAAACAAAATAAATTAAAGATAAAAGTAATTAAACAAATATAGAACATTATGTAATGGTATAAAGAGTATGTGACTATATAAAATCTTTTATGAATATAAAAGGAAGATTGAATATAAGTTTATTTAAAAATGTTATTATTTTTTTTGTTTGGAAAGGATTAAATGCAAGAATTAATATTGTTTATGTTATGTTTCATGTCGAGTTAAGTTTGTTTTAATAATAGAATCAAATAGGTTTATGATATGTTTTCCCAAAGAAAATAATTTGATTGTTAACTTAAGAGTTGTTCGTAAATCGTTACATTTAATAAAAATAATTAAAGGGGAATGTGAAAACACACAATTTTTTTTCAAAAGGGGGGGAAAAATATGTAACACACTTTAGACGGTGTTACATATTAAAATAGTAAAATTCAGAAAACAAACGAGAATAAATTCCAAATTGTAATAATGTATAACTATGTAAAAAAAAATTGTTATGTATGATAAATATTTTTAATGAGATCTCTGGCTGATAGTGACATCTATCGAGAAAAATTTAAAATAATAAGTAACCTAGCTATGCATGCGCCCCGTGGATGCGCGGTAAGTAGGAAGGCTGCTTGCTTTTAATTTATCTGTCTCATTAGGCCAGGATGTAACCAGGGAAGGACGTCTCCAAATGGCAAGAAGATGTATTTAGTTTCCTTTTATTTTAATTAATATAAAGTATTTCTTTTTTTAAATCATGGCATAGAAGGCGGCTTACAATACCAGATACAAGATGGGTTGCAGACTTATTCATGGTTTTCCCGACGTTTATTCACGAAGATGAGACCAGGCTTTACCGAGATTTACCCCGAGATGGAAGGGAAGTTGCGACAAGTTAACACAGCTAAGTGGGCGATTTTAAAACTTTTAAAACTTAATTTCAAAATTTAAAACATTTCGAAGCAGAATTTCTAAATTATGAACATTGAACTTTTTAATTAATAAGCATAATTATAATTACGCACCTTTTGGTGCTAATATGTTCACATTAAATTATTAAACTTGATTATACAAGAAAAGCAAGTAAACTCGAATATATGTTCATTTTCAGCCATTGATAAATTTTATTAATTGAAGGATTGCTATCCTTAAAAATTTATAAGTAATGTAAAAAAAAAAAAAGGTTTCATAATCTGTAACTGAGTGTTAAAGAAATTTATGTGTCATGATTTTAATTTATTTCATCTGTCTATTTTAAAATAAAGTTTATGATTTGCTTTAATTGAATTTAAATGTCATTATTTTACCACCGCACAAATACCTTGCATTTCAAGTAAATAAACCTTAAGTATTAATTCAAGAATATTCTGCTAATTTTAATTGTTTAACTTGGTAATTTAAAATACTTTAACTGTAACGGATTTATAACTTCTATTGCGTTACAGACAGACGTATCTTTACGCCTCAACTGTAAGCTAGAAATGAATATTAAATGTTTTAAGAGTTATAACTAAATAAAATCCAATTTGTAAAATTATAAATCGTTGCCACAATTTGCGCAACTCTGCTTGTTTCATTTTATAACATCCGTTACAACCTACTAAAATAGAATATGGATCTGGGAGTAAATTACATACATTTCGAGGATTGCAATTATATTTGTATTATTTATGCTATAGATTATTGTGTGTATTTCTTATAATCGGACCGTTAATTAGACATTTAGTCACACTCAAAATATTTTAATTAATTTGTTTTTCCAGTTTTAGATCAAGTTGAGCTAATAATGTGGAAAATTAAATGATATTAATTATATAATAATACCTATAATAAAATATAAAATTATATCTCACATTTATACAGCAGGAACAAAATTCGAAAGTATTAAACAACTTCCTAATATTAGGTAACTACAAACTCTTTTATTAATGAAATCATTACTTTGATTACCATAAAAATATTTACCACATGGCCTGAATATATATTTAATAAGAGTAGAAAAAACGTTTATCATCCTAGAAAATATTAAATTAAACTTGAAAAGGATTTATAAATTCTCATACAATTCTTCGTTTAAATTTTACAAAACAATAATGTTTTGAATTTATTTGTGGTAGTAAACAGTAATAATATGCTAATAGAGATTGACTAGAAAATAACATATGATTACCATAATAGTGACAGTTCCAAGAGACAGATACCTACTGACTGTCTGTCTTTACTGTGCAGGAGGGTGGGTTAGCTGTCTGATACGTTGCAGCCTGGCATATTTACAAAAATGTTATTACATAAAAAACTATAATTACTAAAAATAAATAGGAACAAAAGGCGCAAATTTAATTTCAGGCTTGATAGGTTGAGGAAATCAATTAGCGCTACTTATATGAACGTCAATAAAAAAGTAACATTATTCAGATATAAAACTAGAACCTAGCAAATGGAGGGATAAAAACAATATTATTCAGAAATAGTGACAAATTTAAAGAAGGTTAATAGGGACATTGAGGAAAGGAGATACACAAAATTTCCATATAAGGAATAAATTTAAATAATAATAAAAAATAATTAGTTAGATATTGAGTCAAGCTTTTCCAAAAGAATAATTTATATTTTGTCTGAAGGAAGTGGTGTTAATAATCATATTTGAATCAACTAATTTAGGAAGTCTTAAATTTTATACTCCATTATGTTCGTTGAATCTTAATTAATCACTTTAACATTAGCTCAGGACTATCTGAGCTAAAAAAATTTGTAAGTTTGTGAAAACTTACTGAGACAGAATGTGTTCGATATTCATCAGTGTCTTCTGCTCGGAGATTTCGGGTCAAGCGGTGACAGTTTTAAAGAAATATTTTTGAAAGTATCAAAGAGTATGTGTAATTTGTATTGTGTTTGTCGTTTAGTATGTTTTACTTTGTGTTTTTGTGTCGGTAAATTTCATATTGTTCTAATGTGTTGAGATATTGTCCTTTTTTGTTAATGTGTAAGATCTCTAGGTTATGGTAAATGTCTGTGAACGTCTGTCCTGTTTCTTCTATGGGATTGTAAATACTGAGTTTGTGTTCTGTGTTCCTTGGCTCTTTATTTAAAGCTGTGATCGTTTTGACCAATATAGAGTTTCTTGAATTTGTCAGAGTTTATTTTGCATATGCCTGGTGCTTGTAGTTTACCTTTGTTGTTGGTGTCGTGTTGTATTTTGTATTGTAACTTGTTATTAGTTTGTATCCTATTTTGTAAACAATTTTTTAAAATTTGTGGTCTATTTAAATTGTTTTTTATGAATTTTAATGTTTTTGTTTTCCCTGACGAAGTGTTAATTTTTGTGATTTTTGTATACTGGGCCATAGTTTGTCGCTATTATTGTGGTGTATCAGTTTGGGTATGCTAAATAATTAATGGTGTCTAGTTCCTTGTTTATGGTTTCTGTGGTCATTGGGACTTCATTAGGCTATGTAGCATGGATCCGAAGGAATCATGAACGTGAAGCGAATTGTTTGAGTATCTTGGTGTTTCCTACGTGCTGTATGAAAATTTCTCCTAGTACACTACTGATAGGACTTCCCATGGATAGGCCATCTAGTTGTGAATAGAAGTTTGAGTTGTTGGTGAAATAGTTTTGTTTAGTAATGGTTTGGAGGTGTTTAGGATTTCGTTAACGTGGGTTTTTGGTATGTTGTTCTGTATTAATTGGGTTGCTATGATGTTGAGCGTTTCGGATACGGATATGTTGGTGTACTTATTTGTTATGTCGAGTGATAAAAGTGTTAATTTGTGTGGTATATTTTTATTTTATTTTATTTGAGGTATGTTTATATGTGTGTTTCTGTGTTCAAGTTAATAGATTGTCTGATTATTTGGTCCATGTATTTTGCTAGTTTATGTGCAGTGGCATTTTGATAGTTGATTTTGGATACCACTGGACTTGTGAATTATAGGGAAAGCGCCGAAGGTACGTATTTTAGGGTGGATTTGTTTTAGGTGAAGTTCATTGTTTTTGCTAATAATGTAAATAGATGTATTAATTTTATTCTTGATGGTTCTGTGATATATCTCAGTTGGATCTGAATATGGTTGCGTTATATTATTTTTTATTATGTTTTTTTTTATTTAGGTAGTTTTTATTATTATTTATCATAGTGTTACCATTGTCTGCTGTGGTCAGTGTGATGTTATCTGGTTTAGCCTTTTGTTTTATATTTGCAGCGGTTTTCATTTTATTGTTCACATTTTTGTTGGTTAGCTTTTAGTGTTTGGTTAGGTTTTTTGTGACATGTCCGAGCGAGTCTTGGTTTATGGTGTCGCTTATTTATATGTCTGATTCAGTTTGTAGTATAATGTTTCCATTTGTGTTGTTAATTATTTATAATGTAGGTTGTATTGTAGGCCTTTGTTTATTAGATTCATTTCGTGTTGTGTAAAATTGTTTTAGTGAGGTTAATTGTTCGGGAGTAGAATATTTGTGTAAGTTCAGAGTATGTTGTGTTTTTTGTGTTAAACAATAGTTGATTAATGTTTTTCTTGTGATAATTTGTAATATTTATTATTTTATTTGTTGCTATCGAAAACCTGCTTTAATATCGTCCCCGCTTGACCCAACAACTCCAAGCAGAAGACATTGTTGAATATCGTGCCGTTGATACGACACGCTCTGTCTCAGTAAGTTTCCACATATTTACAAACTTTAAAGTACGGATGGTCATAAACTAATGTTGATGTAATTAATTTAAGAAGGTTGCATTACAAGATTGGAAATATGAAACGTGTGTATTCATGCTACATATCGTATTCCAATATTGAACAGAAGGTTCTTGCAATATGACTGAATATCAACTTTTTATTATTAGCATGAACATTGCTTTGTAGTTTAAAGTTTACCCTCAGCTACCTACTACCATTACACAGTAATTATTTATGTTTTGTCTTTAGTGATACATTTTAACGGTTTAGTTAACTTCATTTACGATACAACACTAAACGCTTCCACTGACCGGGGAGTAAATAAAAAGCCTCATTATTGTATTGTAATAATTTCTTACATTAACATACTATTAAGTAATAATATCTTAGTTCATATTTAATATATATATATATATATATATATATATATATATATATATCGCAATATGTATTCTTGCGTATTAATAAAGAACTAAGTCAAAATACAAATACAAGAATTATAATTACAAATTATAATTACAAGAATACAAATGCAATTATAATTCTTGTATTTGTATTTTGACTTAGTTCTTTATATATATATATATATATATATATATATATATATATATATATATATATATATTAAATATATTAAATATGGTGATATGTTTTCTTGTATATATAGTTAATAAATTTAAAATATTTCAAACACAAGAATACTTTTAATGAATATATTTATTCAAAGCTTTTCGCCGATAAAAAAGTATCAGCATCTTCAGGAGAAATAATTATCTAATCTAGTAATATATATATATACTCATTATTTTAATGTATTCATCAGTTTTTAAGAATATTTAAATCATTTGCTGCAGAACAGTATTGATAGCCTATCAGGCCTTAAACGGCTAGTATATAATCAACACACGTTTGACATCATGATCCTCATTTTACAAAAAAAAATTACAACTATTAAAGGAAACTGGTATATTGTATATTGAGTTTCAATCTGTATCTCATAGTACAGGTACGAAGCAATCGTATGCTATTAAGACTAACTAAAAGAATTAACTGGGCATGTTGTTGTGGATATATTCAGCCCGATAGTTCAGGAAAAAATGACAGTAAGTTCTGACAAGTCTGAACAATAGACACAATAAGTGTAATGCAATCTGATTTCAAGAATAACCAGGTTTTGGCGTTTACAGGTAATCATGAAGCAACAGCCATTACCGCCCGCTAATGATCTCAATAAATCTAAGATTTAATTATATGATAGTAAATCTTAATATCGAAGACGCTGTCAAGAATTTAGAAGCAGTCTAATCGAGAATTAAATATTTTGCTCATAAAATTGACTTTGTCAATCGGAGCCGTAATGTTAATATATAATTTTAGTACCAAGAAAATTTAAAATATATTGAAAACATAAATTATATGATATATAACACTAATATACATGTCTATAACACTAAATTACATAGTTTGTTAATTCCTTAAATACATTTAGAATAATAATTTTTTCTAAAATTGTGCTAGGGAAAAATCAAACCAATTCTTCTCAAATATTATTATTTGTAATTTACATTATCTGATGATTAAATTTTAATTCCCTTTCAAGCAAATGCTAATTAAATAATATTACTCAACCACCTATAAAGGATTTTAGCAAAACCTCTTGTAAACGTTAATTATTTAATTCGTTTATCTTAAAATAAATTTATTTGAAAGAATAGAAGTGTTACGTACTTTTCTTTAAATTAAAGATAATTTAAAAGACAGTGTAAATGCTTCAGAGAGGGACTCCTTATAGGCCAACCTTTGTCTCTTACAAGGTTCGGTACGCCCCAGTTCCTTTCGAATCGTCGGTTAAACGACATCTCGACGTGACGTAGTTTTTGCGTGTTCTAAACGAGGCTCGGTTTAGACCATTTTTCTCTCGTTGTTTCTCCTGTCGTGTGGCGAAGGTACTCTTAACAATAATAGTGACATTTTGAATATAAGTGATTTCTTTAAGTTCAACAGGTAAATGATAAGTGCGGGAAAGGGTGCACCCGAATAACTGTCCGACAAGTGGTGGTACTTCGCCCAGTGAGGTAAGTACAAAACGTCAACTTCATTCATTTAATTATTTAAGGTCCTCCGGAAATCAATGTTGCCGTTACATGGCAAAATATTTAACAAGAAGTATACTATAGAATTACACTCCCTTACGAAATAAAGCTATAGCCAACCCTAGCAATTTACAGCCGTAAAAACTATCTTTATTTACCACTATATAATTTCAAATTAAATGATTATTTGAAATGAGGCTATTTTATAAAATGTATTTTATATTTGATAACATATATATTTCTAAAACAATTAGAAATTAAGGCTTTTAAACTATACATTTAAATAAAAATGAATCAAAAAGTAATTAAATTGAACATTTGGAGTAACATAAACTTAGAATACCGTATACCACATTGCATTTTACTTAATACCGGTGTAAGAATAGTTTACATATTTATATGATTCTAATCTAATCGTTAAAAGCTCAAAAGAAGTTGGTAGATTTTATTGTTTATATGTAAAAGTAGATACTTGTGGAACAAAAGAAGCAACGTAAATATCATTGCCTGAAAGTCATAGATAATCATTAAAAGAAGTTAAGGGGATATAAACTTCCTGAAAAAGGTTGCACGATATTTCGTATATAAATGAAACATTATTTTTAATTCACATCTATCGTATGTAATTTCACAAATTTAAATACATCCAAACTAAATATCATACTCAAAAACAAATTGTTTAATTTTTTTTTTTTTAATCAGAGTACAATTATTGTTAAAGTATTTAAGAATCTATGCACATACGTTAATCTTTAGTTAGACTTTGCGATACTTTTATTACGTATATTATATATTTGTCTCTCTCCAGATAATCGCTTTTTTGGCTGTAGACTCAGAGAGGCAATCAGTAGTAGCAGATTCATCGGTATCCATGGTAGACCACGCAGAGATGTGATAACGTTAAACTTAAATAACGGATTTGGCAAAAAATACGAAAGGGGAGCTTCTAGCCTTGCCCAGTGCCACAAATGAAAACTGTCAACAGATATCCCATACTGACTGGCCAAGACTACAACCAGAACCGTTTCCACAGGAACGGTAGGGAGAAAGACCCCGCTCACCCTCTCTGCTAAAAAGGAAGAATGGGCGGTGAACGCCTAAACTCTTGTTCAGGTCCCTCCTGCTCTCCTGAAGACGCTGCTGGTCGCTACTGGAGGGTGGGGTAGAACCGCCGTAACACTATATGTATGTATATATAAATATATATATATATATATATATATATATATATATATATATATATATATATATTCATAATTTCAGATATGACAAAATGTGGTGGTGTCATATTTAGTGTTTGAACTATTAAAATTTCTATACTAAATTGAATGTCGTAGAAAGCAAATTGATTAATAATAATTTATCTACTAAGTTATAAGTCAAATGCAACTGTGGTGAAACAGGGACTGAGGTGAATGACTGATTAAAATCAAAAGTAAGAATACATTATCTATGCATTATTTTCAAGTATATTAGGTAAATAAATAACTTTTAACGTAATATTAGATATTAAGTTTTCGCTGATATTTTACAATCTAAATTTTTTAAAATCTTGGTTATAAATTTATTTTATTTTCAGCCGGTTTATTTTCTATTCTAGGTTTTGATCATATTACATATATAAGATAGATATAAAATCAGTAAAAACCGATATAAATTTAAATATCTTACTTCTGATTTCTCTTAAATAGAAGTTATTAACGCCTTTCTCATTCTGATGATACATTCTTGGAAAATGTTTCCAAAAGTGACATCAAACTACCCCATATTGACACTTTTGAATATGATAAAATTTGAAAATGTATTTAAACTATGTTAGAGAAAAACATAGATTTTGAAGCAAAACAATAAGAAATCTTTCATGTAGGATTAGGAATTGGTACAAATTGTAACACTTATTACCTCTTAAAAAAATGTTGGTACGACTATGAGCAATTATTGATATTTAAATTTGGTTTAACAAAATTAAGTGTGACTTAGTTTATTGCAGCACTGTATATGGTTAGCTATGTCAATTTACTATTAATGTCTTACAAAAATGTCTTTTTTTCAATTTCAAAAACAATTTTGGCCTGAGGCTGGGTACTTTACTCTGTAGGTAAAGGTATATAAAAAATACATTTATGTGTTTATGGTATACAAATATTAAAACAAACAAATGGATAAAATAAGTTACTTAACTTGTAGAACTATAATAACCATATTAATGAATAACATAATATTAAAAATGAATGATTACGCAGTATTGGTATGAAATGAAAATCAGTCAAACGTGTAACTGAATTATTTTATTCTATTTTAAATAAGAGAACGGTTATTCAAAGCAAATGGCATACAATACTATTCTGTTTTAATGAATAAACCTAGTGGATACTTTTAATTTAAAGTTACATTCAGTCCGTTATAAGTTATATAAAACAATTCTCTTACAACTAACAAAGGATTTTCTAACCTTCAGAATACATGATATGGTATATGTACTGAAACGAAAATTATTGTAGGAATAATAAAACTAAAATTATGTCATTACGATATTTAGTCGCGCAATTAAATTTTATGTGACACTCAAGATATTTACAACAGAAACGTATTTTTTGAAAAATAAATTGGGCATCCATTGACAGACGCGGTGGGATTCTGGAAAAGGTTATTTGGTTGTATCTGTGTGCTCTCAATCACTAATGGCTAGAATGCAGAAAGATGAGGGACACAGTAGTGATAAACAGAGATAATTTATGTTTTTGTTTAATTACAGAAAAATATTTTTATATTGGCAGAGAAAATAATTTTATTAAGTTAAAGATGGAAACAAAAATATAAATTTTGTAGCTAATTTTTTTAAAAAAACAATAAAACTATTATCATGTCTCATGTTTGAATATAAAAATCATCCGTAGAAAAGACACATTAAATGTAGTTAACAAGTAAAGCTCAGACCATGATTCAGCGGTTTGTGAAATTGGAAAAGTTTTTTTATCTCTGACACAAAAGGAGAAGTTTTGTATCACTTATAAATATTACTTTTTCCCTAACACTTGCTTTTGTGAAGAAAGTTTTCAAATCGTTTAGTTGGTGGTAATTTCTTTACGAAATATTTTGTTTCTGTATAATAATAAAGGATAAATATCACCCTCTATAACATATACTAAGATACTAACCTACAAATCGTGCTTCGCTACGATATTTGCAAGTAATAACTAGGAAACTAGTGAAGAATCCAGTTTAAATAGTAATTTTGTTTAAAATAGATTTACTTACATTGTTAAGTGTCGTTTTATCTCTATTTATATATGTCAGTGCTTTCAGGTGCCTATATCTCATAACACCCTTCAAACCCTCATAAATTTACAAATAAATGAATTTATGATTTCTAATCATGTACATATGGCTCATGATAATCTGTGTACTTATGGTATACTCATGGTAAAAAACAAAGATAGCAGCTTCGCAATATATAGGAATTAATTCAACATCATAAGTTAATAGATTTCAATATTTGTGATATTTTAGTCTACAAATATTAACCTAATTTATTTCTTCCTCAAAATAACTATTTTGAATAATTTTATAGTTAATACATTAAAATAGTAAGTTATACACACAAAACAGGATTAGTTGTTAAAATGTTTAAATAATGTAGTAAAACCTATTTTATAAATACAATATTGATAAGCAACTAAAATTCAGAAGTTCCCACTTAAATAGGTTTGAATGTAATAGGGCTATACTGGCGTAAAAGAAGTAAAAACTTAAAATAAAAATGTGTGGAAAACTTCCGTTATCCAACCTATCCTATTGTTGTATCGAAATTTTTAAATTACGTTTTCACGTATTATAAGAGTTAGCTGCTATTGATAGCATTATTACCTTGAATGTTGATCAAAAAACTAGTACCATGTCTAGTGATTTTTCTGAAAATGCTCTATTCATGCGACAACATTTGGGATACCACAAAGCTTTGAGGAAGGGTACTCAACAATGTCTTAGACATATATATATATATATATATATATATATATATATATATATATATATATATATATGTATATGTATATGTATATATATATATATATATATATATATATATATATATATATAATAAATATGGTGATATGTTTTCTTGTATATAGTTAATAAATTTAAAATATTTCAAAATCAAGAATACTTTTAATGAATATATTTATTCAAAAACTTTCGTCGATAAAATAGTACCAGCATCTTCAGGAAAATAATTATCTTCTGAGATAATTATTTTCCTGAAGATGCTGGTACTATTTTATCGGCGAAAAGCTTTGAAATAATATATTCATTAAAAGTATTCTTGTTTTTGAAATATTTATAATTTTTATTTAATTTTACTATAATATGTATTCTTGTGTATTAATAAAGAAATAAAACAATTATCAAATAAAAGAATAATTTATTGAATAGTAAATTCAATAAATTATTCTTGTATTTGAAATTTGTTTTATTTCTTTATGTATATATATATATATATATATATATATATATATATATATATATATATATATATATATATATATATATATATAATAGAAAGTAATAGGTGTATGTTTTATTAAAAAGGGAAATGTATAGTTATGTTCGAAATACATGGTTACTAATAAACAAAAAGTATGAATGGCCTCAAAATGACAAACTGAGAATAACTACAGTCTTATAAACTAAAAAATGTAATATTTAAGTAACAAATATAAATAAAATTTAAACAATGATAATTTGTTTTACCTAAAAGACAAAATCTACGACAAAACAAACTAAAACGTTCCCATAGTGCAGTGAGACCGAAAATAGAACAATTACGTCATATCACGTGACGACGGAAATATTACACACCTGAGAACTACAAGAAACCCTTAGTCTCAGAAGATGCTTGAAAATACGGACACGTAGTGTAAGTCCCCGATTGTTAACTCGCGTAATTGATTAGTAAATACAAGAAAACACTACCTACTCAATTTGGATATATACAAAAGAATAAAATATAACAACTATAATAATTTAATTGTATATTTACGTACTTAAATTACGTTAGATTTATGTTATTCAGATGAACATATTTCAACTCAACTATTATTTTGTTTGTCAAACATGTTATTATTACGACACATACAACCATATATTACAACATATATAATGATTTATAACAACATATATAAAAATATTTTACAACCTGTATGACAATATTTTACAACATATATAACAATATTTTACAACAAATATAACAATATATTGCAACATATATAACAGTTTATCACTATAATATATACAGAAATATACTTGTAAGAAAAGTATTCAATGCTAAACGATATGTAGATTTAATTTTACTATAAGGAATGGGGTTTTCATTAGATATCTCAAATGAACTAATTTATTTAATAAAGTAGGTAACCTAATGGAAATATATCGCTATGCATTATGCAATTCGCTCTGCTAAAGTGGTAACCTTTTGATGAGTATTGCAGTTAGATAAAGGAAATACAATAACCTAGATCATTTTCCATGTTAATTATAAAGAGAAAATGATTATTATCATAGATGAAAATACTTGTTTGTATTCATACCTTGTAACGTTTTAATGGGGTTTGAGTTTTCAGTATTAAGGCGAAAATGTGTGCTAGGGATGAAGAAGATGATTACTCTACTATATACCCTTTTAAAAAGGCTTTGTCTACGTGTCATAAGAGACATCTATGATGATCTGTTTTCTAGATTTAGTAAATTCTAAATTAGTACATGTGTTTTCTAGATTATTAGTAAATTATAGCTGATAAGATAGTTTTCATGATTTGTAGTTAAACACTACTTCCCAAATAATTGTCTATTATTGAAAAGAACACACACACACTATGAATATATATCAAAATAAAAAGAAAAATATTGTAAAAAATTCATGTTTTATTCAATAATAATAATATTAGCAACTAAATAAATTATAATCCGAAAATTCCAATATTCAATAGACTAACAATTACAACAATTACATAAAATAGATAAACCTATAAGACCGTAACTAAATTTTATAAATGCTCCATCTTATAAAATATAAAAAATTATGGTAAAAATTCTTAAAGATGAAATAGAACTAAATATGATCATACAATCATAAATTCTATTGATGTTATTGAAAAACTAAATACAATCAAAATTGATGAAAATACGAAATTATTATCATTAGATATAAAAAAATATGTATACAAACATATATATAAAAGAAACTCTAGAAATTATAAAATCTAAATTTGAACACGAGAAAAATAAAAAAAATAACATTAGAAATTTTTAAAACACTCAAAATAATTCTAAATCCAAATTATTTTTCATACAATGACAAAATTTATAAACAAGAAGATGGTCTTGCTATGGGATTGCCATTATCAAATATATTATCTGAAATATTTTTACAAATAATAGATAATAAAATAAATGAAATTAAAAAAAATATATGATAAAAATGGTAATTGGGTTCGGTATAAAGATGACGGAATGTATATAACGAACAATAATAATATAAATTTAACAAATATTTTGTATAAAATAAATAAAAATAATAATAAAATCAAATTTACTTAGGAAATTGAAATAAATAATAAAATAAATTTTCTAGTTAAAACAATAAGAAGAAAAACTGAAAACTTTGAATTTATGATATACCGTAAACCAACTTTAACAAACCAAAGTATACCAAATAGATATGATCATCCATATAATAAAAAAAAAATGGATTCTTTATATAACTTATTATATAGAATGCATAAAATTCCCATGAATGAGGAAAATAAAATAAGAGAAAAAAACATAATTTATTAAACTGCTTTAGAAAACGGTTATAAAAAGAAAACTGTTGAACAACATATGAATTTAATTTACAAATATACAAATAATACAATATGGACTTAATTTTTATTTATAGGTCATGAAATAAAAAATATCACCAAATTATTTAAAAATACAAATATCAAAATTGCATACAAAACTAATAACAAAATAATAAACATAATAAATAACAATAATAAAACAAATAATATGCATGAAAAAGGTGGTGTTTATAAATTAGAATGCGAAAACTGTAATAAAGCTTATATATGTCAAACCAAGAAAAAATTAAAAGAAAGATATACAAAATATTTGAATGCTTATATAAATCCAGAAATATATAAATTAAATTCTGCAAATCATTGTATTAATAATAAGCACCAATTTAAAAATATTGAAAATAGGAAACTTATAAGAGAAATTAATAAAGTATTGAGAATGAATATATATGAAGCATTCGTAATATATAAATACAGTAATAATTTCAAAATTAATAAAAGAACAAACACAAATACATTCTAAATTTAATACCATATTCAATGTCTATAATGTTACAGCAACAAAATAAATGTGCAAATTTATATAAATTTAGCAACAATTCTATTTCTAATTTAACATATGTTTTAGGCCTATATCTTGCATTATTGTATTTTTCATTCCTGGTGATGTTGGTACTGTTTAGCAACGAAAAGCTTTGAATATAAATTAATAAATATTTTTGTATTTGATAAACCTTGTGGTTTTAGAATTATAAAGACGAAAACATATTACATATATATATATATATATATATATATATATATATATATATATATATTTATTTATTTATATGTATTAAAAATAATTTGTTTTTACGTGTTCTACCAATGTAATATAAATAACTTTTAAGATCTTCTTTAACAAATAACACTCAATTTTTACCTAATCACTCATGTTATTGGTTATAGCTACTTAACCTCTACAGCATATTATTCGATGCACAAAGGTCCGTAAGATATAATTAACTTACATTTTGGAAAAGGTCAAAACCTTTCTTAAACACACACACACACACACACACACACACACACACACACACACACACACACACACACACACACACACACACACACACACACACACACACACACACACACACACACACACACACACACACACACACACACACACACACACACACACACACACACTCACACACACACACACACACACACACACACACACACACACACACACACACACACACACACACACACACACACACACACACACACACACACACACACACACACACACACACAAACACACACACAAACACACACACACACACACACACACACACACACCACACACACACACACACACACACATTCACACACACACACACACACATACACACACACACACACACACACACACACACACACACACACACACACACACACACACACACACACACACACACACACACACACACACACACACACACACACACACATACACACAACAAATTCAACAAACGCTTACAGCTAATATTTCATTATCTTTGAATATACGAACCACAAAATTTAGACATCATTAATATGTCATATTATGCACTGTAGTGTACATTTATAAAATGTTACGAAACTGAAATTCGAGTGATAAAATAACAAATAGTTCTTGTCTAAGAGTTTCAGCGAGACTACTGTGTGAATCACAAATACTCATTCTGTACGTCCAAGTTATTTGCATTAAGCGAACAACTTTTGTTTATTAGTGTTAGTAGTAATTTTAAACTAACGATTATGTAATATTAAAAAAAAATTTATATCATAAATTGTAATAGTTTTACTAATTTCGAAATTGTCGCATATACTGGACGCACAAATATCCCTAACATTATTGGAGGACGTCCCATTACTCAAAATAACCTCAAGGCGTAAAGTGGAATTTTATGGTTAACGTAGAACCCAGTTCCGCCTTAACAGCACCTTAGAGAGTGTTGATAATATCGACCAGAACCGTTATTTTATCAACTTAAGAAACGTTTTCTCTATAACGAATCAGTTCTCTTCAATCATGCTGTATATCTAAATACATATTATGAGCAATATTACAAGTCTTCTTTATATTGTATAACTCTTACAACTTCCCTGGCTATAATGATAGTGTAACAGTCTACATAATTCTCATGTTGCAATAGCTAATTTCAGATGATTAGACTTCCTATTAGAGGAAGAAGTGATTGAATTTATTCAAGGTATTATTACTTACTAACGTTTCACCTATTAATATGGTACGAAAACGAAGAAAGTGGTAATTTCCAAAATAGGTGGTGTATTAGTTAGTAGGTGGACGAAGTAGGTGATGCGTAATGTAAGTGATGGAAGAGGTTGTTCATGTATGCAGTAAGTGGTGTATGGTGCAGGAGGTGTATAATGTAGGTAATGCATGAAGTTAGTGATGTTTAATGTTAGTTATGTATGAGGTAGGTGACAAAGAAGGCAGGTGATGTACGAGGTGGGTGATCTTTGACATAAGTAATGAACGAGGCACGTTATGTATAAGGAAAATTATGTATGAAGAAATTGATATATGAAATAAGTGAAGTATTTAGTAGGAGAAGTATAAGACAGGTGATGTATGAAGTAGGTAATGTACAGGGTTAGTGATGTATGAGGTAGGTGATGTATGAAGGAAGTAATTTATAAGATAGGAGATGTATAAAAAATGTGATGTATGAGGTAGGTAATGTATGATGTAGGTAATGTATAAGGTAAGTAATGTATGAGGTAGGAAATGTATAAGATACGAGATGTATGAAATAGGTGATGACGGAGGTAGGTAATGTATGAGGTAGGTAATGCATTAGGTATTTAATTTATAAGGTAGGTAATATATAGCATAGGAGATGTATGAGGTAAGTGATGTATGAGGTAGGTAATGAATCAGGTCGGTAATGTATGAGGTAGGTAATGTAAAAGGTAGGTGATACATGAGGTAGTTATGTATGAGGTTTTTGATTTATGGGCTAGGTGATGTGTGAAATAAGTGATGTATGAGGAAAGTGAGGTATAAGGTAAATTATGTACGAAGAAATTGGTATAGGAAATAAATGATGTATTTAGTATAAGTATAAGGCTGGTGATGTGTGAGGTAGTTAATGTATAAGGTAGGTGATGTATGAGGTAGATGATGTAAGAAGTAGGTAGTGTATAAGATAGGAGATATATGAAGTAGTTGAAGTATGAAGTAGATAATGTATGAGGTAGGTAATGTAGAAGGTAAGTGATATATGAGTTAGGTGATGTATAAGATAATTAATGTATAAGATAGAAGATGTATGAAGCAGGTGATGTATGACATAGTAATGGTCGAGGTAGATAATATATGAGGTACATGATGTATGAAGCAAAGAAGCTGAATAAAAATTAAAAAAAAACAACTAAAGAAATACAACGATCTTATGAACAAATACGTCTTCATTTTTTTAAAATTAAAAATACTGAAAAACAATGTCTGGTTTGCTTAAAAAAACTTTGTAAATTTCATTTACTAATCAATAGCCGTAATTTATTTTATTCAGCACCATACAAACCATCCCGAACAAATGCAACTAATTAACATTCTAATTAGGTTATTATGAAAACGTTAATGGTTTTAATTAGGCTTACGTAAATTAACTTCAATTACTAAGAATTGAACTTAATGAATTATAATTCGTGATTAATGAACACATTGAATCAGATTAAAGATATATTCACATTATTTTGTATTGAAAAGAACCCCTCTGTTAGACTGTGACACGTGTGGGAAATTTGTGTGGAATAATGTTATGCGTGTCGGAATTTTCTCATTTATATTCACGTATATAATACTATATACAGAAGAGAAAAGTAACGAGAAAATAAACCACAATACTCCAACTGTTGCAAGTATCCAAGGCTATTGTAATTGGATAATATTCTCAATTATTATAGTTTAAATTAGCAGTTACTGTTAGTAAAAACAATAACAATTTCACAAATTCCGTTTCAAAATGTAAACAATTGAATTATGTACAATTAATTTAAGGAAAACAAAAAAAAAAATATTTAGACCAATATAAAAAACACTAAGAACTAGTAACTAATCAATTATTATGGTTAGACAAATTGAATATTTATGCCATATTTACTTTTAAATTTAACGAAACTCTCGCTAATATTATCATATATAATATTGTATCCAATTGACATTTGACATACACCTGTTCTTTTCCGGTTATGCACATATATTGATGGATTAGAGAGAAATAGTTCCAAGTCTAATAGATAATATTTTGTGAAAACAATAAATAGAGTTCTATTAATCTAGTTAACTCATTAGCAAAGTTTTTTCTCTGATTATGGCTACGAGTCTAGCCTAGATTTTACCTTAATCTGGCTTTATATTGTATACATAGTGCTTACTATACTCATTATCTTTACTACTTAATTTTTTATATTTTTTAAATTATATTTTTTAAAATGAAAAATATATAATATAATATTCATATATAGAATAATTGAAAAATATTGCCATCCTATTACTATTCAACCTATTTTACGTTTAAATAGT
>JBAIZL010000003.1:144288116-144290616 GCA_036971475.1 Prosapia bicincta
TTCTAAATATATATAAATATATATATATATATATATATATATATATATATATATAATTACATACGTATTCTTATGTATGAATGAAAGAAATAGGAGAAATACAAATACAAGAATAATTAATTGAATTATATAATTCATAGCTTTTCGTTAGCAAATACTACCAACATCATCAAGAATAATAAAGAAGATCAGCATACAAGTGTTAGCTGAATCAAACAAATAGTGTTGCCAAATCTATTACAGTGTTGTCAAATCTAATAATTTCCTGTCATACCATTACATATTTGAATAATGTGTCAAATTTTGATTTTATTTCCATCTTTTCATTTATCAATATGTTATTATTATTATTATTATAAGTATATATTGCTAAAGCTTCATAAAAGTTCAATCATAAACACTTGTTAAGTTTTTTTATAAGTGTCATATTATTTATATTAGGAAATATATGACTAATACTGATACAATGATTAGCAAAATTCGATTTAATAGTGTCTGGTTTTTCATAACCTTTAAAATGCTCATTATATCTATCTTTAAGTTTTTTCTCAGTTTGCCAAATATGAACTTCATTACAGTAATCGCATTCTAATTAATATACACTATTTTTTTAATGCATAATAATAATTTTATTATTATTCATAAAAACCAGACATTTATAAATCGAATTTTGCATATCATTGGATCAATAATAATCAGATATGCCTTAATATAAATATTATAATACGTATAAAAGAAACTAACAAACCCATAAGATTGAATATCAATGAAGATTTAAAAATATTTAAATATATTAATAATAATAAATTAATAAAGGAACAGATACTAATTAAAATCAATAATTAACTCTATATTCAATATATGTAATTGTGAGGTAGCAAATTATTAAATTTGAAAATATGGTAAAAGATTTGGCAACACTGTTTGTTGGATCTAGCTAAAACTGGAATGCTTGTTTTCTTAATTATACCTGAAATTGTTGTTACGGTTGCTATCGAAGAACTTTGAATTGTATATTTTGATAAATTATTCTTGTATTTCTATTTATTGAATGTTTTTCATATATATTATATATGTGTGTGTGTGAATATTTTGATTTGCTTTGGGATTATTTTGTTTATCTTATATAAAGTTTGAGACTTTTTATTTGATTTGTATTTGTTTGTTTATTATATTATTTGATTATTTTTAAATTTGTTCTGATGTTAATTATTTTTTATGGCGTTTGAGGGTAAGTTTCAATTGTATGTGTTTGCATAGATGTATGTTTTAATGTGCTCTTTATACCTGTCTTTGATTTCTTTTTGTTTGGCCGATGTATTATTTGCACAGTCCAGGCATTCGGTTAAATAAATTCAGTTATTAAACCTGGGGCATATTTTTATACAGTGGTTTATTTTACTCACTACGTTTCTTGTGATTTTGTATGTTTTGTTATTATTGTTATTTATTAGTATTTTATATATTCCTTTTATGTTATATATTATGTATGTGAATGTGGCCCATTTATACTGCTGTTTGTGATTGATGTTTGGGTTGTTTTAATTTAGTAATTATTTTAAATTTTAATATATCTATTGTTTTGTTATTCTATGCATTTTTTGGGGGTTATATGATATATTGTTCCTTTCAATTCATTTTTATTGGGATTATTAGCAACATAAATATTACTGAAATATAAACAGCCATTTTATGTTGTTGGAGAATGGTTAGACTAGTTCGGTATTTTGTTTAAGGTTTTTGTAGTTTTTTATAAAAATTGAGTATTTACTGTTGTTTATATAATTTGCTGTTATTAATCTAGATAGTTTATTTTATTGTTTAATTCTTCCTTCATGGTGAATTTTATGTTAGGATCTAGGCTGGGAATTTAATTTAGGATGATATTATTTTTAATGCTTTATTTTGTTAGATGTATAATCAATCGTCAAGATATCGTATAAAACGCATATGTTTTATAGAATCGCATTTAAAAGCTGTTAGAAGGGGTACTGTTACAGTAAATCTTTGTCTTTGATGTATTTTGTCCCTTTTAGCTATTAGATAGAAGAAAGATATAAGTTGGAAATCATTTATTTCGACATTTTACCTTATGTTACAAAAATAGGCTTTGCGATTATATCTTTATATTGTTTTTATTATTTTCCAAGCTCCGTATTTATTAAGAGCTAAAGAATTTTCTACATAAATTGTCCTGGTTATTTTTATTGATATTATTTCAACATATAAACACACTTGTATCAAACAGAATCAGTATCCTTTAAAAAATGTTAAAAAATACAAAAATTAATACATGCTTTATTTATGTATACAACGTTTTATGTAGATATATTTATAATTATTTGTATCTGCTACATATAGTATACGAAATATATTTAAATAAAATTACGTTAAAGTTAATACATTTGCTAATTTATGCAATAAAATAAATAGATTTGATACAATGAATCTCTATCTATCTATCCACCTTTCCGTCTCTGTCTGTGTCTGTCATTCTACC
>JBAIZL010000003.1:144308378-144338378 GCA_036971475.1 Prosapia bicincta
CACGTAAAGTTGCTACTAAACCTTAGCGGTAATGTACTGTACAGGCATAGGACACACGTATAATCCGTTCTGAAACTGTAATCCACACGTAAAGTTGCTACTAAACCTTAGCGGTAATGTACTGTACAGGCATAGGACACACGTATAATCCGTTCTGAAACTGTAATCCACACGTAAAGTTGCTACTAAACCTTAGCGGTAATGTACTGTACAGGCATAGGACACACGTATAATCCATTCTGAAACTGTAATCCACACGTAAAGTTGCTACTAAACCTTAGCGGTAATGTACTGTACAGGCATAGGACACACGTATAATCCGTTCTGAAACTGTAATCCACACGTAAAGTTGCTACTAAACCTTAGCGGTAATGTACTGTACAGGCATAGGACACACGTATAATCCATTCTGAAACTGTAATCCACACGTAAAGTTGCTACTAAACCTTAGCGGTAATGTACTGTACAGGCATAGGACACACGTATAATCCGTTCTGAAACTGTAATCCACACGTAAAGTTGCTACTAAACCTTAGCGGTAATGTACTGTACAGGCATAGGACACACGTATAATCCATTCTGAAACTGTAATCCACACGTAAAGTTGCTACTAAACCTTAGCGGTAATGTACTGTACAGGCATAGGACACACGTATAATCCATTCTGAAACTGTAATCCACACGTAAAGTTGCTACTAAACCTTAGCGGTAATGTACTGTACAGGCATAGGACACACGTATAATCCATTCTGAAACTGTAATCCACACGTAAAGTTGCTACTAAACCTTAGCGGTAATGTACTGTACAGGCATAGGACACACGTATAATCCGTTCTGAAACTGTAATCCACACGTAAAGTTGCTACTAAACCTTAGCGGTAATGTACTGTACAGGCATAGGACACACGTATAATCCATTCTGAAACTGTAATCCACACGTAAAGTTGCTACTAAACCTTAGCGGTAATGTACTGTACAGGCATAGGACACACGTATAATCCATTCTGAAACTGTAATCCACACGTAAAGTTGCTACTAAACCTTAGCGGTAATGTACTGTACAGGCATAGGACACACGTATAATCCGTTCTGAAACTGTAATCCACACGTAAAGTTGCTACTAAACCTTAGCGGTAATGTACTGTACAGGCATAGGACACACGTATAATCCGTTCTGAAACTGTAATCCACACGTAAAGTTGCTACTAAACCTTAGCGGTAATGTACTGTACAGGCATAGGACACACGTATAATCCGTTCTGAAACTGTAATCCACACGTAAAGTTGCTACTAAACCTTAGCGGTAATGTACTGTACAGGCATAGGACACACGTATAATCCGTTCTGAAACTGTAATCCACACGTAAAGTTGCTACTAAACCTTAGCGGTAATGTACTGTACAGGCATAGGACACACGTATAATCCATTCTGAAACTGTAATCCACACGTAAAGTTGCTACTAAACCTTAGCGGTAATGTACTGTACAGGCATAGGACACACGTATAATCCATTCTGAAACTGTAATCCACACGTAAAGTTGCTACTAAACCTTAGCGGTAATGTACTGTACAGGCATAGGACACACGTATAATCCGTTCTGAAACTGTAATCCACACGTAAAGTTGCTACTAAACCTTAGCGGTAATGTACTGTACAGGCATAGGACACACGTATAATCCATTCTGAAACTGTAATCCACACGTAAAGTTGCTACTAAACCTTAGCGGTAATGTACTGTACAGGCATAGGACACACGTATAATCCATTCTGAAACTGTAATCCACACGTAAAGTTGCTACTAAACCTTAGCGGTAATGTACTGTACAGGCATAGGACACACGTATAATCCATTCTGAAACTGTAATCCACACGTAAAGTTGCTACTAAACCTTAGCGGTAATGTACTGTACAGGCATAGGACACACGTATAATCCATTCTGAAACTGTAATCCACACGTAAAGTTGCTACTAAACCTTAGCGGTAATGTACTGTACAGGCATAGGACACACGTATAATCCATTCTGAAACTGTAATCCACACGTAAAGTTGCTACTAAACCTTAGCGGTAATGTACTGTACAGGCATAGGACACACGTATAATCCATTCTGAAACTGTAATCCACACGTAAAGTTGCTACTAAACCTTAGCGGTAATGTACTGTACAGGCATAGGACACACGTATAATCCATTCTGAAACTGTAATCCACACGTAAAGTTGCTACTAAACCTTAGCGGTAATGTACTGTACAGGCATAGGACACACGTATAATCCGTTCTGAAACTGTAATCCACACGTAAAGTTGCTACTAAACCTTAGCGGTAATGTACTGTACAGGCATAGGACACACGTATAATCCGTTCTGAAACTGTAATCCACACGTAAAGTTGCTACTAAACCTTAGCGGTAATGTACTGTACAGGCATAGGACACACGTATAATCCGTTCTGAAACTGTAATCCACACGTAAAGTTGCTACTAAACCTTAGCGGTAATGTACTGTACAGGCATAGGACACACGTAAAGTTGCTACTAAACCTTAGCGGTGATGTACTGTACAGGCATAGGACACACGTATAATCCATTCTGAAACTGTAATCCACACGTAAAGTTGCTACTAAACCTTAGCGGTAATGTACTGTACAGGCATAGGACACACGTATAATCCGTTCTGAAACTGTAATCCACACGTAAAGTTGCTACTAAACCTTAGCGGTAATGTACTGTACAGGCATAGGACACACGTATAATCCGTTCTGAAACTGTAATCCACACGTAAAGTTGCTACTAAACCTTAGCGGTGATGTACTGTACAGGCATAGGACACACGTATAATCCGTTCTGAAACTGTAATCCACACGTAAAGTTGCTACTAAACCTTAGCGGTAATGTACTGTACAGGCATAGGACACACGTATAATCCATTCTGAAACTGTAATCCACACGTAAAGTTGCTACTAAACCTTAGCGGTAATGTAGTGTACAGGCATAGGACACACGTATAATCCATTCTGAAACTGTAATCCACACGTAAAGTTGCTACTAAACCTTAGCGGTAATGTACTGTACAGGCATAGGACACACGTATAATCCATTCTGAAACTGTAATCCACACGTAAAGTTGCTACTAAACCTTAGCGGTAATGTAGTGTACAGGCATAGGACACACGTATAATCCATTCTGAAACTGTAATCCACACGTAAAGTTGCTACTAAACCTTAGCGGTAATGTACTGTACAGGCATAGGACACACGTATAATCCATTCTGAAACTGTAATCCACACGTAAAGTTGCTACTAAACCTTAGCGGTAATGTACTGTACAGGCATAGGACACACGTATAATCCGTTCTGAAACTGTAATCCACACGTAAAGTTGCTACTAAACCTTAGCGGTGATGTACTGTACAGGCATAGGACACACGTATAATCCGTTCTGAAACTGTAATCCACACGTAAAGTTGCTACTAAACCTTAGCGGTAATGTACTGTACAGGCATAGGACACACGTATAATCCATTCTGAAACTGTAATCCACACGTAAAGTTGCTACTAAACCTTAGCGGTAATGTAGTGTACAGGCATAGGACACACGTATAATCCATTCTGAAACTGTAATCCACACGTAAAGTTGCTACTAAACCTTAGCGGTGATGTACTGTACAGGCATAGGACACACGTATAATCCGTTCTGAAACTGTAATCCACACGTAAAGTTGCTACTAAACCTTAGCGGTAATGTACTGTACAGGCATAGGACACACGTATAATCCGTTCTGAAACTGTAATCCACACGTAAAGTTGCTACTAAACCTTAGCGGTAATGTACTGTACAGGCATAGGACACACGTATAATCCATTCTGAAACTGTAATCCACACGTAAAGTTGCTACTAAACCTTAGCGGTAATGTACTGTACAGGCATAGGACACACGTATAATCCGTTCTGAAACTGTAATCCACACGTAAAGTTGCTACTAAACCTTAGCGGTAATGTAGTGTACAGGCATAGGACACACGTATAATCCATTCTGAAACTGTAATCCACACGTAAAGTTGCTACTAAACCTTAGCGGTAATGTACTGTACAGGCATAGGACACACGTATAATCCGTTCTGAAACTGTAATCCACACGTAAAGTTGCTACTAAACCTTAGCGGTAATGTACTGTACAGGCATAGGACACACGTATAATCCATTCTGAAACTGTAATCCACACGTAAAGTTGCTACTAAACCTTAGCGGTAATGTACTGTACAGGCATAGGACACACGTATAATCCATTCTGAAACTGTAATCCACACGTAAAGTTGCTACTAAACCTTAGCGGTAATGTACTGTACAGGCATAGGACACACGTATAATCCATTCTGAAACTGTAATCCACACGTAAAGTTGCTACTAAACCTTAGCGGTAATGTACTGTACAGGCATAGGACACACGTATAATCCATTCTGAAACTGTAATCCACACGTAAAGTTGCTACTAAACCTTAGCGGTAATGTACTGTACAGGCATAGGACACACGTATAATCCATTCTGAAACTGTAATCCACACGTAAAGTTGCTACTAAACCTTAGCGGTAATGTACTGTACAGGCATAGGACACACGTATAATCCATTCTGAAACTGTAATCCACACGTAAAGTTGCTACTAAACCTTAGCGGTAATGTACTGTACAGGCATAGGACACACGTATAATCCGTTCTGAAACTGTAATCCACACGTAAAGTTGCTACTAAACCTTAGCGGTAATGTACTGTACAGGCATAGGACACACGTATAATCCGTTCTGAAACTGTAATCCACACGTAAAGTTGCTACTAAACCTTAGCGGTAATGTACTGTACAGGCATAGGACACACGTATAATCCATTCTGAAACTGTAATCCACACGTAAAGTTGCTACTAAACCTTAGCGGTAATGTACTGTACAGGCATAGGACACACGTATAATCCGTTCTGAAACTGTAATCCACACGTAAAGTTGCTACTAAACCTTAGCGGTAATGTACTGTACAGGCATAGGACACACGTATAATCCATTCTGAAACTGTAATCCACACGTAAAGTTGCTACTAAACCTTAGCGGAAATGTACTGTACAGGCATAGGACACACGTATAATCCATTCTGAAACTGTAATCCACACGTAAAGTTGCTACTAAACCTTAGCGGTAATGTACTGTACAGGCATAGGACACACGTATAATCCATTCTGAAACTGTAATCCACACGTAAAGTTGCTACTAAACCTTAGCGGTAATGTACTGTACAGGCATAGGACACACGTATAATCCATTGTGAAACTGTAATCCACACGTAAAGTTGCTACTAAACCTTAGCGGTAATGTACTGTACAGGCATAGGACACACGTATAATCCGTTCTGAAACTGTAATCCACACGTAAAGTTGCTACTAAACCTTAGCGGTAATGTACTGTACAGGCATAGGACACACGTATAATCCGTTCTGAAACTGTAATCCACACGTAAAGTTGCTACTAAACCTTAGCGGTAATGTACTGTACAGGCATAGGACACACGTATAATCCATTCTGAAACTGTAATCCACACGTAAAGTTGCTACTAAACCTTAGCGGTAATGTACTGTACAGGCATAGGACACACGTATAATCCGTTCTGAAACTGTAATCCACACGTAAAGTTGCTACTAAACCTTAGCGGTAATGTACTGTACAGGCATAGGACACACGTATAATCCATTCTGAAACTGTAATCCACACGTAAAGTTGCTACTAAACCTTAGCGGTGATGTAGTGTACAGGCATAGGACACACGTATAATCCGTTCTGAAACTGTAATCCACACGTGAAGTTGCTACTAAACCTTAGCGGTAATGTACTGTACAGGCATAGGACACACGTATAATCCGTTCAGATAGATTCGAAGCCGACACTGTAATGAGAAAGTTTGTTGCATGTTTAGACCGGGCCGCACGCGAGCTCCACACCATTCCGTGTAACAATGCGAAAGCAAAGCAGTCGTTTATACAGTGCCTTTATCATTACGAGAACAATGAACGTAGTCTGGTGTACACACGCGTACACGGCGTATTATGGCATTAACATTCACTTTGTGCTGTGTTTAATGCAGTGTACACGATATTGGCATGTTTGTTTTGTGGTTCTTTTACGTTTGCTTGTTTATCTTATCTGACGTAATTTTTCGCAGCTTTAACAATATTTCGCTACTATTTTACGGGTTTTGCTTCCACCTCTGATTCTTTATAATATCCACCTTCAGCCCTTCTGTCTTCACTACCTTCCCTGCATGACATTGCCTCGCTTCCACTTTATTCACACTTCCCTCTTTAATATCGGACCTTCTGCTCCTTTAACTCTCTCTGAAATATTTCCCCTTTGTTTTCGTCTTCCGTAATACTGACGTTTTACCAAGCTTCTTCCAACTATTTAACTGTTTATTTTCACCCCTCAGTCCTTATAATATTCCACCCTATATCTTCAGCTCCCTTTCATGTTTCTTCTCCAAGCGCCATCGCTTCTTTCTAGTTTTCCACCTTCTTTGTATCGTTAGTACTGTCGTAGTTTTACCAAGCTTCTTCCAACGATTTAACTTTTTATTTTCACCCCTCAGTCCCTATAATATTCCACCCTATATCTTCAGCTCCCTTTCATGTTTCTTCTCCAAGCGCCATCGCTTCTTTCTAGTTTTCCACTTTCTTTGTATTGTTAGTATTGTCGTAGTTTTACCAAGCTTCTTCCAACGATTTAACTATTTATTTTCACCCCTCAGTCCCTATAATATTCCACCTTATATCTTCAGCTCCCTGTCATGTTTCTTCTCCAAGCGCCATCGCTTCTTTCTAGTTTTCCACCTTCTTTGTATCGTTAGTACTGTCGTAGTTTTACCAAGCTTCTTCCAACGATTTAACTATTTATTTTCACCCCTCAGTCCCTATAATATTCCACCCTATATCTTCAGCTCCATGTCATGTTTCTTCTCCAAGCGCCATCGCTTCTTTCTAGTTTTCCACTTTCTTTGTATCGTTAGTATTGTCGTAGTTTTACCAAGCTTCTTCCAACGATTTAACTGTTTATTTTCACCCCTCAGTCCTTATAATATTCCACCCTATATCTTCAGCTCCCTGTCATGTTTCTTCTCCAAGCGTTATCGCTTCTTTCTAGTTTTCCACCTTCTTTGTATCGTTAGTACTGTCGTAGTTTTACCAAGCTTCTTCCAACGATTTAACTATTTATTTTCACCCCTCAGTCCCTATAATATTCCACCCTATATCTTCAGCTCCATGTCATGCTTCTTCTCCAAGCGTTATCGCTTCTTTCTAGTTTTCCACTTTCTTTGTATCGTTAGTATTGTCGTAGTTTTACCAAGCTTCTTCCAACGATTTAACTGTTTATTTTCACCCCTCAGTCCTTATAATATTCCACCCTATATCTTCAGGTCCCTGTCATGCTTCTTCTCCAAGCGTTATCGCTTCTTTCTAGTTTTCCACTTTCTTTGTCTCGTTAGTATTGTCGTAGTTTTACCAAGCTTCTTCCAACGATTTAACTGTTTATTTTCACCCCTCAGTCCTTATAATATTCCACCCTACATCTTCAGGTCCCTGTCATGCTTCTTCTCCAAGCGCCATCGTTTCTTTCTAGTTTTCCACTTTCTTTGTATCGTTAGTATTGTCGTAGTTTTACCAAGCTTCTTCCAACGATTTAACTGTTTATTTTCACCCCTCAGTCCTTATAATATTCCACCCTATATCTTCAGGTCCCTGTCATGCTTCTTCTCCAAGCGCCATCGCTTCTTTCTAGTTTTCCACTTTCTTTGTATCGTTAGTATTGTCGTAGTTTTACCAAGCTTCTTCCAACGATTTAACTGTTTATTTTCACCCCTCAGTCCTTATAATATTCCACCCTATATCTTCAGCTCCCTGTCATGTTTCTTCTCCAAGCGTTATCGCTTCTTTCTAGTTTTCCACTTTCTTTGTATCGTTAGTACTGTCGTAGTTTTACCAAGCTTCTTCCAACGATTTAACTGTTTATTTTCACCCCTCAGTCCTTATAATATTCCACCCTATATCTTCAGCTCCCTGTCATGTTTCTTCTCCAAGCGCCATCGCTTCTTTCTAGTTTTCCACTTTCTTTGTATCGTTAGTACTGTCGTAGTTTTACCAAGCTTCTTCCAACGATTTAACTGTTTATTTTCACCCCTCAGTCCTTATAATATTCCACCCTATATCTTCAGGCCCCTGTCATGCTTCTTCTCCAAGCGTTATCGCTTCTTTCTAGTTTTCCACTTTCTTTGTATCGTTAGTATTGTCGTAGTTTTACCAAGCTTTTTCCAACGATTTAACTGTTTATTTTCATCCCTCAGTCCTTATAATATTCCACCCTATATCTTCAGCTCCCTGTCATGTTTCTTCTCCAAGCGTTATCGCTTCTTTCTAGTTTTCCACTTTCTTTGTATCGTTAGTATTGTCGTAGTTTTACCAAGCTTCTTCCAACGATTTAACTGTTTATTTTCACCCCTCAGTCCTTATAATATTCCACCCTATATCTTCAGGTCCCTGTCATGCTTCTTCTCCAAGCGCCATCGTTTCTTTCTAGTTTTCCACTTTCTTTGTATCGTTAGTATTGTCGTAGTTTTACCAAGCTTCTTCCAACGATTTAACTGTTTATTTTCACCCCTCAGTCCTTATAATATTCCACCCTATATCTTCAGGTCCCTGTCATGCTTCTTCTCCAAGCGTTATCGCTTCTTTCTAGTTTTCCACTTTCTTTGTATCGTTAGTATTGTCGTAGTTTTACCAAGCTTCTTCCAACGATTTAACTGTTTATTTTCACCCCTCAGTCCTTATAATATTCCACCCTATATCTTCAGGTCCCTGTCATGCTTCTTCTCCAAGCGCCATCGCTTCTTTCTAGTTTTCCACTTTCTTTGTATCGTTAGTATTGTCGTAGTTTTACCAAGCTTCTTCCAACGATTTAACTGTTTATTTTCACCCCTCAGTCCTTATAATATTCCACCCTATATCTTCAGGTCCCTGTCATGTTTCTTCTCCAAGCGTTATCGCTTCTTCCTAGTTTTCCACTTTCTTTGTATCGTTAGTATTGTCGTAGTTTTACCAAGCTTCTTCCAACGATTTAACTGTTTATTTTCACCCCTCAGTCCTTATAATATTCCACCCTATATCTTCAGTTCCCTGTCATGTTTCTTCTCCAAGCGCCATCGCTTCTTTCTAGTTTTCCACTTTCTTTGTATCGTTAGTACTGTCGTAGTTTTACCAAGCTTCTTCCAACGATTTAACTGTTTATTTTCACCCCTCAGTCCTTATAATATTCCACCCTATATCTTCAGCTCCCTGTCATGTTTCTTCTCCAAGCGCCATCGCTTCTTTCTAGTTTTCCACTTTCTTTGTATCGTTAGTACTGTCGTAGTTTTACCAAGCTTCTTCCAACGATTTAACTGTTTATTTTCACCCCTCAGTCCTTATAATATTCCACCCTATATCTTCAGCTCCCTGTCATGTTTCTTCTCCAAGCGTTATCGCTTCTTTCTAGTTTTCCACTTTCTTTGTATCGTTAGTACTGTCGTAGTTTTACCAAGCTTCTTCCAACGATTTAACTGTTTATTTTCACCCCTCAGTCCTTATAATATTCCACCCTATATCTTCAGCTCCCTGTCATGTTTCTTCTCCAAGCGCCATCGCTTCTTTCTAGTTTTCCACTTTCTTTGTATCGTTAGTACTGTCGTAGTTTTACCAAGCTTCTTCCAACGATTTAACTGTTTATTTTCACCCCTCAGTCCTTATAATATTCCACCCTATATCTTCAGCTCCCTGTCATGTTTCTTCTCCAAGCGCCATCGCTTCTTTCTAGTTTTCCACTTTCTTTGTATCGTTAGTATTGTCGTAGTTTTACCAAGCTTCTTCCAACGATTTAACTGTTTATTTTCACCCCTCAGTCCTTATAATATTCCACCTTACATCTTCAGCTCCCTGTCATGTTTCTTCTCCAAGCGCCATCGCTTCTTTCTAGTTTTCCACCTTCTTTGTATCGTTAGTACTGTCGTAGTTTTACCAAGCTTCTTCCAACGATTTAACTATTTATTTTCACCCCTCAGTCCCTATAATATTCCACCCTATATCTTCAGCTCCCTGTCATGTTTCTTCTCCAAGCGCCATCGCTTCTTTCTAGTTTTCCACTTTCTTTGTATTGTTAGTATTGTCGTAGTTTTACCAAGCTTCTTCCAACGATTTAACTATTTATTTTCACCCCTCAGTCCCTATAATATTCCACCTTATATCTTCAGCTCCCTGTCATGTTTCTTCTCCAAGCGCCATCGCTTCTTTCTAGTTTTCCACCTTCTTTGTATCGTTAGTACTGTCGTAGTTTTACCAAGCTTCTTCCAACGATTTAACTATTTATTTTCACCCCTCAGTCCCTATAATATTCCACCCTATATCTTCAGCTCCATGTCATGTTTCTTCTCCAAGCGCCATCGCTTCTTTCTAGTTTTCCACTTTCTTTGTATCGTTAGTATTGTCGTAGTTTTACCAAGCTTCTTCCAACGATTTAACTGTTTATTTTCACCCCTCAGTCCTTATAATATTCCACCCTATATCTTCAGCTCCCTGTCATGTTTCTTCTCCAAGCGTTATCGCTTCTTTCTAGTTTTCCACTTTCTTTGTATCGTTAGTATTGTCGTAGTTTTACCAAGCTTCTTCCAACGATTTAACTGTTTATTTTCACCCCTCAGTCCTTATAATATTCCACCCTATATCTTCAGGTCCCTGTCATGCTTCTTCTCCATGCGTTATCGCTTCTTTCTAGTTTTCCACTTTCTTTGTATCGTTAGTATTGTCGTAGTTTTACCAAGCTTCTTCCAACGATTTAACTGTTTATTTTCACCCCTCAGTCCTTATAATATTCCACCCTATATCTTCAGGTCCCTGTCATGCTTCTTCTCCAAGCGTTATCGCTTCTTTCTAGTTTTCCACTTTCTTTGTATCGTTAGTATTGTCGTAGTTTTACCAAGCTTCTTCCAACGATTTAACTGTTTATTTTCACCCCTCAGTCCTTATAATATTCCACCCTATATCTTCAGCTCCCTGTCATGTTTCTTCTCCAAGCGCCATCGCTTCTTTCTAGTTTTCCACTTTCTTTATATCGTTAGTACTGTCGTAGTTTTACCAAGCTTCTTCCAACGATTTAACTGTTTATTTTCACCCCTCAGTCCTTATAATATTCCACCCTATATCTTCAGCTCCCTGTCATGTTTCTTCTCCAAGCGCCATCGCTTCTTTCTAGTTTTCCACTTTCTTTGTATCGTTAGTATTGTCGTAGTTTTACCAAGCTTCTTCCAACGATTTAACTGTTTATTTTCACCCCTCAGTCCTTATAATATTCCACCTTATATCTTCAGCTCCCTGTCATGTTTCTTCTCCAAGCGCCATCGCTTCTTTCTAGTTTTCCACTTTCTTTGTATCGTTAGTATTGTCGTAGTTTTACCAAGCTTCTTCCAACGATTTAACTGTTTATTTTCACCCCTCAGTCCTTATAATATTCCACCCTATATCTTCAGCTCCCTGTCATGTTTCTTCTCCAAGCGTTATCGCTTCTTTCTAGTTTTCCACTTTCTTTGTATCGTTAGTATTGTCGTAGTTTTACCAAGCTTCTTCCAACGATTTAACTGTTTATTTTCACCCCTCAGTCCTTATAATATTCCACCCTATATCTTCAGCTCCCTGTCATGTTTCTTCTCCAAGCGTTATCGCTTCTTTCTAGTTTTCCACTTTCTTTGTATCGTTAGTATTGTCGTAGTTTTACCAAGCTTCTTCCAACGATTTAACTGTTTATTTTCACCCCTTAGTCCTTATAATATTCCACCTTATATCTTCAGCTCCCTCTCATGTTTCTTCTCCAAGCGCCATCGCTTCTTTCTAGTTTTCCACTTTCTTTGTATCGTTGGTATTGTCGTAGTTTTACCAATATTTTTCTGACAATTTATCCTTTCATTTTCACCTTTTATCTTTATATCTCTCCTGCCTCACTCTCTTCGATACTAGTCCTTCTACTCTAAATTGCTTCTCTCATACATTCTTACTTTTTATTTTCACCAAACATTGAAGTTTTACCAATGTTTTTCTAAAGATTTGCCTGATCATGATCACCTCTTATCCTTTATATCTCTCCTGCGCCATCCTATCATAAATGTCATTGCCTCGCTTTTACATTATTCCTCTTTGTTTTCACCTTCCGTTCTACCAATATCTTTTCACGATTAATCTGTCCATCCACTACCTCTTAAGCTTTATTCACCCCCACATCTATTCTCTTCACTCCCTGTCATTGCCTCCCGCATACACTCTTCCTCCGCCTTTACATTTTGTGTAATATTCTAACCTTGACCACTTATGGTTACCTTCCACATTTAGGATTAACATTTGGAGACCAAGCCTTTACAAACGTTTAAAACACACATTAATTTTCCCCGTATTATCTAATGTTACTAATCTTTTGTTTACGATTTATGCTTTCAGTTAGACCCCTTATTGTTTACTACCAACATCTCTTCAATATGACTATTGTTGCTTACAAAGGTAGGGACAAGGGATAATATAATCATCCCACCACGTGTCGGGATTGCCTGCTAGCAGCAGATACATTCTCTATCGGGATCAGTTGTAATGTTAACGGTTCCACTAATATATCTTGGCCATTCAGAAGAGCAGCTTCTCAGAGCTCTAGAGTATCCAAGCATACCTTAGTTTAATGTGTTAATTAATATGAAAAAAAACCTATAATTTGATGACATTTATATTTGCATTTAATAAAATTTGGAGTCGGTATGGAAGACTAAAATTCTGAAAATGTATTTTACTAATTCAGATTAAAATCATTTCATACATATTAGAGTACAACAAAAGTGCACAAACGATTGTTTTTAATGTTAAACAAAAATTGTTTAATTTAGATTTGAGTTTGATGTATTTTCAATATTGCCCGAACAGTACAATTTAATGTATAAATAATACGAACGTGAGGTATAAGATACAGTGTGTGAATGTGTGTGTGTGTGTGTGTGTGTGTGTGTGTGTGTGTGTGTGTGTGTGTGTGTGTGTGTGTGTGGGGGGTGTGTGTGTGTGTGTGTGTGTGTGTGTGTGTGTGTGTGTGTGTGTGTGTGTGTGTGTGTGTTAGTGTGTTTGCGTGTGTGTGTGTGTGTGTGTGTGTGTGTTAGTGTGTGTGCGTGTCTGTGTGCGCGCGCGCGCGCGCGCGTGTGTGTTTGTGTGTGCTAGTGTGTGTGTGTGTGTGTGTGTGCGCCCGCGTCCGTGTGTGTGTAATTTAAAATGTGTGTGTATTGGAAAGTTGGCGCAGTGCCAAAACGCACGAGACATTTAACATGAAGATTCATAGTTCGAATCCGGATAGACACCCAAAGTTTTATATGTAATTATTGAATAAATATTTGAAAACCATTTATTAACATCGATTGTCTTCCACTATAGGTTTAAAACAACGTATTTGTACTTGAATGGGTGAATAAAAATGTATTTTATTTTGATAATTTGTACAATATATATCAGGAGAGTGTTAGGTAATAGAAGGAATTTAAAAATACATTTTAACTAATTTAGGTTTTTTGTAATAGCAATTATATTTTAGTTTTGATAATGATCTTAATCTATAGTTATAAACAATATTCGAGCTGGATGGTGAGTTAAAGTTATAAACAAAATGAATATCCTAAATCACAATTATAAAACTTTAAATTTCATACCCGTTTCGATGACCTATGCTATCATCATCAGTGATGCTACTACAACTTTAACTCAACTCAACTCAAGTTAAAGTTATACGTTTGTAGTAGCATCACTGATGATGATGGCATAAGTTATCGAAACGCGCATTAAAATAAAGTTCTGTAATTGTGAGTTGTGAATATTTAATTTATTTATCATCTGTAAATGGTTAAAACGTTGAGTAGAAGATTAAATTAACTGTTTATTAAATCTTTTATCCCTGTATTTACTCATATTACTCTAAGCAGAAAAACCTTTGCGGCGAAAATACTCGTATAATTGTTTAGAGTAGGCGGTACTTGTATCTAAAGTTAACGTTTTTATATGAAATCAAAGAGAAATAAACAAGTTAAATATGCTTTTCCAGTTCATACTAATTTTTACTGTTATCTACTACCAATACATTCCTACCATGTAAAACTAATTTTGTTTACCCACTTGAAATACAACTTTGGTTATATAGGGCAAATACAGCCGGTTGCGTGCGCTGCCCCTTCATTTCACGCTATATGCAAATAACGTACACATTGATAGCCAAATTGCCGAGTATCGCCGTAGCATCCTTTCTAATCACGTATTGCATGCATGTACTTGAAATTCTGTCTCTCCATGTTTGTTAATGTATTTCTATGTTGTTCTGCTGTCATGTTTCTAATGTTCTCTGTTCGTGCACGACTGTCCGGAACGCAGCCCACAGTGACACCGTACATCTAGAATCGCGCCTTTGAAAGTAACTTTAATATAATAGTATTCCTGTATTTGTTTAATAATGCCATTGTAAAGCAAGAAAGCCATCATTTTACACTGAACAAAGCACTTGTTGGGAAAGCGAAATCACACAAATATTTTATAACATGTATACAAAGTGTAACATAACAGGAACGAAGTAAAACTTATAGCACATAATATACAAGTAACACGATCAGCAGAAGCTGTATGAGCTTTTCTGTTTCATATTTATTTAAACCTTGAATCTAATTAATCCTTGAATCTAACTAAACCTTGAATCTAATTAGACCTTGATTCTAACTAAATCTTAAATCTAAACCTTGAATCTAATTTAAACTTGAATCTAACTAAACCTTGAATCTAATTAGACCTTGAATCTAATTAAACCTTGAATCTAATTAAACCTTGATTCTGATTAATCCTTGAATCTAATTAAACCTTGAATCTAACTCAATCTTAAATCTAATTAGACCTTGAATCTAATTAAACCTTGAATCTAATTAGACCTTGAATCTAATTAGACCTTGAATCTAATTTAAACTTGAATCTAACTAAACATTGAATCTAATTAGACCTTGAATCTAATTAAACCTTGAATCTAATTAGACCTTGATTCTAATTAATCCTTGAATCTAATTAAACCTTGAATCTAATTAGACCTTGAATCTAATTAGACCTTGAATCTAATTTAAACTTGAATCTAACTAAACCTTGAATCTAATTAGACCTTGAATCTAATTAAACCTTGAATCTAATTAGACCTTGAATCTATTTAAACCTTGAATCTAATTAGACCTTGATTCTAATTAATCCTTGAATCTAATTAAACCTTGAATCTTATTAGACCTTGAATCTAACTAAACCTTGAATCTAATTAGACCTTGATTCTAATTAATCCTTGAATCTAATTAAACCTTGAATCTAATTAGACCTTGAATCTAATTAAACCTTGAATCTATTTAAACCTTGAATCTAATTAGACCTTGATTCTAATTAATCCTTGAATCTAACTAAACCTTGAATCTAATTAGACCTTGAATCTAATTAAACCTTGAATCTAATTAGACCTTGAATCTAATTAAACCTTGAATCTAATTAGACCTTGATTCTAATTAATCCTTGAATCTAATTAAACCTTGAATCTAATTAGACCTTGAATCTAATTAGACCTTGAATCTAATTTAAACTTGAATCTAACTAAACCTTGAATCTAATTAGACCTTGAATCTAATTAAACCTTGAATCTAATTAAACCTTGAATCTGACTAAACCTTGAATCTAATTAAACCTAGAATCTAACTAAACCTTGAATCTAATTAAACCTTGAATCTGACTAAACCTTGAATCTAATTAAACCTTGAATCTAACTAAACCTTGAATCTAATTAAACCTTGAATCTGACTAAATCTTAAATCTAAACCTTGAATCTAATTTAAACTTGAATCTAACTAAACCTTGAATCTAATTAGACCTTGAATCTATTTAAACCTTGAATTTAATTAAACCTTGAACCTAATTAAACCTTGAATCTAATTAAACCTTGAATCTAATTAAACCATGAATCTAATTGAATTTTTAATCTAATTGAACCTGGAATTTAACTAAAGCTTGAATTTAATTAATATGTACAGTGGCACCGTACATCTAGATCGCGTTTTTGGAAATATCTTTAATATAATAGTATTCCTGTATTTGCTTAATAATGCCATTGTAAAGCAAGAAAGCTATCATTTTACACTGAACGAAGCATTTGTCGTCTCAAACGGATTTTTTTGCGTAATTAATAATTTACAACTTGTGTGCCCTCAGTCGTTCGACAAATGTCGAAACGGTACTCAACTTCTCTCCCAACATTCGTTAACTTTTCTTCGGATATGGTTGTCTTGCTTCAATAATCTTGTTGTTTAAGTGGTTCAGATCGCGATTTTTGTGTGAATAAACAACGTTTTTGATGTCAAGCCTGGTGAGTGTGAAGTCTGGGCTGCTTGCAGGCCTATCCATCGAGCTCACAACATTTCGTTCAGAGCGTCCGTGACCAATGCACAGAAGTGTGGGGGAGCACCATCTTGTTGGAAGTGAGGTGATGAATGTTTTCAAGTTCATCTAGACCATTTCCAACAATCCTTACGCGGATTAATGAAACCGCGCCATTATTTTATGATAACCCTGTATATGGGCATTAGAAATTGTTATAAAAAAAATCAGTATACACAACTAACAATTATAAAACTTTAATTTCTTACGTGTTACTACTACTAGGCCTACTATGTGTTGGTCAAATGTTAAAAATTATCTACGCCAATTAAATATTTAATTTATTCCGACCCTTTTTTTAAAAAAAATCTTTTTTATTTAAAATTAGCCGATCCGGCAAACTTCGCCTAAAAGTCAATGAATAATGGCCGTGTTAACAGTAGCTAAAATTAATTTAGTATTTTATTAACATAATAATAGCTGACGTTATAGTAGTCGATCGAGAAAAGTGTGACAATAAAAGTTCTTGATTGAATGTTATTTCTTGAAGTGCACTCGGATGTACAATATTTTTTGTATATTATTTAAAATGTTGGAAAATAATTTCATATTGTTGAGTGTTGCCTAGCAACCACAATTTGAAATGAATTCAGTAAAATGTCTTAAGATCAGATAGAAAATCATATAATATGGTCTTTTGGCACTTGAAAATTGTATGTTGGAAATCATTGTTATACGCCAGAAAATCTCCCAGGAATGTACTCATTAATTTCCCAAAGTTTCATGGCGATCGGATCGGTGGCTTAGTAACGCACAAGGGTCATAGATGCATGCATACAAACATGTATATATAAGAAAATTAAAATATACTTTACTTGCCCGAATAGAAAATGAGCCTTTTTCTGATTATAGTTTTCTGATGTCAGATTTTGTAATGTGGGCTACAACTAAAACAAGTTTTCTTTACATATCCTTTATAGGTAAGATAAATTCCTGTCTTTATCCTCAATTCCTGGTTTTTATTGTCACTTGATGCGGGTCCTCATCTACCTCTTGTGGTAGTTAAAAAACTTTTGGCATATTTTATTGAAAACATACCTATTTTGTTCACGTTTTAAAATCGTTTGAAATTGTTTAAACGTTTTCACGTTTAAAATTTGGAATTTATCGATTTCCTAAACTTCATCGATATTGCACAAATACATTATACCTGTTTTTTGTCTTCAAGAATATGTAAGAAAAAAGAAACACGGCTGGAAAAATCAGGTCAATTTTTGTCAAAAAGTTTTGGTGATGATTATATTTTAAAATAGTTCATAAGAAAATTCGGAATTTATCGATTATCTAAATTTAATCTATATTGCAAAAACTCATTAGGCCCGGTGTGGGAGAAGTAATCAATAATACGGGAAAATTAAAAATTTAGTGCTAGCGCCCAAAAAATAAAAAAATATAAATTTTATCCCACTTTGCAAGACACACAGAAACTATAAAATCTATTTTTAAAATAGCACTATGCTATGCTACACTACAATATAGCTGCAATTTATCCAGTAAGGATAGGTTTGGTTATTTAAGAAAGTTTTCCAAGGCGAGCTAATAGGTTGACGGGTGAAGAGAAAGGTTGTCTCCGCCTTATGTGCAATATAGTTCGAGCCCACTTCCCTTCCTAATAGGCTAACTTACCTTGCGAAGCTGTGGGTTTTAAAAACCAAATATTTTCAACCTAATACTGAGATGAGACATGAGCTTAAATCATTGCTTTCGCGTCACACTATTTCTGAAACGTATACCTTACAACATATGATTTCATGTAACAGCTGATTTTATGTGATAGGTTATGTTGTAGAGCAGCCGTTTTACACGTAGATTATTATTAAATAGTTTAGATCAGTTATTAAACACATTAATTCATTTAAATTTTGATAAATAATAAACAATAAGTTATGTATTTTTAATCGAATTTTTGAAAGACAACCCCCTTTACCTGATTTCAACTTTTAAAAATTTGAATTCAGTTAACATTTTATAAATGTTTTTTTTTTATTACCTACATTATTTTATCATCATATATGCCCCTACAATAAATATTACTCTTTATTAAATACATTTCTCAAATAAAGACGTATAAATTGAATGAAGAATGTAAGAATTCATATTTTCGGCAATTTTCGTTGAAACGTTTGCGAAGCTATTAGCTCTGTTTTGTCATCGCTGCTTTCGGGACTCATTCCAGTGCCAGAGGCAAATACTCGCTCTTAGGTTAACTTCGCCAGTCTCGTTTACTCTTGGGTAACTTAGTAAAATAAAGTCACAAACGTTAATATTACGAGATTGTCTTTCTAGATGCAATAAACTAACTTTCGATTCTTTCCTCTTTGCTTTCCAACTCGATCCGTGTAGTCGTTTGTACAGTTCAAACTACGTTACCGTCCACTTGTAAAAAGTGTAGTTACAGTCAAGTGTGAACAAATTGTGAATTAAAATAAAGTGAAACCGTTGTGACAAGAGAAAACTCACTCTTAGATATTTTAATTTCACAACACAATACAACGCCCCCGAACAAAAGCCATCCAGAATGCAACGCCCTCTAAAAACCTTAAAAAGAAACAGGAAACAAATTCAGTCTTGGGGTTGATTAAAACTTGGTGCAAAGTAAAAAGAAACAAGATAACAAAGATCCACTCTACCGCCCTTCAAGGCGCAGCAGGTACGAACAATTCTTATCAACCGTATAGTAGCATATGCTCGCGACCCCTAGCCTACAGTAATTATTTTTCGCTTCCCTTATCTGCGTCGGGGGAGGCGAAATGCAGAGCCAGCTACAGTGCAGTGGCAGAATTTGCATATCACACGTTCAGGGTTGCCCGGGGGCGTGTTGCGTAAACGGCGTTAGGGGACAGTTTTATTTAATGATTACATAGGATACAGTTTAATCTTCCATTGTTGTAACGGCGAATTCATTGCTCTTTTAAACTCGGCGTTTATGTTACTTTGTGTCCATTTTTGCTTCTACGTTTGCAGCACGTAGTTAATATAGTCTGCGGCTAGATGTAAGCTCGACAGGTATCTGTATTTAAGCCATAGCTTCTAACTATCCCTGTCTTAGGGTGATCACGTATACGGTTGACGGTTTGTTTATAATTTAATACGTAAGGCGCAATAATGTTTCAATATCGCACCCTTAATATTAATTTTGGCATTCGCTATATGGAGAGACAACTCGACCTGCACTAACCATGGCTTCTCTCTATCCCTGTCTTAGGGTGATCACGTATACGGTTGACGGTTTGTTTATAATTTAATACGTAAGGCGCAATAATGTTTCAATATCGCACCCTTAATATTAATTTTGGCATTCGCTATATGGAGAGACAACTCGACCTGCACTAACCATGGCTTCTCTCTATCCCTGTCTTAGGGTGATCACGTATACGGTTGACGGTTTGTTTATAATTTAATACGTAAGGCGCAATAATGTTTCAATATCGCACCCTTAATATTAATTTTGGCATTCGCTATATGGAGAGACAACTCGACCTGCACTAACCATGGCTTCTCTCTATCCCTGTCTTAGGGTGACCACGTATACGGTTGACGGTTTGTTTATAATTTAATACGTAAGGCGCAATAATGTTTCAATATCGCACCCTTAATATTAATTTTGGCATTCGCTATATGGAGAGACAACTCGACCTGCACTAACCATGGCTTCTCTCTATCCCTGTCTTAGGGTGATCACGTATACGGTTGACGGTTTGTTTATAATTTAATACGTAAGGCGCAATAATGTTTCAATATCGCACCCTTAATATTAATTTTGGCATTCGCTATATGGAGAGACAACTCGACCTGCACTAACCATGGCTTCTCTCTATCCCTGTCTTAGGGTGATCACGTATACGGTTGACGGTTTGTTTATAATTTAATACGTAAGGCGCAATAATGTTTCAATATCGCACCCTTAATATTAATTTTGGCATTCGCTATATGGAGAGACAACTCGACCTGCACTAACCATGGCTTCTCTCTATCCCTGTCTTAGGGTGATCACGTATACGGTTGACGGTTTGTTTATAATTTAATACGTAAGGCGCAATAATGTTTCAATATCGCACCCTTAATATTAATTTTGGCATTCGCTATATGGAGAGACAACTCGACCTGCACTAACCATGGCTTCTCTCTATCCCTGTCTTAGGGTGATCACGTATACGGTTGACGGTTTGTTTATAATTTAATACGTAAGGCGCAATAATGTTTCAATATCGCACCCTTAATATTAATTTTGGAATTCGCTATATGGAGAGACAACTCGACCTGCACTAACCATGGCTTCTCTCTATCCCTGTCTTAGGGTGACCACGTATACGGTTGACGGTTTGTTTATAATTTAATACGTAAGGCGCAATAATGTTTCAATATCGCACCCTTAATATTAATTTTGGAATTCGCTATATGGAGAGACAACTCGACCTGCTCTAACCATGGCTTCTAACTATCCCTGTCTTAGGGTGACCACGTATACGGTTGACGGTTTGTTTATAATTTAATACGTAAGGCGCAATAATGTTTCAATATCGCACCCTTAATATTAATTTTGGAATTCGCTATATGGAGAGACAACTCGACCTGCACTAACCATGGCTTCTCTCTATCCCTGTCTTAGGGTGATCACGTATACGGTTGACGGTTTGTTTATAATTTAATACGTAAGGCGCAATAATGTTTCAATATCGCACCCTTAATATTAATTTTGGAATTCGCTATATGGAGAGACAACTCGACCTGCACTAACCATGGCTTCTCTCTATCCCTGTCTTAGGGTGACCACGTATACGGTTGACGGTTTGTTTATAATTTAATACGTAAGGCGCAATAATGTTTCAATATCGCACCCTTAATATTAATTTTGGAATTCGCTATATGGAGAGACAACTCGACCTGCACTAACCATGGCTTCTCTCTATCCCTGTCTTAGGGTGACCACGTATACGGTTGACGGTTTGTTTATAATTTAATACGTAAGGCGCAATAATGTTTCAATATCGCACCCTTAATATTAATTTTGGAATTCGCTATATGGAGAGACAACTCGACCTGCTCTAACCATGGCTTCTAACTATCCCTGTCTTAGGGTGACCACGTATACGGTTGACGGTTTGTTTATAATTTAATACGTAAGGCGCAATAATGTTTCAATATCGCACCCTTAATATTAATTTTGGAATTCGCTATATGGAGAGACAACTCGACCTGCACTAACCATGGCTTCTCTCTATCCCTGTCTTAGGGTGATCACGTATACGGTTGACGGTTTGTTTATAATTTAATACGTAAGGCGCAATAATGTTTCAATATCGCACCCTTAATATTAATTTTGGAATTCGCTATATGGAGAGACAACTCGACCTGCACTAACCATGGCTTCTCTCTATCCCTGTCTTAGGGTGACCACGTATACGGTTGACGGTTTGTTTATAATTTAATACGTAAGGCGCAATAATGTTTCAATATCGCACCCTTAATATTAATTTTGGAATTCGCTATATGGAGAGACAACTCGACCTGCTCTAACCGTGGCTTCGGAAGTGCGGAAGTGGAGGATCGCACGCAGTAAAGATGGACAATACAGAAGCCGTTTGCTTCACCAGCGATCGAACTTATCCTGTCGCACAGATCTTTCTAAGTAACAATCCCATAGCACGGAACCCCATGGTGAAGTATCTAGGGGTGACGCTAGGCACAGTTCAATAGGCCTATTAAAGAGCTGTACGTAATACGGCTTGTAACACTAAGAATCGAGCAAGCCATTCAATATGAAATAAGTACCAGCTTTTTAATTATTAAAAATTTAATTTGTTTAAAATAAAGTTAAAAGCCAGCAAGTAATTTTATAAAAAGGGCATTATAATTATCATTTTAAATTACAAGCGATAACACAGTGAATACATTTAACATAGGCTGTGAGATACTATTGGATTTAAGAGTAACCACTGTTAGTTTGTAAAGTTTTACTAAAGAAACTCTGGAAAGTCATCAAACTCTCATTATTTAAAAAAGTAAATTAGTAATAAATCTCTTGGTAAAAGTTTAATTTAATAATTCAGTGTTTTTATTGTTTCTTTGATATAAAAAATCTTTTATTAATTTTAATCTCTTCAACAGATTTTGCTCCCAACAGCAAATTTATTTGATAAAATATTTAATAATAATACTAAATTTAAAATATTTTTCAACTTAAGCAAACACTGATTTGTTAGGGTTGATTCAGGTACTGTAAGTGGAAGTTTGCACACAACGTGGCGCTATATTATTTAACGCGTGCGCGTGTATTTATTTTTTTATTGTTTTACAGTAGTATGTATTAACATTGATAATGACCATAATGAAAATGATTGTAACTGTAATGGAAATATTACATCGACTATTTACTCATCTTGTCCTAAATATTTCTTATTAGATACAAATAATAGATTCATTTTATTACTGTCGATGGATTAGCTTAAGGGAGCTGTCCCACCCAGCTACCTTATATTGCAGCAGGCGATAATCTTTTACTGTAGAACCAGAATATCCTTAATCATCCTACGAACACACGTTATTCTAACAGCAATTTATTGCACTCATCTTATACGCCACTTGTTTAATACAAACCGTCGCGTGCTCTACGGGTCGCATTATTTCATTTTTACACGATTTCATTTCCTCGAGCATCTGTCCGGCACATTATACATACACTAAGTTATACGGGATAATTTCCTTTTGCCAGCTGTAACGCCAGTCAATTGTTTGTAGAGCGCAAACGTGACATAAATTTTCGATTGCTAGAATAATAATACGTTCGATTCTATAAAAGCAACCGGTCAGCGAGATTTATTTGGCCGTATTTCGAGCGGTCGATGGATGCTGTAAGTACGTGGAAAGCAGCCAATAGAACTTAAAAAATTACAGTTGTAAGTTATATACGTACCGAAACACTTTAAAATTTATAATAGTTTAATAAAGTGAAGATATAGACTGGTCTCTAACTATTTATATTTATAAAATTTTGTTTTATCTTTGAGATTGTTGCTAACGCATTTCGGCTGGATTACATCTTCTTAAACCCTAAATTTTCAGATTCAGAAATGAATAGAAAACAAAACTGGTAACTCTGGTATAGTCTGCTACAAATAAAAGACTATGCCAAACTAGAAAACAAAACTGGTAACTCTGGTATAATCTGCTGCAAATAAAAGACTATACCAAACTAGAAAACAAAACTGGTAACTCTGGTATACTCTGCTGCAAATAAAAGACTAAGCCAAACTAGAAAACAAAACTGGTAACTCTGGTATACTCTGCTGCAAATAAAAGACTATGCCAAACTAGAAAACAAAACTGGTAACTCTGGTATAGCTGCTACAAATAAAAGACTATGCCAAACTAGAAAACAAAACTGGTAACTCTGGTATAGTCTGCTACAAATAAAAGACTATGCCAAACTAGAAAACAAAACTGGTAACTCTGGTATAGCTGCTACAAATAAAAGACTATGCCAAACTAGAAAACAAAACTGGTAACTCTGGTATAGCTGCTACAAATAAAAGACTATGCCAAACTAGAAAACAAAACTGGTAACTCTGGTATAGTCTGCTACAAATAAAAGACTATGCCAAACTAGAAAACAAAACTGGTAACTCTGGTATAGCTGCTGCAAATAAAAGACTATGCCAAACTAGAAAACAAAACTGGTAACTCTGGTATAGCTGCTACAAATAAAAGACTATGCCAAACTAGAAAACAAAACTGGTAACTCTGGTATAGTGTGCTGCAAATAAAAGACTATGCCAAACTAGAAAACAAACCTGGTAACTCTGGTATAGTCTGCTACAAATAAAAGACTATGCCAAACTAGAAAACAAACCTGGTAACTCTGGTATAGTGTGCTGCAAATAAAAGTCTATGCCAAACTAGAAAACAAACCTGGTAACTCTGGTATAGTCTGCTACAAATAAAAGACTATGCCAAACTAGAAAACAAACCTGGTAACTCTGGTATAGTCTGCTACAAATAAAAGACTATGCCAAACTAGAAAACAAACCTGGTAACTCTGGTATAGTCTGCTACAAATAAAAGACTATGCCAAACTAGAAAACAAACCTGGTAACTCTGGTATAGTCTGCTACAAATAAAAGTCTATGCCAAACTAGAAAACAAACCTGGTAACTCTGGTATAGTCTGCTACAAATAAAAGACTATGCCAAACTAGAAAACAAAACTGGTAACTCTGGTATAGTCTGCTGCAAATAAAAGTCTATGCCAAACTAGAAAACAAACCTGGTAACTCAGGTATAGTCTGCTACAAATAAAAGACTATGCCAAACTAGAAAACAAACCTGGTAACTCAGGTATAGTCTGCTACAAATAAAAGTCTATGCCAAACTAGAAAACAAACCAGGCAAAATCTACTAAAAGGAGGAACTAATACAAATTTTCCTTTTTGGGGTTAAGTAATAATAGGCTAATCTGTGACAGAAATAAACGCACAAGATTACACCATGAAACATATGTCCCCAGCAAAACGTGTGCCGTCTACAATTTTTATCAGTGCCATCTCATTGTTGACGTCAGTGGCATTGTTGTGGAAACAGTATTGTTGCGTTTAAACATTTTATTGTTAGACTTCAAACACTAAATATTTAGTACAGTAGTAAAATTACAATAAAACAATTGTATTGACAATGATACCAATGCCAGTCTGCTTTTATTTGTAGCAGACTATACCAGAGTTGCCAGGTTTGTTTTATAGTTTGGCATAGTCTTTTATTTGTAGCAGACTATACCAGAGTTACCAGGTTTGTTTTATAGTTTGGCATAGTCTTTTATTTGCAGCAGACTATACCAGAGTTGCCAGGTTTGTTTTCTAGTTTGGCATAGTCTTTTATGATCATTACATCATCATCAGAGGGTTCTGATACTATATACACACAATCTAAATAGCTTTTTGCAATACAAAAGTCAGTCTAGTTTGTAATTTTATGCTAATAACCTTTCAGGATTGTATTTTTATTGTAATAGGACCCACTGATGATGTCATATTCATAAAATGTACACAAGGGTTTAATTGTGGTAACTTTATGTATTAGTTATTTGTGATGCATTTTTCTGGTATTGAGTTTGTTATCAATAGTTTTATTGTTAGAGTGTTTATTTTTCATGTATATATTTAGCGTATTGTTAGCAAAAGCCAACGTTAGTTCCGTTTAAAAGGAGTATGCATTAATGTTTAAGACTTTATTGTTTAAAAATCCCTTTTATTGTTACTAAAATACTAAATTAGTTAAGCAATGGTAACACGTCATTCATTGACTTTTAGGCGAAACAAAGTTTGCCGGGTCAGCTACTATATATACAGTATATGGAAAAGGAGAGTGTAAACTAATAGACAGAATTAAAAAAGACCGAACTGTCTTTTAACTACAAATATTCTTTGAGCTTAGCTTGTGAGGTTTTGTTAAAACAAATAAAATACATACACAAAACTCACAAATTAATTATTTATGTATCCATACGCGTTTCAATGACGAAGTCATCATCATCTGTGAGTGTTGTTACTACAAACTTTACTTTACACCTCTTGTAAGTTAGAGTTTGTAGTAGCAACACCCACTGATGATGATGACTTTGTCATTGAAACGTGTTTGAGTTATTAAATGAATAATTTGTGAGTTTTGTGTATGTCTCGCGTTAAATAAGTTACATGATTCATAACGCTGTAAGAATTAGACGCCAATAAAAAAGTGCTTAAGTTCGTTTCATACCAATTCGCTTTAAAATTACAAGCTCTTTCTTAGCTCTAGTATACTTTCAAGCTCATATCGATATCATCTATTTAGGAACGACAATGTATGCAATATTATTTCCTCCCATTTGGTTTAAAATGAGTGATAACATATAATTTCATGAAACAGCCGATTTTGTAATAGGTTGCGTGGTAGAACAGCTGTTTATCGCATATGTTACGTTACTTTATTTATAATAATTGCAATGATTTAATAAAAAATCAACTAAAATAAATTTTTTCTGTTCACCTAAGTAGGTGAACTTGAGTTTTAACTTATTTTTTTAAATATTATTTGTTTAATAGGATTTACAATTTTTTTTAATAAGATATTTTTTAATTCTTTAACGTTTATTGGATGACACAGTTTTTAAAAAAAGTAATAATTCATAAATTTAATTTAATAAATTAATTTAGTTTTATATTGGGGAAAACCGTTTCACAAATTAGGTAATGCATGCAATATAGTTATTTTAACTAAATGCATTACACTAAGTGATAACATATAATCTCTTGATACATCTGATTTTATGTTGTAGGTTATGTGGTAGACCAGCTGTCTTAACTCATAGGTTATGTTACTTTATTTATATTAGTTATAATTATATAAAAAGTGTCTTAACTCATAGGTTATGTTACTTTATTTATACTAGTTATAATTATATAAAAAGTGTCTTAACTCATAGGTTATGTTACTTTATTTATATTAGTTATAATTATATAAAAAGTGTCTTAACTCATAGGTTATGTTACTTTATTTATATTAGTTATAATTATATAAAAAGTGTCTCAACTCATAGGTTATGTTACTTTATTTATATTAGTTATAATTATATAAAAAGTGTCTTAACTCATAGGTTATGTTACTTTATTTATATTAGTTATAATTATATAAAAAGTAACTAAAATAAAGGTTGTTTCTGTAGGAGTTGACTTTAAAAATGTTTGTTTAACTTGTTTTTTACAATAATGATGAGGATAATTATTGCTAGGTATGGATATAAAAACTACTTTTATTTTATTTACACATTGTCACGTTTAATTCCATAATTCTACTCTTACTAAGCTATTTTTGGATTACAAAGATGTCCGTTCACTTCTGATAGTTAGTTCTTCTTTGTCTTCAGCACGTTTACCCAGCCCTTTTATTCATAATATGTTGCAAAGAACCATTTAGCACTAAATATTTACAAACATATTTCACCTTCTATACTAATTTACAATGAATTATTGCCAGTGTTGATATCATATCTGACATTTTCACTTGAAATGACTGGCTGTAGATATTTTCTCGTATAATCGCTTAGATAACGCTGTAGCCTGATCCGCACATGGGCCGCATTGACATCAGCTGTTTTAGCAATAATAAGGTTGAGGCGGCGGCGTAATTAGAAGATGTCGGAGAGATAATTACAGGCGTGGGACATCAATACACCTGCGTCAGGAGTTACAAAGCGAGGGTCGTTGATATTAGCTTGCAGTAAAGTTACTTACAGTGTTTACGTAGGTTATCACCCACGGCTGAAAGGATAAGATCGCAAGGACGATCTTTAGTCTCCTTTACCCAATACGTTTTACATCCACGTGATGAAGTGTTAGTCTTTGCTATGAGTTGGCCTTTTATTGTTAACATTATCTAGGCACGCTTTACCTTATCTATTGACGTTTATCCGCAACCATTTAATTATTGCCTTTATAAAGGTATCCTGTAGGGGTTCTACAGTCCAGTTAATAAACCTCCTGCCCCTACGAATCCAATCTCAAACTCGTTACTAGCGTCAGGCCCCTAGACGGGGGGCTTGTTGTCCCGACCAGTGGTACCGGTATGTAAGAGTCTTTCGCCCTTACTATAATGCCTTGACTGGACACCGGCCCGCCACTGGGACGAGACGAACTTACCCAGTGACACCAGTTCGGCCGCTCTTCCAGAACTACTCCACTTTCGGTTGGCCTTACCTAAGGGACGGACCCCCAGACTAGGGACTTGGTTGGAGGAGCATAATCCAAGAACATATGCCCGCACATATATAAAGATATCCTTTCACACCTCCAAAATGTAAATTAATTAACATTGTTCCCTAAGTAGAGGATTCCGTTTGACGAAGGCGAGGAATACGGAGCCTTTGTATTACTCAAAATAAATACAACAAAACACTCTTAAGATTTTGCAGACAACCAATGAATATTGGAAAGCTAGGTGGATATGGACAAATTTAGCACATGATTCAAATTCCTTGATTGAATAACAATTTATTCCAGTACCTCAGCAAGAAATTCATACTCGTTTTGTGAGGGAGGGTTGTAGTGTGGATGAATTCTTTTACCTCCAATTTACAATTTTAAAATTAAATCCCAGTATAGATAGGTCTATCTGACTGATACAAAAGTTGACAAGTAAATGAGTTATATTAGTCCCTAATTTAAATGAATCTCAAGTTTAAATACAGTTCCCAATGAACGTTAAATTTAAGTAAGTTACATGTATAGTGTGGTAATTATTTAGAGAAGGCTCAATGCTTCCAAGAATTACGAGGTCATAAGAGCGAACTTTAAATTTTAATTTTCACAATTATAAATCTTCCCCGAAATTTCAGCTATTCTATCATCGATATAAGGTCCATTTCTGCGTTCTTTAGGAGTTCCTTTTGAATATGCAGCCATTGTCATACCAAGTTACTCAATTTTATATAACAGAGAAGCTCAAGCTTTATATGGAGAGCTAGTAGTTATAAAGAGAGCAAATTCCTAGCCAACACTAGTGTACATCGTCATCATCATCGTCATCACAAAGACCACCATCATAGCTAAAACGTCCCAGCACTACCTCCATCTGCACCACCACACCATCATCACCAAGACCACCATCATAGCTACAACGTCACCAACACTACCTCCACCTGCACCACCACACTATCATCACCAAGACCACCATCATAGCTAAAACGTCACCAACACTACCTCCACCTGCACCACCACACTATCATAGCTAAACGTCCACAACACTACCTCCACCCGCACCACCATACCCCCATCATAATCATCACCAAGACCCCCATCATAGCTAAAACGCCCCTAACAATACCTTCGCCTGCACCACCACACCATCATCGGCAATGTCGCCACCACCTCCAGTTGACTGCTATTTTCTCGCATAACAGTCAAGTAACACAGGATTCTCTGAATTCCAAACAAATTCTGACATGTTACTTATTACAATGGTCGACTAACTTCTTAAACCCACCGGCTACTGTTACTTTTATGACAAACATCTTTTAAATGCATAATATACTAAAACTTCTGATTTTAATTCCTTCTATTGGTTCACACTGTCCTTATGTATATCTTGATCAAGTTTTCAGTCATTAATAAAACACTTTTTTTATTCATCCACTCAAGTTCAAATATATATTTTTGAACCTGTACTGTATGACAATTGATATTAATACAGCTTTTTTTAAAAAAATATTCAATAATTAAACATTTAATAAAGCTGTTGTACAAGTCGGATTGGAACTGAATCATAGATGTTTAAAATCCAGTACTTAGGGATTGATCCAACTTCTCGTAGCTAGAAATGCATTATATATACAACATATACTTAAAGACGTAGGCCTATATGAAATTTGGTTTTGAAAAGAAACTACAATAGAATGCAAGTGACGATTAGAGTA
>JBAIZL010000003.1:144343378-144355878 GCA_036971475.1 Prosapia bicincta
CCATCGTTCTTTCTTCTTCAACATTTATACATGATATGCTGGCGACAGTCTTACGGACATGATTGACTATAGAATAGAAGATATTTGCTTTCGTCTTTGCTTTTCTTTCTTCTCATTTAATCTTCATAAACGTCTTGTAGCATCCAACAACATGCTTACACTAACATCCAACAACATACTTACACTGGCAGTCAACAATATGCTTACACTAGCATCCAACAACTTGCTTACACTAGCATCCAACAACAAGCTTACACTAGCATCCAACAACATGCTTACACTAGCATCCAACAACATACTAACACTAGCATCCAACAACATGCTTACACTAGCATCCAACGACATGCTTACACTAGCATCCAACAACATGCTTACACTAGCATCCAACAACATGCTTACACTAGCATCCAACAACATGCTTACACTAGCATCCAACAGCATGCTTACACTAGCATCCAACAACATGCTAACACTAGCATCCAACGACATGCTAACACTAGCATCCAACGACATGCTTACACTAGCATCCAACAACATGCTTACACTAGCATCCAACAACATGCATACACTAGCATCCAACAACATGCTTACACTAGCATCCCACACCATGCTTACAGGTTTTTCCAACTGGAACATTCAGTTTATGAATGCCTTTACATTGGTGTCATATCTTCTAGTAAAGTTTACACAAATTTTGTCTTTTATAATTTCATCCACCATTTATTAGTTGAGTTTTGTTGCTACTATTCGGTTAATACTGTATAACTTTCACTAGTACCAATAAATTCCCCGTCATCAGCACTTGTGTAGTAGAGATACCCATGACGGATACGCTCGACTGTTCCACTACAATCCCTCAAACAGACAGAACGCTCTTGTTTGTACAAAATGTGATTAAAAATCACAACTATTTTAAAACTAGATTTTGTAAAGTGTTTTTTTTTTCTACTCTAAAAGCAATAAAATTGCTCTGTATATAATGACTTAGTGCCTGGGAATTTTTCTTCTCGTACAACCTGCACAGCCTCACAAAACACAACAATGAGTAGCACAGTGTGAGTTCGTCTAATTGCGTTGGCGTTGGAATTTACCCCAGAACTATTGGCTTGCATTAAATTTATTACAAACATTAGCCTCAAATTGGAAACAGCTGTGAAACGGTTTCACATTATGGGTTATAATGTTGACGACCGCTTTACTGGCCTTCACAGTAACTGCTGCTGTGAGATACGGAAATAGTTTAGTGTATTTGGTTAAGTGTTGCGGTTTACTACTGTATTGCATTTAATACTGTTTTATTGCATTTTCTTCCAATAATGTGTGTACAGACACACGCGCGCGCGCGCGCGCACACACACACACACACACATACTCTCTCTCTCTCTCTCTCTCTCTCTCTCTCTCTCTCTATATATATATATATATATATATATATATATATATATATATATATATATATATATATATATATATCTTGGTCAGGCATTTTATTATCCATTTTCACATATTGTGTGCGTTCAGATGATGGATATAACATGGGTTTATAACCACATAACAAGGTAACACATGGCTACTAACGAAGCGAAAAGAGTTCATTACCTCCAGGGAGGATCCAGTTGATTGACCTTTCCCTCACACTCTTTGCCAGTTCTCGTTTCATGTCTTTCTGGAACTACACTTTATGGCGAAGCTGAATGTGAATGTGCTTGGATGGACGTGAAGATTGTACGTACTTAAAGAGATGGCAGCACTGCGCCCCTGGCAGGCAAGAGTCAGGTTCCTTGTTTCTTTGGCTTTGTACTATGACATGGATTTCCCAGCCAGCCCTTCTGGAGGCATTCGAGTAGATTTCTATAACATGGTGTCCGTTGGAGTTCCATAGACTAGGGGTACTCAAACTGTGGTACGCGTACCCTTTGGGGGCACGCGAAAATTTTCGGGGGTAACGCGGGGCAGGTTAATGAAAAATTTAATCATTTTTATTTCTTTTTGTATCTTATTCAACAAAGGTTATAATTTAATAATGGAATCTAATTGAATACTTGTAGGGTCGCATTAGGGTGCATTAGGTTTATGTCACTATTTCTTAAAGGTTTTCAAATACATTGTTTGTTATGTAAGAAGGGTTTTGCAATTTAACAGCACCAAGGGGGTACGCAAAATTTTTATTTTTCATTAAGATTTTTAAAAACTATTGAGAACGCCTACCATAAAGCAATGCATACACGACTAGCATACGATAACCATGCAAATATTTGGATCTCAAGTGAATAACGTGTGAGTCCTCCAGAACAGTTCAGTATTAAGCCGCCCTAGAAGAATAGAACCGAGCTGAAACAAGACTGTAGTCACTTCCCGTTCCTGAACGTAGTTACAAACACATTCTACGACTTGTGACTTGCCTTTGGTAGTTTGAGCAATAACTCTCCCCTGACAATTTCAATGTCCAAGAGAATGGTGTCTTTGGGCGCAGTTTAAATGAAGTCGCTATTTTCGATTGTGACGAATGGTCATGCGCAGAAACAAATAAATTGGGCGAGCAAATATATCTATAACAAACTGTATAATTTTTGTTTTGTTCCCCATGTCAGTTTAAATGCTTTTACCGTACATCGTTTAGCCAAATATCGGTGTTGTTAGTGTATTGAAGGTTAGTCCAGAATAGGGCCTAGTCTCGAACGAGACGAATTAGAGGTTATTTAGACATTTCTAACTCATTTTGCTTATTAATTTTTTCATACATCTGTTTTAAAATAAATGAATAATTTCCAGTGACAACTTCATAGGCTGTCCCTATGTTACAGCAAGAATCTCACTTCCACAATATTTTTTTAATAAAGCACTCATTGTAAGACGCATATTCAAGAAACATTCAAAAATACCCCAACTTAGTAACGACCCGAGATCAGTTCCACCGAACGTGTCTCTGTAACAAACTTTTTACTCAAAACCAAGCGCCCCTCTTCTAATAGATTTGTCACCCGCTTGACGCACCCTCACACCTCTCCATCGACACCGCGTCAGGGTACTTTACATGGTTCGAAACTTTTCTCTCCTTCACGCTCCGGAGGGTTGACAAATTTTTCCTACAGAAAAATATTCTATGATTGACGATATTAAGGAGCACAAAAACGTAACGGGAATGATATTTCACGGTTTCACAAATCAAGGAAAGAGGGAGAGAATGTCAGAAGGAGGAAATGTGTCTGCGTTGATTAAATCCGCCTGTCACCTGCAACGCGACAAATTGCAAACAATCAAGCTCCGCGCCTCGCCGCTCTTCTATGTTCGGCGTCTTCTCAAATTTTACACATTAAGTACGTAAATATATGGATCGTCAGTTTTGTCTTCTAAAGTTATGGTTGACCGCCAGTTTCACTTATTCCTGCCCGCAACACAAGGGCCATTCCTATTGAAAAAATCTTTTAGTTTGTTCTGTAAAATTTCTTTTTCATCTTTATAATCTCGTTTTAGTTATCGCTAAAACTGTCAGAGAGCGCACATCACTCATTAAGGAAATACTTAATAAGTTTTCCTTCACTCGCCGTAAGGATACTGAACCGCATGCGCATGTGAGACGGAGGTAGCTCGCTAGAGGTTTGGCTGCCACGAGGGCTGAGCGGGCTTTGGGGGCCCAGACCCGGGGAATAAACTCAACATAAGCCTCTACTACCCGTACACACGAGTAGCTTGACGTATCACACTCCTAAACTCTCTCTCTCTCTCTCTCTCTCTCTCTCTCTCTCGCAATACTCCTTTACGCTTCTGTAATGATGTATAAAATGCTGGAATACATCCCACGACCGAATTACTGGATAAAACGAGAGGACCCTGCATTTCTTCTCCAATTCACCTCATCACAAGTGAAGGTATTGTGATCTTGCTCGATACTCGATTTGGGGTAGTTTTATAATTCGTTAGTTATTAATTGTCCGGTGATTTTCTTTTTAAACACTTCAGTTGTCATCAACTTCATTCTACATTTTGCTTGATCATTGTATGAGTATCAGCTGATATCATTTTAAACATAGATTCAACAGCTAACAGTTTGTGCAATATTATCAACTAGTTTAAACATAGATTCAACAGCTAACAGTTTGTGCAATATTGTCAACTAGTTTAAACATAGATTCAACAACTAACAGTTTGTGCAATATTGTCAACTAGTTTAAACATAGATTCAACAGCTAACAGTTTGTGCAATATTGTCAACTAGTTTAAATGTAGATTCAACAGCTAAGAGTTTGTGCAATATTGTCAACTAGTTTAAACATAGATTCAACGGCTAACAGTTTGTGCAATATTGTCAACTAGTTTAAACATAGATTCAACAGCTAACAGTTTGTGCGATATTGTCAACTAGTTTAAACATAGATTCAACAGCTAACAGTTTGTGCAATATTGTCAACTAGTTTAAACATAGATTCAACAGCTAAGAGTTTGTGCAATATTGTCAACTAGTTTAAACATAGATTCAACAGCTAACAGTTTGTGCAATATTGTCAACTAGTTTAAATGTAGATTCAACAGCTAACAGTTTGTGCAATATTGTCAAATAGTTTAAACATAGATTCAACAGCTAACAGTTTGTGCAATATTGTCAACTAGTATAAACATAGATTCAACAGCTAACAGTTTGTGCAATATTGTCAACTAGTTTAAACATAGATTCAACCGCTAACAGTTTGTGCAATATTGTCAACTAGTTTAAACATAGATTCAACAGCTAACAGTTTGTGCAATATTGTCAACTAGTTTAAACATAGATTCAACAGCTAACAGTTTGTGCAATATTGTCAACTAGAAAGTAATGGCCTCGGAGTACGTCGGGATGCGTGGAAAACTAAGACTCCAATTAGGATTCAACAGCTAACAGTTTGTGTAATATTGTCAACTAGAAAGTAATGGCCTCGGAGTACGTCGGGATGCGTGGCAAACTAAGACTCCAATTAGGATTCAACAGCTAACAGTTTGTGCAATATTGTCAATTAGAAAGTAATGGCCTCGGAGTACGTCGGGATGCGTGGCAAACTAAGACTCAAATTAGGATTCAACAGCTAACAGTTTGTGTAATATTGTCAACTAGAAAGTAATGGCCTCGGAGTACGTCGGGATGCGTGGCAAACTAAGACTCCAATTAGGATTCAACAGCTGACAGTTTGTGTAATATTGTCAACTAGAAAGTAATGACCTCGGAGTACGTCGGGATGCGTGGCAAACTAAGACTCCAATTAGGATTCAACAGCTGACAGTTTGTGTAATATTGTCAACTAGAAAGTAATGGCCTCGGAGTACGTCGGGATGCGTGGCAAACTAAGACTCAAATTAGGATTCAACAGCTAACAGTTTGTGTAATATTGTCAACTAGAAAGTAATGGCCTCGGAGTACGTCGGGATGCGTGGCAAACTAAGACTCAAATTAGGATTCAACAGCTGACAGTTTGTGTAATATTGTCAACTAGAAAGTAATGGCCTCGGAGTACGCGGGATGCGTGGCAAACTAAGACTCAAATTAGGATTCAACAGCTAACAGTTTGTGTAATATTGTCAACTAGAAAGTAATGGCCTCGGAGTACGTCGGGATGCGTGGCAAACTAAGACTCAAATTAGGATTCAACAGCTAACAGTTTGTGTAATATTGTCAACTAGAAAGTAATGGCCTCGGAGTACGTCGGGATGCGTGGCAAACTAAGACTCAAATTAGGATTCAACAGCTGACAGTTTGTGTAATATTGTCAACTAGAAAGTAATGGCCTCGGAGTACGTCGGGATGCGTGGAAAACTAAGACTCCAATTAGGATTCAACTATTCACAATGACAATGTACTTAATATGAAGATCAGTATGAATTGGATAATACAATTTACCGTGGCATGCCCAGCATGTTCTTCCTCGGTCACCAAGAACGCGAGAAGGTCCTCTCTGAATATGTTCTCCCTCGGTCACCAAGAACGCGAGAAGGTCCTCTCTGAATATGTTCTCCCTCGGTCACCAAGAACGCGAGAAGGTCCTCTCTGAATATGTTCTCCCTCGGTCACCAAGAACGCGAGAAGGTCCTCTCTGAATATGTTCTCCCTCGGTCACCAAGAACGCGAGAAGGTCCTCTCTGAATATGTTCTCCCTCGGTCACCAAGAACGCGAGAAGGTCCTCTCTGAATATGTTCTCCCTCGGTCACCAAGAACGCGAGAAGGTCCTCTCTGAATATGTTCTCCCTCGGTCACCAAGAACGCGAGAAGGTCCTCTCTGAATATGTTCTCCCTCGGTCACCAAGAACGCGAGAAGGTCCTCTCTCGACTACTCTCTCTATAAGACTCTAATAGATGACTGACTTTTATTTTTTAACAAAACTGTACCGGAAAAATCAAGCTTTGCCCGCACAGCTGTATTGCTACCGGTCAGCTGTCGGTCTGTCGTGACGACAATTAGAACAGTTTGCTCTCAGAACTATTTGGCGGTAATATATTAAAACATACAACGTTACAGTGTGCAAGAGATTGACCTCTCTGGGCAGAATTTTAATGAAGTATGTATTTTCAATGTGTACAGACGGCCATACGCAGAAGCAGAAATTAATCCGTAGCAGCACTACAAGTAAAGTTGAAGAGGGGACGCGTGGGAAGTTTATTCTATTCGAGAATACTGCTGCTAATATTCCCTTCTTCGGACGCAATGTTTACTCGGCCAGGTTAAGTGGAGGCAAGCCAGCTAGCTGGGGGATCCGTAGCAGCACTACAAGTAAAGTTGAAGAGGGGACGCGTGGGAAGTTTATTCTATTCGAGAATACTGCTGCTAATATTCCCTTCTTCGGACGCAATGTTTACTCGGCCAGGTTAAGTGGAGGCAAGCCAGCTAGCTGGGGGATCCGTAGCAGCACTGCAAGTAAAGTTGAAGAGGGGACGCGTGAGAAGTTAGAATACTATTCGAGAATACTGCTGCTAATATTCCCATTCTTCGGACGCAATGTTTACTCGGCCAGGTTAAGTGGAGGCAAGCCAGCTAGCTGGGAGATCCGTAGCAGCACTACAAGTAAAGTTGAAGAGGGGACGCGTGGGAAGTTTATTCTAATCTAGAGTACTGCTGCTAATATTCCCTTCTTCGGACGAAATGTTTACTCGGCCAGGTTAAGTGGAGGCAAGCCAGCTAGCTGGGGGATCCGTAGCAGCACTGCAAGTAAAGTTGCAGAGGGGACGCGTGGGAAGTTTATTCTATTCGAGAATACTGCTGCTAATATTCCCTTCTTCGGACGCAATGTTTACTCGGCCAGGTTAAGTGGAGGCAAGCCAGCTAGCTGGGGGATCCGTAGCAGCACTACAAGTAAAGTTGAAGAGGGGACGCGTGGGAAGTTTATTCTAATCTAGAGTACTGCTGCTAATATTCCCTTCTTCGGACGAAATGTTTACTCGGCCAGGTTAAGTGGAGGCAAGCCAGCTAGCTGGGGGATCCGTAGCAGCACTGCAAGTAAAGTTGAAGAGGGGACGCGTGGGAAGTTTATTCTATTCGAGAATACTGCTGCTAATATTCCCTTCTTCGGACGAAATGTTTACTCGGCCAGGTTAAGTGGAGGCAAGCCAGCTAGCTGAGGGATCCGTAGCAGCACTACAAGTAAAGTTGAAGAGGGGACGCGTGGGAAGTTTATTCTAATCTAGAGTACTGCTGCTAATATTCCCTTCTTCGGACGAAATGTTTACTCGGCCAGGTTAAGTGGAGGCAAGCCAGCTAGCTGGGGGATCCGTAGCAGCACTACAAGTAAAGTTGAAGAGGGGACGCGTGGGAAGTTTATTCTATTCGAGAATACTGCTGCTAATATTCCCTTCTTCGGACGCAATGTTTACTCGGCCAGGTTAAGTGGAGGCAAGCCAGCTAGCTGGGGGATCCGTAGCAGCACTGCAAGTAAAGTTGAAGAGGGGACGCGTGGGAAGTTTATTCTATTCGAGAATACTGCTGCTAATATTCCCTTCTTCGGACGCAATGTTTACTCGGCCAGGTTAAGTGGAGGCAAGCCAGCTAGCTGGGGGATCAGGACCGGGGATTATCAGGAACGTAAAGCTTCTTGAGAGAAGGATAAAAGGAGATCATGACGTCACGTGTACAGAGTCGAGTACTAGAAGTAGTCCTCGTGTTCATAAAGAGATTTTTCTACCGGAAGAAGACTGAGTTTAGGAAATAACTCCCTGATATTGTTAATAAGGTATATTGTAACACAACATGGCAGAGTCGCTTATTCGAAACAAACCGCGGGTTGGTAAGGGTGTCTATTCACCACTAGGACGTTACGGTGTAGATAGGCGTGTAAAGTAAAGGTACATTCAAGAGATGGTTGTGTGAAACTTTACAAATCTCCCCTCCCTCTTCCCCTAGTGTTAACACAACGAAGGCGTAATATTGCTTTTTAATTAACTAAAATATGTTGTGCGAGGCTTGTTTTTGTTCCCTTCTTTAATGGAAGGTATAATCGGTTTAGGAGAGTCGCGAGGCATCAGTCCTCAGGATAATAGCTGCTCTCAAACATTGTAATCACCAAGTAATTGTTCATTAAGGCGTTATGAGGCTCTGAACCCTGTGCGAATAATTAAATTACACGCTATGACATAGCTGCAGCTTGTGTTATGTCCACAGTGTTTAATATAAACTTGATCCACTTACTGATAAACGTCAGAACAATATTACTCAACAGGTTAAGATGCACTTGATAATGCTAACAATAAGGGTGACAACCTTGAAGCAAATTTAGTAAAGCCTATATAAATAATAGTATTTATGTGGACGCAAAACTGTATTCTGTGAAAAACTTCTCTTACTTCCGAGCTTCCCGAAGTGGTGTGTTTTCCACTCGCGTTACTTCCGTTGCCGGTTTACATACTGAGGATACATTGCCTATAGAGCGCCGTGATTTTATATCTAAGCGTCTACAGTGTGTTTATACGTGTTTGGTCACGGTTATCGCCTAGTTTGTTGTTTAACTACTGATTTTTACAAAGCGAATACTTGAAGTAAACAAGTTTAAAATATCGACATATATGAGTATTATTAAGTATGTAAGTAAAATATACTATACAATTTGGATAAACAAATTTTAAAATTTGATATCTATTTAAAATTAATACATATCTAAATTTGTCTTGTGATGTATTACAATTTTACACTTAACTTTTGATTTAATTTAAATAAACGCCTATTAGTTATAACTACTAAAGTATGGTGTAGCCTGCTTGATTAAGTTAACCCGTTACACAATAACGGCGACTAATTATTTAAATATATGTCTACATCAAAATGTAATCGCCATAAATAACCTTCCATTTTTTATCGTCATTAGTATATATATATATACTTTAGGCAGGTATCTTATGGACGCCTAAAATGCTGAACAAAAGTTAATGAAATTTGGAGGGATTGTTTAACATATTCCCAGGTTGGTTCGTGTGACGTTTGGAGTAGATCCATCGACACAGCACTCCTCCCCAGAGGATTAGGATGGTTCAGTGTACAATATTCCATAATTCTAATGTTAAAATGGGTATCCATACTAGCGTTACTTAATTAATTTTAAAAAAATAAACGTGGTAAAAACAAAAATGCTTTAATAATTATTCTTAATTGTTTAAAATTGCTACATTCTACGTACAATTATTGCCACCACACTTATTGATATTACAAGTAGGATCGCGGATAATACTCTTGCGAAATTTGAATTCGCCGAAGCTGTGCAACGAAACCAGACTGACAACAGAAAAACTGACATCCCACTTGAACGAGGCAGAAATCATAAGTGGCAATTTTAAAGGAGAGATGGTCTTAATTCCACGAATACCGATGATTTCTTCCAACTTACTCATCGATTTCAAACTACTATAATTTTCTTTGCATCTTGCATTCGCAATAACCATAAACAAGGCACAACTACAATCATTGACCATTGCTGGATTAAATTTAGAACATTCCTGCTTTTCTCACGGACAGTTAAATGTTTCGTGCTCACGTGTTGGGACACCTAAATATTTGTATGTTTATACGCCTAATGAAACGACGAAAAACATTGTCTATCCTCTAGCATTGCTGTTAATGATTTATAACTATTTATATGTTTGATTTGCTTTTCTTATTGGAAAATTAATTAATAATTGCCCATTTTCTGTTATAAAATGGTTGATTTTGGACGCAGCAACGCACACCGGGTAACGCTAGTCATACGTCTTGTAAGGGTGGTATCGAGGTCACCACTTTTCAACCCCGTTAGAGAGTAAGTCCGCTTTAGGTTCTTGATCTAATAAAAGTCATCCATGATCCTCTAGAAAACCTCTGTCGGGGAGTTTTATCCCCTATCTTAATTCTACTGATGTATCCTCCTTAGGGAATAGTAGCTAATCGTATTAGTTAACGCCCAAATACGCAACACTTTAAATATATTAAATAACAAAAAAATGTTATTAAAAATGATTCACTTAATACAAAAAATGTAAAACTGTTTTGGTTCCAATTAGCAAGACTAAATGCAATACGGGAATCCCATTAACTACTTTTAATTGACAAACTCTGCAATTTAATTTGCCCGTTTCCGTGACCCCGACGCACGCCTACAGCGCAATCTTGCGCTCTATATTTCAATTAACTGACAAACAAGTACATTCTGAGCACTGACGTTATTTCCGGTTTCCGTCCATCTTGTCCGTGTAACTAGTTCCGATTCTGCCAATCGAATTATGACTCCTTCCACGGTTATGAACGCGCCGTAGTTCGTATTAAAAGTTCAGCGGATATTGGATCGAGACTGAAAGGGACTTTGGTAGACACGCGAGCTTAATATCTATTATTTTAATGTTGTTCCAGCTCTACAAAACGATAAATCTTCTGGTGAAACATCTGCTGTGTATTCTGTGCGTATCCCGCTTGCAATAAATCAAACATTATCTGATTTGCCTTCTCGACATGCATTTATTCTATTCTTTATTGTGAAACTTTCGTTTAAAAGGTAAACATAAATTTATCCATTAACTGATGTTTGCATTGTAATACGATGCTACAGTAGTGCCTGCATTCCGACAGCTATACATGGGTGAAGGCTGTCCGTTATAAAGCAAAATGTTCGTTCTTATAAAGTAACTGGAATTCAAACAAAAAGCAGTTGGCAGGACATTCTGGGGTTAATGTAGCAAAGGTTTAAACGTAATGAACGCAGATTATTGTTAAATATTTTTAATAAGACGATTACGCCGATTATTAGGGCGCTGTTTGCTATTCTTATAGCTTCGTTGAAATAAATTTGTATTTGTTACTTCTGCTAACTATTGAGTGTCTTAACCAGAATAATTAGTTCAGCCAAGGTATTAATTGCTTAGTATTAATAATAGCTACCTATTGCTTATATAATAACGGTTCCCGTGGCATGACGGTAGTATTTGGCGCTAGTTGGGAGAAACGGGATGTAGAAAAGTATAAGTGGTAGAAATGCCACGTTTATCCCAAACACGTTTTGTATGTAAGTGTGCAAAGACCATTTGCATGCATACTCGAGTGTGTTTTATTAAAGGAAATTATCTGGTCCCCTAAGGAGCAAAAAACTTATCCTAGTATGAAATATCCTAACAATTTCAGCATTTAGTGGGGAAATAATAATACAAAATAAATTTTAAACAAGTAACATGAACAAAAATTTCAAGCTAATTCTTAACTGAGGTTAATTAATATAAATATGTATATACATATGAGAGAATAACAATATTAGGTGGAAAAATAAAAAGCAAATTTCTTTGCAATTTTCCATTTCCCTTTCAATGGTTTTAGACTATTATTTTTGTTTGCTACTATTATTGGCTTTCTTTTTTCGTCGCTTTCTTTTTGTTTTCCTTTCGAATTGTCAGTTTCTGAAGCAAGGTTCGATACCGTTAATCCAGTTTGTTTGTTTTATTATTTTCACTCATTTTTAATCCTAGAGGATTATTTACGATATTGTGTGGAAAGCATGGTAAACAGTTTATGGTTGTGCAATAGGCTTCGACGACGACCAGATGGGGCTAAAACAAAATTCATATACATGGATAAGTAATGAATTTGTAGCTATGGGAAAGTTGGCTCAGTGCCAAAGTACTGAATTTTAACTAAAAGTATTTCATTTCGATTCCGACCTAGACACCCACTTTTAAAAATTTAATTAATGAATAAATGTTTGAAAAACTTTATTAACATCAAATTTCATCCACTACAGGTTTATAAAAATGTATTTGAACTCGAGTGGACGAATAAAAAGTATTTTATTACCGATTGAAAATTGATACAGTGTGTGTATATATATATATAAAATACGTTTTCTTGTTTAATAATTTAAAACAACATAGGTTATTCAAATACAAGAATATTTATTAATTTATATTCAAAGCTTTTCGTTGGCAAACAGTACCAACATCATCAGGAATGAAAATTACAATAATAACATTTGTACTGTTGGTACTGTTTGCCAACGAAAAGCTTTGAATATAAATTAATAAATATTCTTGTATTTGAAT
>JBAIZL010000003.1:144358378-144365878 GCA_036971475.1 Prosapia bicincta
CAACCAATTCGCTTTTCATAGCTTTGACCTTGATTCCACCACCTCCCTGGCACAGGTTCCATATTTCTTCAGACTGCATACTTCTATTCGTTCTTCCAATGTGCACACTTGCGGGTTTTTTCTATTTCTTCTCCACAAGTTAATATTGGATCAAGCAAAAGGACTTATTTGCGACTTTAGCTTCCAGGTTCTTAAATACACTGGAAAATTTCACCGTATGCAGCGGGTGTTCACAAACTTCCAGGCAATGCTCCCCCTCTATAATACTGATGTGAGGTCGCGGCCCCTCAAATTTATATTTGGTTAAGCATTACAATCTGATACGAAACTGAAGCTGGCTAGGTCAAGTAATAGTCACATAATTTTATTTAACTCTCAATACAAATATATATATATATAACCTTACAACTGATAATGGTACTGCCTTACATTGAGTTGAATCTTCCTTGATTCGGGCTTTGCATAATTTATCTTAAAACGCTCAGTATACTCATCTTCACTTCTGTTAGGAATATTTGTATGGATTTTAGTGCATTTTCTGCATTTCCTAACATTAAAATATTTTTCTTTGTTGACGCGTTTCAGAATAACTACATTCTAAAAACTTTTATAGCACAGTAAAAGCTCTTTTATACGGCATTCTGTCATCCGGAACGTTCTATTAACCGGCACATTTTAAGAACAGAAATACAAAAGACAATTAACCAAACTAAGCAAGAAATAGTTCAAGTAAAAGTAAACGTATCATGGAGTAACGCTGCGGGCGTTTTTACAGCGCTGTTACGTTTGTTGAAGGTGGGAAATGCTACTCGGATTGGGACGTTTTGCAGCTGCATTCATCGCGTATCAAGTAGTCAGAGATCCGATATTCGTGATTATTTTAAAAACCATTAAAACAATATAAAATCAAAAGTCGTTATATATTTTACTGGTAAAGGATTTATTTTAACGTTGTATGAACGAAAAAGCGTTTAGCGCTAAATTTTATTTCTTTCTTCAATTGGTTTCAATAAATTTTGTGTGCGTGAGTGTGTGCTTATATTAACAATTAGGGAAATACAGCGATTGGATACAAAGGAAGGTAAGGTTTCAACAATACATTCATTGAATTTTCCTTGATAGGTAGCCTAACGTTATACATAGTACGTACTGTATATAGGTTAGAGTCTATTATCCGGAAATTTCCGTTAACCGGCAACATGTCGACCCCGAGGTTGCGGAATGTTAGAGATGTTACTGGACTAATTTATTAAGAACTATTAAAGTTTTGAAGATTGAGTTATTCCCAAACGCGTGAACAATGTTAGAAAAGGCATGAAAAATGACTCAGGTTTATATATATTGAAACATTTATCATATATATAATCATATTTTCGACTATATCTGTATAATAAATTAAGCCTCTTGTAATCCCTGAACACAGAGGGCATAACTCATTAACAAGGCTCTAACAAGACTAACCATTCTACAAAACAAGTCATATAAGAAAAAAAATTAATACTTAAATCAACAAAGGCAAAATTTATTTTGGTTTCTTTTCCTTTTATAATTTCAAATAATATAAATATGTATATACATATGTCAGAATAACAATGTTAAGTGGCAAATTTGAAATTTGTTTGCAATTTTCCATTTCCCTTTCTATGTATGACGGACTATTATTTTTTGTTGTTACTATTTATCCGCTTTCTTTTTTTCGTAGTTTGCATTGTATTGCAGTTTCTTTTCGCTTTCATTTCACATCATCCGTTTGTGAATCAAGGTTCTATACCATTAATCCAGTTTGTTTATTTTATTCTTTTCATTCATTTATAATCCTAAAGCATTATTTATGCTGTGATAACCTCAGCAACAACTTAAGGTTGTCCAATGAAGGTTTCGACGACAACCAGATGGGGACAAAAGAAAAATTCATATACTTCATTGAGAAGTAAATTTGTAGCTGTGGGAAAGGTGTCTCAGTGTCAAAGCACAAGACTTCGAATATGAAGATGCTGAGTTCGAAGCCGACCTAGACCCCCAAATTTGTATAATTTATATTATATTGGATAAATATTTGAACAGTATTACAGAAAACAGTATTAACCTCTATTATAATCCACTATAGGGTTTTTTAAAAATGTATTTGAACTTGATTAAATGAATAAAAACTTATTTTAATAGCTAATGCAAGGAAAATAAGACGTAGTTCTGTAGACTCATATCTGTTTAGTCTACCCGTTGGTACACCTAACTTTCTACGCCTCCCAGGGGAGCGCCCCCATAGTAGGGAACCCTTGGTGTAAAACAGTTGAAAATCGTGTTATAACTGTCTACTTTAGAAGCCGGAGCTCCATGATACTGGGTCTTCGATCAGTCTGTCACAACTTTATTTTACTCTACGACTTGTAATATCCGTCTATTTTACACCTGGATGAAATCTCACAATGCGCTTCCTCCTCTAACATGAGTTTAGTTTATTTTTCATATTTATTAAATTATATTGCTTTTAAGCGAAAACTCTATTGGTGTTAGAATTAAGGTTGTAACAAGAACCTAGGCCTGATACTATCAGATAGCATAGGTGTATCGAATTCGTCCTATCTGAGTTAGTCCCTTATGTAGTGAGGTCGAACTGGTCCGATGGTTCGCGTACGGATCCGACAGGAACACACGTAGACAACTCAGAAATAATTGTCAGGTTACATCTTAACCTTGTCTGCTCACCATGACTATAAACGCCACCGTGACTATAAAAGTTAGAATCGGACCTCTTAAGCAACAAAAATATCATTGGAATATTTCCACCCCTAGCTTATCACGTACAAAAGTATAAACATAACACTTTGGAATGGCGATTTCTATTGCACACAAGTAAAATTTTATAGACGCAGTAATTATATATCAACAAATTGTAACCTACAAACAAACATTACGTACTAAAATATCCGAAGGTTATTTGAAGATTTTAACGCAGTAGGTTAATGGTTCATTTCGCCTGCTAAGCCAATAAGGGCGTAAGATTAATGCCTCCCCCTAGTCTAGTTAGGGGTGAAATTAACTCTTTTCTTCGGCTTAAATCGGCTCCCTAATTTGTGTATGGCTCATCTCAGTTAAAACTTCACGCCAGGTTACCTGAGAGCGTTTTCCTTTCTAATAATACCTTACCATTAAATTGTACAGTAGTTTTATCTGAACTGTAACCATTATAATATGTCTGTGTATTGATTTGTCCTTATAAAAAAACGTTTAGACTTTCTGTCAACGGCCAGAAAAATTGTCAACATTTCGTTGTTGTAGATGCTCGCCGAAATAATGTTTTCGAAATTCATATTTTTAAAGATAAAATTAGATTGTTAAAAGAATTTTAAATACCCCTAAAACAAATATAACATACTGCTGTTTTTTGTTTGACAATTTTGGAAATATTTAATGAATTTAAAGGACTTAGGAAGGTGAAAATGTTGGCAGATTTTCGTCTCATCGGCCTAATTACGGGCTTCTTTGGTGTATATGTGATGGTCCACTATTGGAGATTAAGGCTGGAACGAACGCTTGTTCTATGCCACTTCTAAGGCGAATATATTAACTAAATTTACAAACTCGCACACGTGCTCGCTCTTATGCAAGCGGCATTTTTATGGGATTCACTTTGTAATTAACTCACGATATGTATTTACTTGCAATTGCATTACCCGCTTTGGCGAGTCGTCGAGTGTGATGGTTTCACATTATCAGGCTCGCTGTAGGCGGCTTTATTGTAAAGGCAATATACTTTCGTTAATATGTCATCCTCAGTATTCCTAAGAATGAAGTAACCACTGCACCTCTGAAAATCTCCTCGACGAAAAAATCTTATATATATATATATATATATATATATATATATATATATATATATATATATATACATTTGCTGGTAACGAAATAAACAAAGTTACAATATTATTTGAAGAAACAAATTTACAAATTACTTACAAAACTGATAACAAAATTAAAAATTTAATAAACAATAACCATAATCAAAACAATAAGCACAAAAGAAAGGGTGTATATTATATAAAATGTCAAGATTGTAATAAATTATACGTAGGACAGACAAAAAAGAAAATTAAAAAGATACAAAGAACATTTAAACCCTTTTATTACCAAACATATACAAATAAAATTTAGCGACTCATTGTATTAATAATGGACACAAATTTCCTTAAGTAGAAAATATGAAATTATTAAAAAAAGTTAAACAAAGAATTAAAGATGAGTATATTTGAAACATTGGAAATTTATAAACATAAAGTTAAAGACAGATTAATTGATGAACAAATTCAAGTGAGATCAAGGCATCAAACTATTTATAAGGTCATTGATGTTGTAGAAAAAATTACATAAAGTTCATTACTTATAAACATATGGATGTTTGTAATACATATGACTTAATTTTTGTAAAAATATTTTGTTAGATAATTATTTTTCCTGAAGATGCTGGTTGTTTTATCGGCGAAAAGCTTTGAATAATATATGTATTAAAGTATTTTTGTTTTTGAAATATTTTAAATGTATTATATATATATATATATATATATATATATATATATATATATATATATATATATATAGTATTTATCCGTGTCAATCTTTTATTATATTCACTCCGCTAACTGTTGACCGCTAATAGTTGGGAAAACTGTGATTAGCATCAAATAGTCGTTCTAATGAAATACTTTAAAACCGTCAGTTACGTGGATACTTTGGGGGTTATTTTGGTGGCCGTAGTTTTATTTGTATTTGTATATACTTCCTTTATTAAAGAGTGAATTTACTCATTAAAAATGCTTAAGAACCAGTAACTGGATGTTTTTTGAACGGGCTTTACCGAAGACTGCTATGTTTTCAGTACTGTTCGCCAGAGATGGATGCGAAGTGTTAGATTGAATGTTGGGTAATTCGGGAAGAATGATTGCGGCGGAGACGGAAAGAAAAGCCTAGGGACAGATGTTGCCCGAACGTCCAAACTATGCAAGGACCAATCAATAAGCAACATATTTGTGGTTACGTAGCGACGTGCTGTTATAATACAACGAATTCCGATGGGCCTAATTAAATTGCTATTCCAACGCCTGTTCGTTTTAAAACATTCGGTGTTTATTTTTTTTCTAATTTTCGTAATATCTTGATTAAGAAACATTGAATCAATTATATTCTAACGACGACGATAGAATAAAAGTGTTTACATCTGAACTTAATAAAACAAGTAATATAGACAAAAATGTTTTAAAGTCAAATCCTACTTAGGTCATCGAACAAAATTTTTATTTGAGTTACTTTGTATTAAATTATTACAATTAATATAAATAAAGTAATAAAACCTAGGCATTAAAACAACTATTCTACCACATAACCTATAACAATCAGCTGTTTTGCGAAATTATATGTTGTCACTTACTTTAAGCTAAATAAGACGAATCAAGTATATTGCTAATTTTTTTGCCCATTTTTTACAAACGTTTTCTCCCATATAAAACTAAAATTAATTCATTAAATTTAATTATTGAATTAATATTTTTTAAAACTGTATTGACATCGTGTCATCCACAAGATTAAGAAACGGAAAATGATTGACAATTTCAACAAGATATATATATATAAGGAGGCTGTCTATTTGGCGAGCAAGATATTGTAATATTTTTATGAATGTCGATCCCTCTTCATATTTAATTCACGAACTTAATTTACAACTTCATGAAGTCGTTATTTGACTAAGTTTAAAAGTAAAGAGTGTTATTAAAATAAATCTACCTTAAGTTTTGTTTATGGTCTAGACACTTGGCTCCTAACCCAGTCCGACTCAGCGTAGAGACAAACCTGGAGTAATAGTGGCACATTCCTGTGTATTACTGGCCATGCTGTCCTCCTTTAATAGAGCCCCCTATCCTCTCCTAAGCCATATTGGGAGGCCCTAACATTATGAATTTTGGTTCATAAACGCATCCTTTTAAATTAAGAATAATATAATTTTCAGTCGATAGTGTCTAATAATAAAATTAAGGTAAAACAATTTTCAACAAATGCTATACCCGTGGCTGTAACTACCTAGGAAGAGCCCGGCGGCATTCCTTAAAAAGACAAGTTTGTCTCCACCGCTTGTGAAAGTAGGCTGTTCCTGAGACCATTGACCGTCGTCCATCTATGGTTTTGTAGACGCACGCGTCTCTTTGCTTATCAAACAACAATTTGCAGTTTTATTTAAGAATTTATAGCGTTACACAGTTGAGGCTATATATTCTAGCGACATTTTTCTAAAGAAAATTGAAATGTGGATATTAGAAGATCAAGGAGATTAAACATCTTAAGTGTTACCTTTATAAGTATTCAGAGAATGCATAAGACGTTCAGGTGATATAAACCCAGGTAGATATTTACTGCTTACTCTACAGTAACACCTTTTGTACAAGAAATGTTGTCTGTCACTTCTAATAAATTCGTGCCTGACTTAAGTGTTACCTTTATAAGTATTCAGAGAATGCATAAGAAGTTCAGGTGATATAAACCCAGGTAGATATTTACTGCTTACTCTACAGTAACACCTTTTGTACAAGAAATGTTGTCTGTCACTTCTAATAAATTCGTGCCTGACTTAAGCGTTACCTTTATAAGTATTCAGAGAATGCATAAGAAGTTCAGGTGATATAAACCCAGGTAGATATTTACTGCTTACTCTACAGTAACACCTTTTGTACAAGAAATGTTGTCTGTCACTTCTAATAAATTCGTGCCTGACTTAAGTGTTACCTTTATAAGTATTCAGAGAATGCATAAGAAGTTCAGGTGATATAAACCCAGGTAGATATTTACTGCTTACTCTACAGTAACACCTTTTGTACAAGAAATGTTGTCTGTCACTTCTAATAAATTCGTGCCTGACTTAAGTGTTACCTTTATAAGTATTCAGAGAATGCATAAGAAGTTCAGGTGATATAAACCCAGGTAGATATTTACTGCTTACTCTACAGTAACACCTTTTGTACAAGAAATGTTGTCTGTCACTTCTAATAAATTCGTGCCTGACTTAAGTGTTACCTTTATAAGTATTCAGAGAATGCATAAGAAGTTCAGGTGATATAAACCCAGGTAGATATTTACTGCTTACTCTACAGTAACACCTTTTGTACAAGAAATGTTGTCTGTCACTTCTAATAAATTCGTGCCTATCTTAAGTGTTACCTTTATAAGTATTCAGAGAATGCATAAGAAGTTCAGGTGATATAAACCCAGGTAGATATTTACTGCTTACTCTACAGTAACACCTTTTGTACAAAAAAAGTTGTCTGTCACTTCTAATAAATTCGTGCCTGACTTAAGTGTTACCTTTATAAGTATTCAGAGAATGCATAAGAAGTTCAGGTGATATAAACCCAGGTAGATATTTACTGCTTACTCTACAGTAACACCTTTTGTACAAGAAATGTTGTCTGTCACTTCTAATAAATTCGTGCCTGACTTAAGTGTTACCTTTATAAGTAT
>JBAIZL010000003.1:144373378-144493378 GCA_036971475.1 Prosapia bicincta
ATTTTAAGTGAATTTATTGTTTATTGTCTGTGTAAAGAAAAATTTTTCATTCAGTTGTTTTGCAATAATTTTTAATAAAATAACTTTTTTATTATAAATAAAGCAGTAATATGAAAAAATGTTTAAAGTAAACTCCTACTTAAATCCACAAAGAAAAATTTTATTTTAGTTTTTTTTTTATAATTACAATTAATATAAATATCTATACATATGCCACAATATTAAGTGGCATAATAGAAAGCAAATTTCTGTGCAATTTTCCATTTTCCTTTCTATGTATGGTGATAGGTTATTATTCTTACTTGTTACTATTTATACGCTTTTTTGTTGCTTGCATTGTGTTGTAGTTTCTTTTCGCTTCCCTTTCGCATTGTCCGTTTGTGAAGCAAGGTTCTATAATGTTATCCTGTTTGTTTGTTTTATTCTTTTCAACCTTTTTTAATCCTAGAGCATTATGTATGATATTTTGCGGTAACCATAGGGACAATTTAAGGTAATAAAATGAAGGTTGTTCATACAGATCTTTGGAAAGTTCATTTCTAGCTATGGCATGTGCCAAAGGCTCAGTGCCATTGCTAGACTTCCAACATGAAAATACTCAGTTTAAATCCTACCTAGACCCCAAATTTTTATAATTTAATTACTGAATAAATATTTGAAAAACTAATATCATCAATTAATGAATAAAAACACATTTCACTAACAATCAAAAATTTGTACAAGATATATATCAGAATTGACTCTTGTAGTCGAATTTTCCATGAAGATGATTGCTTAACAATCGAAATGTACATTATTACATAAATAAAAAGGTTTTGCGGGTAAGAAGTTTATTTATTTAAAATACAAAAAATACCACAGTTAATAAATAAAATCATATTTAATATTACTTTATAGACTCCGTAAGATATTGAGCTGTCGGATGCAATTAATAGCTGGTATCATTAAAAGTCTTGTGTAAGGCTAAAGGTAGTAGAATGAAACAGAAGAATCCATCTTTGCTCTGTGAGCATTAACAGAGAGTCCACTTAGCTGATGTCAAGTCTTGTTAGTACACCCCTCACGTGCCCACTCCAGGCACCTCCTCCAATTACAGAACAACACACACTTAATATGTCACGAAAATAGAAATGATTGTAACATTCTACAGTTTCACTCTCAATAATAATTTAGAAAAAACCTTAGTTCAATGAAAAACAAGTATTATAAAAAAATTTTTCTAAGTCAATTGCAACGAAGGTCATTATGATCAATTGAGTGGTAACCATAGTAACAGTCTAAGGTAGTTCAATTCCTATTCGTCTTTGAGAAACAGATTTCCATGGGAAAGTTGGCGCAGTGTCATAGCGCGCTAGAATTCGGTCTATCCCAAAGATTCTCAGTTCGAATCCAGATAGGTCCCCAAATTTCTATAATTAAATTATTGAATGATTATTTGGGAAAAAATAGCATCAATTGTCATCCACTACAGGTTTAAGAAAATGTATTTGAACTTGATTGGATGAATAAAAACGTATTTTATTAATGATTGAAAATTAGTACAAGATATATATATATATATATATATATATATATATATATATATATATTTCGCAATATGTATTCTTGTGTATTAATAAAGAACTAAGTCAAAATACAAACACAAGAATTATAATTGAATTGTAAATTCAATTATAATTCTTGTATTTGTATTTTGACAGTGTGTGTTTAGTCATATAGAGCTTTGAATGCCTAAGGTGCCTAACCCTTGTAAAAACAAGTAATATAAAAGAAAAAAATTTAAGCCAATTCCTACTTAGGTCAACAAAGACAAATTTTATTTTCGTTACTTTCTATTAAAAAAATACTATTAATATAAATAAAGTAACATAACCTAAGCGTTAACACAGCTGTTTTACCACATAACCTATAACATAAAATCAGCTGTTGTATAAAATGGTATATTATCACTTATTTTAACCCAAAGAGGACTAAATAACTGTATTGCATATCTTGTACCATTTTTTTAAAAGTTTTTTCTCCCATATAAAACTAAAATTAATTTATTAAATTTAGCTAATGAATTAATATTTCAAATAACTGTATTTGAACATGAGTGAATGAATAAAATATATTTTATTAACGATAGAAAAAATTTGAACAAAACATATATATCTTGTGTCTCAGAATATGATGATTGTGGAATGGGAGAAAAGAGAACAGAGGATGATATAAACCATGGTTTTCGGGCAAGAGGAAAATAAGTGATGTAGGGATGATACAGTTTATTTCAGGTAATTTCAGGAACACGATATGTAGTCATAAAATGAAATGAAACCATTTAAGGTTTAAGTCTTGTGTGTGATGTTCAAATCTGGAAATTAAAACAGGGAGGTTAAACTATAATGACATTTAAAATGCTGATTGAAAGAAGAAAGATACATTCTAAATAATAGATTGTATACATTTGTTGAGAGGTATGCTTGAAGAATATTGAAAATAATGTACAAAGAAAAACAAGTAATATAATCAAAAATTAAGTCAATTTTTACGTAAGTCAGAAAAATTTTATTTTACATTCTTTTCATTTTATAATTAAAACTAATATAAATATGTATAGGGCCTATACATATGTCAGAATAACAATATTAAGTGGCAAAATTAAAGTCGAATTTCTTTGCAACTATCCATTTTCTGTTCTATGTATGGTGCTGGACTATTATTTTTGTTTGTTCCTGTTTATATCCTTTTTTGATGCTTGTATTGTGTTGTAGTTACTTTTCGCTTTCCTTTCGAATTGTCCATTTGTGAAGCAAGGTTCAATGCTATTAATCCAGTTTGTTTGTTCATTTTATTTTTTCGTTCATTTTTAATCATAGAGCATTATTTATGATATTGTGTGGTAACCATGGCAATGATTTAAAGTTGTACAATAGAGGTTTTGGAGACAACCAGGGGGGAGAAAAAAATTCACATATTTTTTTTAGAAACACAGTTTTAGCCATGAGGGGAAGGAAAGTTCTAGACTTCGAACATGAAGATACTCCAACCTAGACCTCCAAAATGTTTATAATGTAATTATTGAATAGATATTTGAAAAAACTGCTAACACCAACTTTCATCCACATGGTTAAAGATAATGTATTTGAACGAGATTGGATGACTAAAGTTTATTTTAATAATGACTGAAAATCTGTACAAGATATATATAAGGAGAGCGTGGAACTGAATAAAGGCAGGGAAAACTAAATTTAGAGAAAAGGTTATTGAAGGATTGTGATAAGAATAAAAGAATGAATGTGTGTTTACTCATAAAATCTAACAACTGGTACAACTGTAATGTTTAATTTATCCAAACAAGCTATCAATAGGTTTTCCTAATTATTGTACATAACTTTGTGTTTCAACACGTTATAATGGAAGCTTATTATGTTACAGTATTAAGGGACGAGTTCCGCGCCCAGCCAAGTAACTTGAGGGTAGCTCAAGGAGAGACAGCTCTCTTAGAATGCGGACCTCCAAGAGGACACCCTGAGCCGACTGTGTATTGGCGGAAAAATGGACAAAATTTGGATCTAGAAAATTCTAAAAGGTAAAACATAATATAAACAAAGAAAGTAAAAACACTACTTGACCAACCTTTGTGGGTATTTCTCTAACTCAGCACCGTCATCAGGCTATAACTGGACTACTGTATTTTTTCTTTTTAATCAAAGGATTTTTGTGTTTATATTGTAGTTCATTCCACAGTGCTCTATATGTATAGGGTATAATATGATCTAATTTTATATAATTTTTCCAGCCAAGATAATATATTACTTATATTGTGAACTGATCTAATATGCTTGGTATTCAAAATTAACATTTTTAATTTGTGGACCATAAAAAAAATCTATAATAGGTTTTAACTTACAACAGTAACTACAATATTCGATATGTTATCTCGATATTATGTTATAAATATTCAGGTTTAAGTGTCTATTTGCTGGAAATCCTTTAAAACCGTGTATTGCTAACAAATACTTCAGAAATAACTTCTAAAGTCTACTTCTAAAATTTTAGTCATAAGATTTTTAAATAATAGTAATAATAATGAATCAATAGCTAATATGTTCAAAGGCTAGAGGAAGCATTTGGTTTATTTTTAAATTTCTAAAATAGCGATAACATGCCAAAGAGGGCAAGATATTTTGAATAATTTATCACAGAGTACTAAGGTAGGTTAGTGGTGAATGTTATGAAAGCCTGTTGCTCTTTGGTTGAGGATTTAGAATAATCTAAAGGCGCTTTTTGAGATTTCTCTTAGAATCAGGGTAAAAATGTGAGCCTTGTAGAATGGTCTTAATTACTTTGTCATTAAGATTTATAGTTAGGGAAGTTGAATCTAAAGTTTATAGATTGTCTCAGTTGACAACTTGAAGCAAATATGGTATTATTTTTAATTTATATAAATTAAACCTTTAAACAACAAATACATTTCAGATTTAAAACCTAAGGTTTATTTCAACTCCAACCCAACCATCTTCAGAGGAAATTGCTAAAAATATAGCTACTACAGTTATTGTTACTAAAATAGTTATTTTTGTAATAATTTCTTCTGAAGACGATGCTTTGCGATATTTTATTTATGTGTTCAGATTATTAAATATATGGAGTAGGAAGGGTAAAGTTAGGTAAAAGTTTTATATTTTTATTGATAAAAAAATGCCATTAAATGTACTAAATTTGGTTGGTACATAGCCTACAGAATTAAAAGGCAACGTTTACAAAGATCAGGTTATGGCAAGGAAATGCTGACACCAAAGAAGAATAATTGCCTGGAATAATGTAGCAGTACCAATTTTTACATATCTCTGCACTCCAAGAGCAGGTTAAACGTAATCAAAATTATCACAATTATTTTTCTCAAATATTTTATTACAAACTAATAAATTCATTTTTTCCATAACTAAAACCTATATACAAATGTACCTTATGCAAGGGTTCAAGATAGGAGGCCTAGAATATAATTAAATTAATTATTTAAAAGTTTCCATTGGTAGATGTAACTTGACCATTCTCATCCTAAAATAAATTAATCATACTTTTAACTTTATTATGATGGTCCTTTGTTTGTAAAATTGTCAGTAAAGTATCTAAGATGCATTCTTAGAATTTATTGAAGTATTGTTAAGTTGAGAGTTTCATTTGAATTCTGCATTCTTTAAATTACCTTTATTACTCATTATGTCATCTTCATCAGTGATTCTATATAACTTTAATTAAAGAAATGGAGCATATCGTATAATACTTTAACAAAAATTAGAACCAGATATGTACTTTGTTAAAATGTTATAGGATATGATCCATTTCTTTAATTAAAGTTATATGTTTGTGATAGAATCATTGATGATGATGATGACGATGACATTAAAACACGTTTGAGATTAAAGTTTTATAATTGTGAGTTGTATGTATTTCTTGTGTTTATAACGTTAACTCACAAGCCAGCTCGAATATTGTTTATATATAATGATACCTTCATTCTGAAACTTCACAATGCATGTTTACAATTATATTGTCAGAAGCATTAAATGGATATATGCTTCCACCTTTAACTTGAGCATCCTATATAAACTCTCAAAAACATAAAACTTGCTCAATGTAGCGCTTACTTTGATGTAATAAGGACAAAACCATCGACCTCATTATAACATCAAAGTAAGTGCTATTTTAGTTTAATACACTTTAAAGTGTATACACTACAAGGGTAATACAGTAGAGACTCAATAATTCAAGGTAGATAGGACCAAGGCCTCCTCGGATTACACTACATTAGAAAAAACAGGAGTTTTAATGAGCCCTATTACTATAGTTAAAAATGGATTAAATAAGTTTATAGAACTTTATCTGAACATTCTTGGGAAGCCCGACTCATTTCTTTTGCATACTGTATAGCTATAAACATTTCTTGGATTTATCATTTTCTTTTAAATAGAAATAGGCACAAATTTAACGGAAGCTCCAAATATCGGGACTCAGATTTTTGAGACTCTACTGTAGTTCATTACAAAGAATTCATTTGCTGTATTTCTCCTTTCATATAATTTAAATTAATACCCAATAGTATGTGAAGAAATAGTTAATATAGCTAAAACTCTTGTGATATCCAAAGATTTATAGAAATATGTGTACATTAAACACAAATATTTTTTGCCTTTCCTAGTGGTGTCTTATCTTCTTTAGTTGACATTTTAGGTAACACTCGTCTATCGGAACTATATCGCGGACCATGTAACCGTGCACTTGGCCTTGCATGTACTACCACTTCTGAAAACATATTACATATTGAGAATGTTTGATACATCGACAGTTTCGACATCCGATCTGTCTACACATATCTCAAGCATGTTTGTTATTTCATACCGAAGCTAATTTATCTAAAATCGAAGTCTCGTGCAAGTCAGTGTTTTGACAGATTAATTCTGACTCTCTACCTCACGTCTCGCCTACTGCGATCTCTCAAGGGCAAGTGCATGGTTACGTGGTATGCAATGTACCACTTAATTCCACTTATTTCTTTAGGTCCCTTTACTCAAATCCCTTGTTTAAGTTAGGTTATTGTTGGCAATAAGGTGCAAAATTAATATTAACTAAATTTTCACTTACAAATAAAGAAACCTTTAATATTACAAATTTATTACTTAGAATTATAATATTATTACTATTACAAAATTATTTTTAAGAAATATAATATGATGTTATCAATAACTCTTTAATTTTTACAGAATGAGTATTGTAGATGGTGGGAACTTAGCCATTCAAGACGTCCGCCCTAGTGATGATGGTAGATATCAATGTGTAGCAAAGAATACTGTTGGAGTAAGAGAATCTGCAGCAGCACAACTCAGGGTACATGGTAAGATACATAACTTCATGTAACCCATAACTATACTAAATGGGTTATAGCATTTTGTTACAGTATATATTCTTATAAAATTAAGTAACTAAATTCTTTTACTCTTTTCAAGCTTCATAATAACTCCATTAATAACGGTAACTACTTGTTAGATCGATATTTAACTGAGATATTTGGTAATGATGTGCAAGTTTGTAAAGGGCTTTTAATTATCTTAGTTAACCTCATCTTTGACTATCTCAAGAACTTGATATTCTAGTTACAGTTTCCTTTGTCATGCTAAATCTTTTAAACTTTTCAAGTCTTAATTGTTTATTAAAATAAAATATTCTTACATATGTTAAATATGTCTTTTTGATGATATCGGTTGATTAAATTTCTCGAAATTTATTATTTAAAGTTTTCTGCCAAAATTTATTTTCAAACACAATTTACTCCAAACTTTTTAATCCTTCTATTTTGTCTCACCATAAGATATGTTGCGATCAGAGCTTATGGACTGATATATTTTCAACTTATATACTCATCTGCATTTCTGCTAGAAATATTTCTGTATATTTGAACAGATTTATGCCTTTCTGATTAAGGCAATAATTTACAATAATTTATGACTATCCGAACTTTAAATTCTGTAAATTTGTTAAAATTTGTCTCAGTAAGGTTTTACAAAATTTATAGTTCTCTTAGTCATAAAATAATGTTAAATTGACTAACATATATATACGTTTATACATACATATGTTTACACATATACATGTGTAAGTTTTACCAGTTTAATTTAAATAAATGTATGTACATATATTATAATAATACGCACATGTACTAAAAACAAACAGCAAGCTTTATATTCTTGCAACATATTAGGATTAATGAAACCTTCTTTTTCCTTTTTACCAAGAGGTACAAACACTACAACAGATAAATGGTGAAAAGATTAATTTCAGCCAATATTTCATTAGAATGAGTGTCCGAGGTATGTGAAGGGTGGAGACCAACTGAACACGCAATTTTATGTTACACTATATTTAATTCTGTCCAATGTCTAGCTTCATGACATAGGATAAGTAAATGTCTGATTTAGGTTTTATCACATTACTCAGTAGTTAGTGTTAAGACAGTAAAAACACATCAAAATATTTTAGAATTTCTTAACTAAATTTTACCTCATCTGATGTTGAATTGTATACAGTTGGTAAAATACTTATTTTTCCATCGTAATAGCATCATTCTGAATGGATAACTTTTGTGCAAACACTGAAAAAAAGCAAAAATAAAAATACATAAATTGAATAAAATTATTTATTAAAACTATCGTAATTAATGTTTCAGTGAAACCATTCTTAATAAGAGGGCCCCAAGATGCAGTTACGTTAGCAGGTGCTAGTGTGGTGTTCTCTTGTCAAGTAGGTGGCCATCCACTTCCAGATGTGTTGTGGAAGAGGACAGCCGGGGGAGGTAACATGCCATTAGGTAGGGTACACGTCTTGGAAGATCGAAGTTTGAGGTTAGAATCAATCACTTTAGAGGACGAAGGAGAGTACAGCTGTGAAGCAGACAATGCTGTGGGAAGTGTTACCGCATCTGCCACACTCACTGTACATTGTAAGTGTGCTTACCAATGCTTCATCAATACTAGAAATTATTTTTTCACAATAGTTCAACTTATTCTTTATTTTTTATTAAATTGTCCTATAACTTTGGTGACACTCCATATAATTTTGCAAAAGTCCACCCTTATTGTATGTTACAGTATGTATGTTTGAGTTACATTGTGTAATTTTGTATTCACTAATTAAACTATAAGTAATTATTGGGTAACTGAGTGAATAATTTTGCAAAAGTCCACCCTTATTGTATGTTACAGTATGTATGTTTGAGTTACATTGTGTAATTTTGTATTCACTAATTAAACTATAAGTAATTATTGGGTAACTGAGTGAATAATTTTGCAAAAGTCCACCCTTATTGTATGTTACAGTATGTATGTTTGAGTTACATGTTGTAATTTTGTATTCACTAATTAAACTATAAGTAATTATTGGGTAACTGAGTGAATAATTTTGCAAAAGTCCACCCTTATTGTATGTTACAGTATGTATGTTTGAGTTACATTGTGTAATTTTGTATTCACTAATTAAACTATAAGTAATTATTGGGTAACTGAGTGAATAATTTTGCAAAAGTCCACCCTTATTGTATGTTACAGTATGTATGTTTGAGTTACATTGTGTAATTTTGTATTCACTAATTAAACTATAAGTAATTATTGGGTAACTGAGTGAATAATTTTGCAAAAGTCCACCCTTATTGTATGTTACAGTATGTATGTTTGAGTTACATTGTGTAATTTTGTATTCACTAATTAAACTATAAGTAATTATTGGGTAACTGAGTGAATAATTTTGCAAAAGTCCACCCTTATTGTATGTTACAGTATGTATGTTTGAGTTACATTGTGTAATTTTGTATTCACTAATTAAACTATAAGTAATTATTGGGTAACTGAGTGAATAATTTTGCAAAAGTCCACCCTTATTGTATGTTACAGTATGTATGTTTGAGTTACATTGTGTAATTTTGTATTCACTAATTAAACTATAAGTAATTATTGGGTAACTGAGTGAATAATTTTGCAAAAGTCCACCCTTATTGTATGTTACAGTATGTATGTTTGAGTTACATGTTGTAATTTTGTATTCACTAATTAAACTATAAGTAATTATTGGGTAACTGAGTGAATAATTTTGCAAAAGTCCACCCTTATTGTATGTTACAGTATGTATGTTTGAGTTACATTGTGTAATTTTGTATTCACTAATTAAACTATAAGTAATTATTGGGTAACTGAGTGAATAATTTTGCAAAAGTCCACCCTTATTGTATGTTACAGTATGTATGTTTGAGTTACATTGTGTAATTTTGTATTCACTAATTAAACTATAAGTAATTATTGGGTAACTGAGTGAATAATTTTGCAAAAGTCCACCCTTATTGTATGTTACAGTATGTATGTTTGAGTTACATGTTGTAATTTTGTATTCACTAATTAAACTATAAGTAATTATTGGGTAACTGAGTGAATAATTTTGCAAAAGTCCACCCTTATTGTATGTTACAGTATGTATGTTTGAGTTACATTGTGTAATTTTGTATTCACTAATTAAACTATAAGTAATTATTGGGTAACTGAGTGAATAATTTTGCAAAAGTCCACCCTTATTGTATGTTACAGTATGTATGTTTGAGTTACATTGTGTAATTTTGTATTCACTAATTAAACTATAAGTAATTATTGGGTAACTGAGTGAATAATTTTGCAAAAGTCCACCCTTATTGTATGTTACAGTATGTATGTTTGAGTTACATTGTGTAATTTTGTATTCACTAATTAAACTATAAGTAATTATTGGGTAACTGAGTGAATAATTTTGCAAAAGTCCACCCTTATTGTATGTTACAGTATGTATGTTTGAGTTACATTGTGTAATTTTGTATTCACTAATTAAACTATAAGTAATTATTGGGTAACTGAGTGAATAATTTTGCAAAAGTCCACCCTTATTGTATGTTACAGTATGTATGTTTGAGTTACATTGTGTAATTTTGTATTCACTAATTAAACTATAAGTAATTATTGGGTAACTGAGTGAATAATTTTGCAAAAGTCCACCCTTATTGTATGTTACAGTATGTATGTTTGAGTTACATTGTGTAATTTTGTATTCACTAATTAAACTATAAGTAATTATTGGGTAACTGAGTGAATAATTTTGCAAAAGTCCACCCTTATTGTATGTTACAGTATGTATGTTTGAGTTACATTGTGTAATTTTGTATTCACTAATTAAACTATAAGTAATTATTGGGTAACTGAGTGAATAATTTTGCAAAAGTCCACCCTTATTGTATGTTACAGTATGTATGTTTGAGTTACATTGTGTAATTTTGTATTCACTAATTAAACTATAAGTAATTATTGGGTAACTGAGTGAATAATTTTGCAAAAGTCCACCCTTATTGTATGTTACAGTATGTATGTTTGAGTTACATTGTGTAATTTTGTATTCACTAATTAAACTATAAGTAATTATTGGGTAACTGAGTGAATAATTTTGCAAAAGTCCACCCTTATTGTATGTTACAGTATGTATGTTTGAGTTACATGTTGTAATTTTGTATTCACTAATTAAACTATAAGTAATTATTGGGTAACTGAGTGAATAATTTTGCAAAAGTCCACCCTTATTGTATGTTACAGTATGTATGTTTGAGTTACATTGTGTAATTTTGTATTCACTAATTAAACTATAAGTAATTATTGGGTAACTGAGTGAATAATTTTGCAAAAGTCCACCCTTATTGTATGTTACAGTATGTATGTTTGAGTTACATTGTGTAATTTTGTATTCACTAATTAAACTATAAGTAATTATTGGGTAACTGAGTGAATAATTTTGCAAAAGTCCACCCTTATTGTATGTTACAGTATGTATGTTTGAGTTACATTGTGTAATTTTGTATTCACTAATTAAACTATAAGTAATTATTGGGTAACTGAGTGAATAATTTTGCAAAAGTCCACCCTTATTGTATGTTACAGTATGTATGTTTGAGTTACATTGTGTAATTTTGTATTCACTAATTAAACTATAAGTAATTATTGGGTAACTGAGTGAATAATTTTGCAAAAGTCCACCCTTATTGTATGTTACAGTATGTATGTTTGAGTTACATTGTGTAATTTTGTATTCACTAATTAAACTATAAGTAATTATTGGGTAACTGAGTGAATAATTTTGCAAAAGTCCACCCTTATTGTATGTTACAGTATGTATGTTTGAGTTACATTGTGTAATTTTGTATTCACTAATTAAACTATAAGTAATTATTGGGTAACTGAGTGAATAATTTTGCAAAAGTCCACCCTTATTGTATGTTACAGTATGTATGTTTGAGTTACATTGTGTAATTTTGTATTCACTAATTAAACTATAAGTAATTATTGGGTAACTGAGTGAATAATTTTGCAAAAGTCCACCCTTATTGTATGTTACAGTATGTATGTTTGAGTTACATTGTGTAATTTTGTATTCACTAATTAAACTATAAGTAATTATTGGGTAACTGAGTGAATAATTTTGCAAAAGTCCACCCTTATTGTATGTTACAGTATGTATGTTTGAGTTACATTGTGTAATTTTGTATTCACTAATTAAACTATAAGTAATTATTGGGTAACTGAGTGAATAATTTTGCAAAAGTCCACCCTTATTGTATGTTACAGTATGTATGTTTGAGTTACATTGTGTAATTTTGTATTCACTAATTAAACTATAAGTAATTATTGGGTAACTGAGTGAATAATTTTGCAAAAGTCCACCCTTATTGTATGTTACAGTATGTATGTTTGAGTTACATTGTGTAATTTTGTATCACTAATTAAACTATAAGTAATTATTGGGTAACTGAGTGAATAATTTTGCAAAAGTCCACCCTTATTGTATGTTACAGTATGTATGTTTGAGTTACATTGTGTAATTTTGTATTCACTAATTAAACTATAAGTAATTATTGGGTAACTGAGTGAATAATTTTGCAAAAGTCCACCCTTATTGTATGTTACAGTATGTATGTTTGAGTTACATGTTGTAATTTTGTATTCACTAATTAAACTATAAGTAATTATTGGGTAACTGAGTGAATAATTTTGCAAACGTCCACCCTTATTGTATGTTACAGTATGTATGTTTGAGTTACATTGTGTAATTTTGTATTCACTAATTAAACTATAAGTAATTATTGGGTAACTGAGTGAATAATTTTGCAAAAGTCCACCCTTATTGTATGTTACAGTATGTATGTTTGAGTTACATGCATGTTTGAGTGTAATTTTGTATTCACTAATTAAACTGTAAGTAATTATTGGGTAACTGAGTGAATAATTTTGAACTTACTTGCTGGCGCATTGTGAGACAATCATTTCGTTTACGAAGCTGACACTACTGGAGTATATGGTACTCAAAAGTATTCACCTAGCACCGCAATAATTACTTATAGTTTATGTTTGGGGTCCAATGGCTAGTTATATTAGATATAATGTATTCCCTTCCGTAACTAAAATGATACTTCTAAATTTAAACAATGTTGTTAATCTTAGTAATATATTCCTTTTTCCTTTATTGGTTCCTTTTTTAACATTTATAACAAACATTAATTATAAAAAACTTTGAAAATTATTTAATGTTTGTTAAAATTTGCTTTAAATTTTTAAGGAAGGGATTTCTATTGAAAAATAAATTTATTAATGTACAATTACCAAACACTTTGTTACTGTGCAGTCGTAATAGCTTAGAATTAGTTTGTAATCGGTATGTTCATTAGTCACTGATCATTTACGGATCTTACAACTAAGAAAAAAGTCTATATAAAAGCAAAAGGCTTTAATTTATGATTTGGCCACTGCTGGGCTATAGTTATCAACAGAATGAGGGTTATCAAATTGACGAACTTCCAACTGGTGTATTTTATTGATAGAAAGCAATTATTTCGTAAATTGTTTTGGCCAGTTATGCAGCCAAGATTTTTCATACTATAGAGACTTTCAGGAAGCCTGAGTTAATGGGAGTTAACATTACAAAACATATTTATTTAGAAATATTAAGATATGAGTATTATTAAGCTATTTCATCATTGTTACTGGCAATTGATTAGGGGTTAAAAAATATTGTTCAACAGTATATTACATACGCAGTGCAGACGACAGATGAACAATGGTTTAAAAGAATGTCCATTAGGAAAGAGTGAGTCAAAGCTTCTTAGTATGTCCGATGATCAACATGTGGAACAAACACTGCATCGACAGGGTGTTTGGTAATCCATCGATGTTACTGATGATACCAAATTATAAAATGCAGAACTATGCTCGTTTTACTGTACAGTAGAACTTTGATAAGCCGGACTAACTGGGACTGAGGCCAACCCAGGCTATCAAAAATCTGGATTAGTCGGAGACCAAGATGAAAAATAAAAGAAGATATTCTATTTACAGAAAAAACTCCTTTATATTTATCAAACAAAGAGTATTATGTACAGTATATGAACCTACATATTTTAAATACAGATAAACTCCACTGAAATTCTTGGCAAACTAATGTGTCAACTTTGGCTGTTTTAATTTTGTGAGCCGCATTCGTACTGTCAGATCCCTTAGTCTTTTCAGCATAAGACGCACAAAACATTATGTTCATTACTTTGTTTATCTGTAGGTCTTAGATGTTTATATTATACTGTTCGACTTTTTATGTATGTACTGTACTTACTTGATTTTTTTATTTCGCATAAGTTTATTGTACTTCATAATCGTTCTGGGTTATTCAGAGATCTGAGTTAACGGGTTAAGACTTATCGAGGCTCTTCAGTATTTCATTAATAAAAATTGTTACACACTCGGTTTCATATTTCTGTAATTCTCTCTCTCTCTGGAAGACATGTCCAATACACATCCCTACAAATAGTTTTCATAGCCTAGCAACTAATGTGGTCTTCAGGGTCATCATACTTGTACATTCAAAAATGTAATTTACCAGTTGCAATGTAAATTTTGCCTGGCACAGTACATAGGCCTTACCATGGATGGTCTGAGCATCAGAATGAATGGCCACAGACATGACGTTGGAACTATGAACATAGACAGGCCAACCGCTCAACACTCTGCTAGTCACATCATATCTTTCAATGATTATTATACCACCAAAATAGTTAAGGCCCTCCTCCCTGATTGCAATCCTTCAGAATTGAGAAGATGGGAGTTATACTAGTGGTACACCAAATCTAGAGAACCTCCTAACCTCAACATCAGATAAAACTCCTTTTACCTTCCCCCTAACTTCTACCATTTTTAACAACTCCATTTACCCTCCTTCTGACAGACTATTAATATGTAGTTTCAAATAATCAATATTTATACAAATCCCATATAGTACTATATCATAAACTACAAATCTGTGACATTTGGATATTTATACACATCTGTGGTTCACTTCAGTCTTTCCTTTTTCTCTTTTTTGATTGACAAAGATCTTTTTTGATCGAAATATTTCAATAGTGTGATAAGTTTTTGTATGTGTCTATTTATTTATTTCCAAGAGATTGCAGTTTTGGACTAATATATATATATATATATATATATATATATATATATATATATATATATATATATATATATATATATATAGGAATAGTTGGACTAGATAGGAGATTGACAGATAGAACTAACCGGAAAGTAATAGGATAAATTAAATATGTTTAATAATATAGGCTCAATCTTGATTTTGCTAATGACTTGGGTAGTGCCCTTAGTAAAATACTACCTCAAATAGGCATGCTAGTGCAATAAGTGCAAGCATAAACACCTCACTAACAAATTTATCTCTTATCAGTTAAAAAACTTACCTTGCAAATTAAAATTGGAAGTTTTATATCATGTTTCTTGTGAAAGTATGTATAAATAAATTGTTTTTAGTGTAAAGTTAAGGGGGGCATGGACCAAAATGTTTGGGAGCCCCTAGTACTATAGGAATTATTACACAGTACATTATAGGATAGACAGTAAATTTATTACTGTAGCGTAATGTTTAATTTAAGTAAATCTTTGTTAGATCAGGAAACAACTATTATCTATTCGATTGAAACTGAATATCCATTTAAAGTTATAAAATTTGTTGATGTAACTGGTTTTTAAATTTATCCCTCTGTATTTAAAAAAATTATTCCCACTCTGCAGATATGCAATAGGTTGTGTACACATTTTGAATCTCACAAACTTAGAAATTCAGTAGGGTGTAACTAAATTTGGTGTTAACTTGCATGGAATTGACAGGATGTTAATAGAAAGTTAATAAATTTCATGGTATACATTTATGTTTTAGTTAGTAATTACTAAATAAATATTTCTATTATTTTTTTCACTACTTTTAACTCTTTTAAAATCACTCTAACACTAACCATTAATTATAACTCAGGGCTGAATAATAGATGTAGATAACCTCTTCAGTTATACACTATAACACTAAATGATAACTTTAGAGTCTGGTATCATGTATACATTCATCCAATAGGTAGTAAGGACTATACTACAGGCGTTGCATCCATCTATTTCAATAATGCTGCAACAAAAAGGTATACATTGTCTAAATATCAAACCGTGAATGTTATCAAACATCAAATCTGTTATTAGTTATGGTTTTTTTCATCATTTAATGTACAACTTTGGATGTATTTAATTAATTCTAGAAGTTCAACAACATCTTTTGAAAAAATAGCATTAGTTTAATTTTAAATTTGTACAAATAATACAACTTTGCAAGTTCTTGCTTGATTTAATAAATATCTAATAATTTGTAGATATCATACTAGGTTGGTATTTGTAACCTGCAACTCTCACGGGCTTGTTTTAGCCTATCTAATTTGTGTTGTTTTTATATAATTTTATTTATATATAATTGTTAAATAATACAAGAAAGTTATGAATTGTAACATACTTTGATTGAGTGTGTGGGTGTGTATGTAATAAAATATTATTTCTCGTGTTTAATGAATAATACAAGAAAATACCAAGACAAGAATAATTTATTGTATTATACAATTCAATACAATAAATTATTCTTGTATTTGTATTTTCTTGAATGTTTCATATATATATATATATATATATATATATATATATATATATATGTGTGTGTGTGTGTGTATATATTGAAGTTATTATTATTACTTGTAAATAATTTTTACTACCACTAAGTGCAATAATTTTACCTTGTGTGATGAGGTACCTTTCGGTCACTTGACCATTGTCGAATCACACACACACATATATATATATATATATATATATATATATATATATATGTATAAAAAAAAAAACAAGGATCTATCTTGCATTAAATATTTACTATTTATTACAAATCTATCTGCTTGAGAATTACTTGCTTCATGTATTCAGTTTTCCTTATATATTATTTATATAACTTTAAAGTGTAGTTGTCAGTGAAATCAAAATTGTTTCATTATTGCAATGTAAAGAGTATAATAAATAAATCATGGAATCTGGATCCTTGTGTATAAAATCTGTGATTATTATGTTTCTAGCACCCCCAGTAATCTTAATCCGGCCTGGAGATCAAAATGTGGAACAAGGCCAAGATGCAGTGTTCATATGTGGAGTAGAAGGAAAGCCTAGTCCCTCAGTGTTTTGGTCTATTGAAGGAAATCGTTCTCTCCTTTTCCCTGGGGAATCCTCAGGGAGGTTCATTGCTTCTAGTACTCCTGAGGGACGCACAACGCTAACCGTACAGGTACTGTTATCTTGATCTACCTATATTATAGACAATAAAAGGGTAATCATGGTGACTTTATGTTTTATATATTAAAATTTAAAATAAAATAAAATCTCATCCGAATTCTTTAATTAAATAAAAACATCTGTTTATTACAGTTTATTTTTAACCCTTTTTTTACCATTCACGTAGCACTACATGAAATCGTACGGGAGCATTCCCGTATTTCTCTCAGATTAGCATTGCCGTACGTATACAGTTTGTTTTCTTGTGTATTGTGCTATATTCTATGTTAAATGTTTCAGACTATCTGGACAATAAATGCTAGACAGAGTACATAGTCGCCATTTTTTTGCGTCTAAAGTCTATGGGTTTTCCCATGTATTTACAGATTGTTTCGAAATTTGTGTGATATTTTACAATGAATAGGCAATTGAATAGTGAAAATTTTGGTGTAGGCAATGAAGAACATTGGATAAAGAAGTCTATGGGTTTTTCCATGCGTTTACAGATCGTTTCAAAGTTTGTGCAGTATATTACAATGAATAGGTGTTTTACAGAAAAAAAAGATTAACAGATAATTATTAGCAAAGACATTGTCAGTAACTTAAGATAAAGTTTGGTTAGCATGAGAAAATAATTAATAAAAAAAATGAATAAATATATCTGTAATTTAAAAAGTGTAAACATCTTTCAAAAATATGTTGTTTCCAGGGGCCATACAGGGCAGGCACATGTTTCTAGTCAAAGGGTTAAAGTTGCTTGATGAAATAACCTTGGATTCAGCGATTAAATTATAAGTAATTATTGTATAACTGATCTTAGTTGCTGACTCATTTCGAAACAATCGTTTCATTGACGAAGTCAATCTGTTACTCAAGAAATATTGAAATCGTATATAATTAACATTTGTTTATTTAATTGGTTGAAACCCTTTGAAATTTACATTGACTTTTTTTATGCTCTTATATTCCTTAGTACAATTACGTAGACTAAAACAAAATATTATTTTTTAGGGTGTAAACCGCAATGAGAGCCAATTAGCCGCAGTTTGTTCAGCAGTGAATCAAGCTGGCTCTGATAGTTGGAGAGCTCGTCTCACAGTTACTTCCCCTGAAGATCACCCTCCCCCAGTCATTATCTTAGGGCCAGCCAACCAAACACTACCACTAAAGTCTGTAGCAATAATGATATGCAGAGCTACAGGTAATCCTGTTCCTATTATAACGTGGTACAAAAATGGAGGTCCTGTGATAGCTGATAGCAATAGGCTCAATATTTCCGATTCTGGGACACTAAGTATTAATGGTAAGCCCGCCTCTTCATGTTTTTTCCATTTAGATATTATGCTTTACTTTTAATTGTAATTCATAAAGATTGCATTAATTGTAAATATTTGCAATGGTTGTATTTGAGGATACAACCTAAAATTTTTGATTCTGATTCTGATTTCGATTCTAACATTTTTTTTCAGATCCTCGATTCTTTCAAGTTATATAGGCCTACAGGATATTCTCTATTAATGAATTTTGTTAACATCTCGGTTGTATGGTGAAGGCTTTTAAAGTTCTGTTTTAATGTAATTGGCTACACATATCGTTCAACCTTAATTTATGATTAGGAATGTATGAAAGCATGACAAACATATTGAATAAAAGTAATGATTTACTTGAAATTACAAATGTTAGCTTCAGTTCACAATTAAAATATAACTTCAGTAATAGGCATTTCAGTTTGTAAAACTGGAAAAATTGGCACTACATTTAATTGGTGTTTTGTTTTGACATCTATGAAGTGGAGACGGGGAGAGAGAAAGAGTCGAGCTCACCTGAGTGAGAATGAGACAACAGAGCGAGACAAGCGGTGACAAGCAAACAGACCGGAAGTGGCTCCGACCATCTTTGTTGATGGGTCATAAATAATTATAATATTTTATTATCTCAAATCGTCATTTGCTTTAATTGTTTAATTCATAAATACGAAGCAACAAATACATAAATAAGACATAGTCTTATAATTAATTCATTTTCCCATAAATTACACAGCACAAGTATTTTAACAGCTAAAAAAACAAGAATTGGAATCAGCACTGTAATTGATGGGGAATCGAGTATCGACGATTACTCAATACCTAGAATCGGAATCAGCCCATCCCTATTTGTACTATACAATCTAAATTCAAGAGTTTATTGATTATTAAAAAAAAATGATTTTCATAGGTTGGTGAATTGAAAATTTTAAAATGCATGCATTTTATATTCTAAAGCAACCTGCGCCTATCACAGTAGTGTACATTATGCTTGACCAATAAGAAAAATAATCACATTATTCATGAAAGCTAGGGATGGCCGGAAACAACGGCATCAGTTGTTTGGCAACAGTTGCCTCTACGCAACCTAATGCGCGCGCAACTGATGTGGAGAAAGTCCTAATGTCTAACCTAATGCCTGCCAACAGTTGTTTTATGCTAACCTAATGTGTAGCAAAATAATGCCTGCCAACAGTTGTTTTATGCTAACCTAATGTGTAGCAGACTAATGCCTGCCAACAGTTGTTTTATGCTAACCTAATGTGTAGCAGACTAATGCCTGCCAACAGTTGTTTTATGCTAACCTAATGTGTAGCAAAATAATGCCTGCCAACAGTTGTTTTATGCTAACCTAATGTGTAGCAGACTAATGCGTGCCAACAGTTGTTTTATGCTAACCTAATGTGTAGCAAAATAATGCCTGCCAACAGTTGTTTTATGCTAACCTAATGTGTAGCAGACTAATGCCTGCCAACAGTTGTTTTATGCTAACCTAATGTGTAGCAAAATAATGCCTGCCAACAGTTGTTTTATGCTAACCTAATGTGTAGCAAAATAATGCCTGCCAACAGTTGTTTTATGCTAACCTAATGTGTAGCAAAATAATGCCTGCCAACAGTTGTTTTATGCTAACCTAATGTGTAGCAGACTAATGCCTGCCAACAGTTGTTTTATGCTAACCTAATGTGTAGCAGACTAATGCCTGCCAACAGTTGTTTTATGCTAACCTAATGTGTAGCAAAATAATGCCTGCCAACAGTTGTTTTATGCTAACCTAATGTGTAGCAGACTAATGCGTGCCAACAGTTGTTTTATGCTAACCTAATGTGTAGCAAAATAATGCCTGCCAACAGTTGTTTTATGCTAACCTAATGTATAGCAGACTAATGCCTGCCAACAGTTGTTTTATGCTAACCTAATGTGTAGCAGACTAATGCCTGCCAACAGTTGTTTTATGCTAACCTAATGCCTGCCAACAGTTGTTTTATGCTAACCTAATGCCTGCCACCAGTTGTTTTATGCTAACCTAATGCCTGCCAACAGTTGTTTTATGCTAACCTAATGTGTAGCAGACTAATGCGTGCCAACAGTTGTTTTATGCTAACCTAATGCCTGCCAACAGTTGTTTTCTGCTAACCTAATGCCTGCCAACAGTTGTTTTCTGCTAACCTAATGCCTGCCAACAGTTGTTTTCTGCTAACCTAATGTGTAGCAGACTAATGCCTGCCAACAGTTGTTTTATGCTAACCTAATGCCTGCCAACAGTTGTTTTCTGCTAACCTAATGCCTGCCAACAGTTGTTTTCTGCTAACCTAATGTGTAGCAGACTAATGCCTGCCAACAGTTGTTTTCTGCTAACCTAATGTGTAGCAGACTAATGCCTGCCAACAGTTGTTTTCTGCTAACCTAATGTGTAGCAGACTAATGCGTGTCAACAGTTGTTTTCTGCTAACCTAATGTGTAGCAGACTAATGCCTGCCAACAGTTGTTTTCTGTTAACCTAATGTGTAGCAGACTAATGCGTGCCAACAGTTGTTTTCTGCTAACCTAATGCGTAGCAAACTAATGCGTGCCAACAGTTGTTTTATGCTAACCTAATGCCTGCCAACAGTTGTTTTCTGCTAACCTAATGCCTGCCAACAGTTGTTTTCTGCTAACCTAATGTGTAGCAGACTAATGCTTGCCAACAGTTGTTTTATGCTAACCTAATGCCTGCCAACAGTTGTTTTCTGCTAACCTAATGCGTAGCAAACTAATGCATGCCAACAGTTGTTTTATGCTAACCTAATGTGTAGCAGACTAATGCCTGCGCATTGGTTGTTTTCTGCTAACCTGGTGTGTAGTGTGTAACAAACTAATGTAATTCAACAGTTGCTTTCGGCCAACCTGATGTGTAGGGAGCCCCTAATTACTAATAACTCTGCAAGAGGGACGTTGCTATTGATTACAGACCTAATTCATAATTCCTAATATGTTATCATTTATGTCAGTCTATAATTGATTTTTACGAGTATAATGTCCGTATTATTTTAGGCGGTAAAATGCTTCAGAAACTGATTTCGATCCATTAAAATTGATCAATTGCAACATAAAAATATAATAAATAATTTTAAAAAATACAACCAGCTTCAAAGAAAAGAACCCGTAATATATAATGTTTACTTACTAAAAAAACACAAATAATTTTCCAATAACGAAAACATAATTTATCATAAGCTTATTACCTACAAAAATGTTGTACTTAAACTCATATTTACAATCTGAACGTGAAAAATATTATGACAAAACTTCTTATGATTTCTTATATAGGGCTAATATGAATATATTTCAGGGTAATTGTTTTTACCTTGAGTAAATAAGTAAGCCTTGAATAAAATGAGTTTTATTATATATATATATATATATATATATATACATATAAAATACGTTTTCTTGTTTAATTATTTCAAACAACATAGGTTATTCAAATACAAGAATATTCTTGTATTTGAATAACCTATGTTGTTTATATATATATATATATATATATATATATATATATATATATATATATATATATATATATATATATATATATATATATATTCCTGATATTTAATATTATCCATTGTTTTTCCGTTGCACTGACTTTATGAAGTTAATAAATTACCAATTTTGAGTAATTTTTCCACCATTAAGTGCAATAAATTTACCTTGAGTGATGAGGCACCTTTCGGTCTTTGACCATTGTCGAATCACTCTGTGAGTGATTCGACAATGGTCAAAGACCGAAAGGTGCCTCATCACTCAAGGTAAATTTATTGCACTTAATGGTGGAAAAATTACTCAAAATTGGTAATTTATTAACTTCATATATATATATATATATATATGTGTGTTTAATAAAACCACTTTCATACAAGAATAAAACCTTTTTTTTATTTTATTATAAAGTTTAAGCTTTTCGCCGATTAGCAGTATCGGTATTATCAAAACTAACTTAGTACACTTCTAACTTATTCTGTTCCTACATCAAGACTCTTAATGTAGGAACAGAATAAGTTAGAAGTGTGCCAAGTTAGTTTTGATAATACCGATACTGCTAATCGGCGAAAAGCTTAAACTTTATAATAAAATAAAAAAAAAGGTTTTATTCTTGTATGAAAGTGGTTTTATTAAACATATACATTTTATCAAGAAAAATCTTATCTTAAAAATACAATATATATATATATATATATATATATATATATATATATATATATATATTTTTTTTTTTTTTTTTTTTTTTTTTTTTTTTTTTAATGGTAAAAGGATTTCTTATGTTGGGCTAATATAAATATATTTCAGGGTAATTGTTTTTAACATAATTAAATAAGTAAGCCTTGAATAAAATGAGTTTTATTTTATATGTATTCATGCATATTTTTTTAATAGAAATTCAAGTATTATTGCGAGCGCAACAGTTGGGTAAAAACATCAACTTCGGCCATCCCTAATGAAAGCTGTAATATTCACTATAATTTAATACTAATTAAATATTTTAGCTAAGACATTTAATTTCTAACAAAGTAAACTTTTTGTTACCAGTCAATATATTATGGTGGTATTTTCAAACCTCTAATCAATCCCAAAATTTAATCTGTTGGTAAAATAATTTCAATTTAACCTGATCATTTTTATATTAGCTTGATAATTTATCATTTTACTTTATAATTTCAGACCTTGTAAAAGCAGATGAAGGTCTTTACACGTGTGTTGCATCCTCGAGAAGTGGGAAAGCTACATGGAGTGCAACATTAAGGTTAGAATCTCCAACAAACCCAAACATTGCTTTCTTTCGTTCTCCTGAAATCACCACACTTCCAGGACCTCCAAGTCGGCCTCTGGTTGTTAGCACTACACACAGTAGTTTAACAATATCGTGGACTCGTAACAACAAGATTGGTTCTTCATCATTACTTGGTTATCAGGTAAGCTGAAAAAGTAGAGAAACTTTAACAATTAATTTTTTGAAACTAAGGAATATTACGATTTTGTGTGTAAAAATACTGCCGTGTCTGACCATTCAGAGCTGAAAATGTGGACTACTACTAACTATGACAAAATGTATACTTTCTTAAATATTAATATTTTTATAACAAATATTAAAAATAGAACAATAATTTAAAACTATTTTTTTTTAAATTAAAAATTTTCCAAAAATATGTTGCTTTTAGGAGATATTTTAGGCCATGCACATGTTGCTAATCAAAGGGTTAAAATCCATTTTGAAAATTCAAACTCTTAGCATTAACAAAGCAAAGAAGTTTTGATGTTTTGTTCTCTTCAACTTGAAGTTTTTATTGATTATTATTATTTAATTACCTGACTAAAACCATTCATTTTGTACAAAATGTATTTCTGCTGAAAAATATCTGCAAGTCAGTGGTTTTAGTCAACTATTTAAATAGTAAAAACATATGTTAAAATATTATTGAATAAAAAGAGTTTAATTAACTAGATAATTATATTAGTACCACTGCTTTTATTTATTTCCACATGTTTCAATATAAATAAGGAAACTATCAACAGGTTTTTAATTTTTACAGATTGAAATGTTCAGTCGGGACCCAACACCTGGTGCGAGTGGTGGAAGCGGTTGGGTAGTTGTTGCAAGACGTGTGTCTGGGCCAACATATACGCAACATCACTTAGGCCCTGCTATGGCTTACACTTTTCTTGTCAGAGCAGAGAACTCTCATGGTCTGTCTCCACCAAGTCCTTTGTCTACACCTATATTATTATCTTCATTTTCGCAGTCTGATCCGGACATTGATCACCAAATGAAAGAAGCTCGAGCTAGTTTATCAGCAGGTCATGTTGTTGAGTTGACTACGATACAGCCTGTCAGTTCTACATCTATCAAGCTTGGATGGGAGGTATATATTTTACAAGAGAAATCTTATTGTATATTCGTTATTGTCAGAGTGATTTTGTACTTTTTCAATCTGTTACTAGTATATTTTTTCAATCTATACTCTCTTTACATATCACTGTTAGTTTTATCATTCTCTGATATTTAATTTAGAAATTTTTTTATTTTAGTAAAATCCTTTAAAATTGTTTTTTTACACAGTATTTATCATTCAGTGTTGAACATGTATATTACATTCAACAATTATTTTAGCATAATTTATATCTTATAAAAAACTTTTTAATGTCTAATTTGTTAAACAGATACTCAACTCTGACTACGTTGAGGGTTTTTACATCTACTCTCGAGGACTAGATGCCAATGCAAGGTCTACAAGTATGTTGACAGTTTTACATGCTGGAGAAGCTTCAGGCTTCCTTGTCACTGGACTAGCAAGGTTTACTCGATATCAGTTCTTCCTCATACCTTTTTACAAAACTGTAGATGGTAGACCATCAAATTCAAAGACTGCTCGCACAATGGAGGACAGTAAGTTTCAATTATTATGACTTTAGTTTTTCGCCTTTCAGTTTATTAAAGAATAAAAATGGTTCATTTTCATTCTAAGTTATTTAATGAATATGAAGTAATACTAGGTAGAACTTGGAGGCTTTAAATGAATAATCTGGAGACATATAACCTACACATATTGTAATCAAGTAAATATTCACTGTATAGTTGATAGTGACTTTAAATTAAAGACATCTTAAATCAATTTTAAAAATCTGTAAAAATGTCCTAATTAGTAAAACCACTATGTTTCAGTTCCAACTGAGCCACCAATGCATATGGAGGCCCTGCTGTTAAACTCAAGTGCTGTATATCTGAAGTGGAAACCTCCTCCTACTTATGCACAGAATGGTATTCTTAGAACTTATCAGGTAGAGTAACATTTTCCCCCATTTCATCATTTATGCTAACATTTTTGTCACCTCACATTGTCAAAAGAGTTATCAATATTTTTTACACAAATTAAACATTTTAAATGAATGCTAATATCTCATGAAACACTAAAGAAGATCATGTCTTGAGTATAGTAAAGTCTCAGGGGCTGCAGTAATAAATGAAGAAAGTGTAACACAAATCAAATATAAAAATGTAAGTACGCAAAAAGAAATAGACTGAAATTGTAGCAAATATACATTATTTTTCCCCCAGCTTCTCTTTTATTTTCTTCTTACCTCTTCTAGTTGGCATGCAGCTGCTTAGTGCAGCCAATAACCCGACGCCCTGTTTACACTAACTCTAAGAGGGGTTTATAGGATGTCCAGTGCATTGATCTTACCTCTGAGTATATCCCTGAATGTGAGACAGGTAGGAGTGTCTGCCACATTGAAACAGTGCAGGTAATCCTGAGTCACCAGATACCCTATCTTTTGCTCTTGGGGCAGAGCTGCTAATTCTTAGGGGATATTCAGGTAAAGGGCTGTAAACCTCAACTCAATGCAAGCTTCCCCGTGAATCATTATTCCAACATTTCATTTACTCTAGAGCAGTGGGGCTTTTCCTCTACATTACTGTTATATGTATGAACTAAATATTCTTTTTTCTTAGAATAACTCATCTTTTCATTATTTTGAAATAGATGCTTGTGAATGACATCAAACCCAAGAGCCTGTGCCTATATTTATATCGCAACAGATAATATGACATAAAATTACACAAACTTAATATAACAGTTAAAACAAATTTGAGTAATGTATGCTCGACATAATAATCTATTTATTAAATTTGCATTTAAAGAAAATAGTAATGTAGAAATTATTTTAGGAAATATGTACACATTTTCTGTATCTAATCGCCCTATGTGAAGTTTGAATAACATTTACAATATTTTTATTTTAGCCTTAAAACTGAAATAATTTCAGGTCGTAGTACGAGGGGGAGAAACTCTCAATGGTTCGGTTCTAAGTAACGTCACTGTGAATGCAGCTACGCCATCACTACTGCTAACAAATCTAACAGCTGGGGTTGTATACACTCTAGAAGTAGCAGCAGCAACTAGAGTAGGGATAGGGCCTTACACTTCTCCAGCAACATTAAGACTAGACCCTGCATCTAGACTGCTTCTTAAAGACCAACATCATAGGTAAGGGCAGATGTTTTGTTTAAGTGAAACCAACTAGAATGTTTTTTAATAGTTTAATTTATTGTCTTTTTTCAATTAAATATTCAAATTATAATGCTGAATCATATTTCAGGACAATGTATTAAACAACTCGAATTAACCATCTTTAACTGGATAATTTTTCATTAATTAGGTTGAAGCTACATATTTTTTTATTATATTCTATTTAAAACTGGAATATATTTTTAAATTTCTCAACAGTGGCCGTGGATAAGGAGCTATCCAGATAACCCACCCGCTAATAATCGGGAGTTGAGAATAAAAAAAAAATAAATAAATAAAAAACATTAAGCTAATGAAATGCTGGTATTTGCTATTTAAAACTAAAAAAATACATTTCTGTAAAGAGTAAAGAAGAATGAATTGGCAAAACATTCTTTAAACTTGGAAAAGTGATAAAAGAAGTGAAATTCTCACAAATAAAGACTAAAATTAAGGCCAATAAGATTAATTAATTATAAAGTTAATTTTATGTAATGAATTCAGCATTGTAATTAAAAATATAATATAATGAAACAAAACCAACCTTATCCAAAACATAAATATTAAACTTTAACAATCATTAATAATCTTATCCTGAAATAATTTTAAGAGACAAAAGGAAGTAGTTTTTCATAGACAATTTGAGTAAAACATGATTTTTTTCGTTAATTCTTGACACGTTTTCATGTAAACACTGACAAGTAAATAGCTTACAGTAACGCTGTAATGGACTAACAACTATTGTTAGGATTGGATTGAAACCTCATCGACCTACTTAATACAAAATAATAACTTATAAAGAGATAATGACTAATAAAATATCACTAGATTGAGGATGTTTAGTCTTCATATAACAATTTGATTTGAACACTTTAAATTGTAAGCAAGCAGTGTTTTTAAAATTTTTTATTCTGCTAACATTTTATTCAAAGTAGACTCTCATAAATTGTAGCAGAGTAATAGAACTATATATTATATTAGGCATATGTATTAGAGTATTTAAAAACTGTCTATATGCTTTCAGGCAACCTGTAGGTCTGGAGCCAAGTTTAGGACCAACAAACTCTGAATTCCTGACAGAAACATGGTTTATTGCACTACTTGGATCCATGGTAGCTGTTATGGTTTTACTTTTTGCTGCAATGCTCTTAGTGAGGAGAAGACAGTTGCTTTCAAAGAAATCCACTCTTCCAGGTAAATTTTAAAATACTTTTGTTTAAAATTGTGTACAGTAGTTTCTAGGTATTTGCTTATTCTCAGTTGGTAAAATTACAGGATATCCTGCTAATATGAATTGCATTTTTTAAAAAAGACAAGAAAGGTAGTATAGTTACTCTGCAGGTTGTAGGATGTGTTCTAGTCTTATTTATTTTGTACACTGTAGTTATTTATCACAAAGAAATCTGATTATTCTCCAAACATCCATTATACTGTACACTACTAGGCCTGCTACTCAAGAGATAGGCATTAATTATTTATAAGAATGAGGCCAGTCTGTTCTGGAAAAGAATGCCATCACGAACTTTCTCTGTAAGGAGGAGAAGGCCCCAAATGATCGTTTGACTGTTCTACTGTCCTGTAGTGCTAGCAAACTGATGTCTCAATAGCCCATGAAATTTACCCTGAAGGTTTTAAACACATTAACAGTAAAGATCTCAACAATCTATTGAAAAGTGCAAACCTAGATTTGATGGAAGAACTAATTACTGAACCTGTGCCTATCTCGGATAACGAAGACGAAGAAATCGTAAAATAATGTATTGTCGAAGTTGACATTAAAATCTGTCGGTGGAGTGTATGTTTAGAGAAACAGTTAGCTGCGTCCGATACTGAAATTGATCCCTCTTTAAAATGGACAGTAAAATTTAATCAAGAGCTGGAAAACCACTATTGCTATGTAAAGAAGCATTTAAGAAAGTAGAAAAAAATCGCTGAAAAAGTAAAATAACAAGTTTTAAAAAATCGAATTAACAGTGTTTAAAAGAGTATTTGTCTAAAACTAGGCGTTTACCAATAAAGAATAAGTGTGTCTGTGTGAGAGTGCTCATATTTAATAAAATTTTTGTGTTTTCAGATTGAAGGAAAACGTAAATTGTCATTAAAAATATGTATGTAATTGTGTAGTACGTAAATATATCATACTGTATTATAAGTGTATAGTATAGCTGTTACTAATGTTAAATTTTATGATGTGGAACGTAACTCTCTCCTTTCTCACTGTATTAGGTTTCTTGACTCCTTCAGAATAGGATTTCAGGTACAAGTCTGCAATGAAAAAATTCTACTAATGATGGTTTAGTATTAATATGTTCGTAGCCAGTTTAGCTTTGTCGGTAAAGTTCAACACTGGATCGGCAGCAACTCCTGTCTCAAACAAGACTCTCTCAATTGCATGACTTTATTGGTTATTTATTCATCTGTGATCTCTGATCCCAAATGTGCCTCAATGAACCATTTTATAGAGTCTACATGTGGCATGCCTGATTCCCATGTAAATTATTTGTTTTGAATCCTAAACTCAGAGCTATTGCTGCCGAGATGTCAGATTACAGAACTTATCAGACTATAAAAATTTGTCTATATTTCACATTCTAAATTATAAAGAATATGTCCAAATTATTGTACCTGTTGTATCTAATGGTACAGTAGAGTCTTGATAATTTGAGGTAGAGTGAACCAAGACCCCCTCGGACTACCGAAAACTCAGATTACACGGAAGTACGTTCCTGTGTATTAGACAAAAATAGGACAACTTTATATGAACATAAAAGTCTTGGTATTTCCTTTTCATACCGTGTTTATATAATCATTTCTTGGAAGCCCGACATCATTTTCTTTCAAATAGATTAAATAGGCTCGAATTGTACAGAAGCTCAAAATATTGGGACTCAGATTTTCGAGACGCTACTGTTTAATTATATGTACTACAATTAATTATAAAACTGGAAAAAATTGTTTCATGATGAAACTCTTATTAATAGATTCACGTTCAAATGGAGGAATCCTTGCCACACCACTTAGTGTAAAGTCTGCTGTGGGTCTGCCTTCTGACTCCTCCCTTTGGATTGAAGCTGGTAGGCCTCAACCTCCACCAATGCCTGACTATGCAGAGGTTCAGCCAGGAACTTTATCTACCTTCCAAGGACATCAAGAGAAAGACGGATCTATATCCCCAGCCCCATATGCTACAACTACTTTAGTTCCTCCAGTTTCCAATAGGATGGACTTGGTAAGATTAAATATATTTTGATTCAGATCAATTACGTATTTTTCAGAGTTGGCTAAAAGTTTTTATTCAAGGAGTAATGCTTTTTCACATGTAAAAAAAACAAGTAATTATTCCGTAACAGAGTGTAAACATTCAACGTAATTGCTGACGCATTTGGAAGTGATCGTTTCATTGATGAAGCCAACCTGCTGCCATCAATTAGGTAGCAGGTTGGCTTTATGAATGAAATAATTGTTTTGAAGGATGTCAGCAAATAGTTTTAAGTTTTCACTCATTTACAAAATAGCTACTTATGATTTATTCAGTGAATTCACTTTGATTAGATGATTACATCAAGCAACTGTACAAAAGAACTATTAAAGTAATTATAAAAGTAACAGATATTTTAGATTAAAGGATTTCAATATTTCTTAAGGTTACAAGATTTAATTAACTTGATGATAAAGATCCTTGAAGATATTAAATAATGTATTGTAAATTTGGCAGATTAAAAAGTAGCTGTTTGTCAATCTCTACATTTAATGTGCTATATGCTTTCTCCACTAATATGGTTGATACTTAACAACCAATTCTCCACCAATAAATACTTGATAGGGTTTTGCTTTCAATTAATGTTTGACAAATTTTGATAGTATAAAATTATAATGATATTTTACAATACTAAAAATGCATGTACTTTTTATAAAAATGAAATTTGATGTACAGTAAACTCCTGATTATCCATGGAATAGGGTGGCCCGGCAACGCCGGATAACGAATTCCCCGGATAATACGCTATGAACAAGGAATACGCAAAGCGATCGATAATCGATTATTATACCATAAGTTACACAAATAATGACCCCGGTTAATGCAATTCACAAATAATCTTCAGAGGACAAAATAAATACAGAAAATAATTTAAAATGTCGATGTATTTGACGGATTATAACATGTACATTTATATGTCTAACTATTTGCAATACGTACATAGGTATATGTCAAAAGTAAGTATGTATGTACATATGTAATTTCCTTTACACATAATACTTCACTTTTTAACAAAAAATCTGTCACTTTCGTCTGTTTTTTTGTGAGCATTGATTTAGCTTTAATGTGCGATCTAAGTTTCTTGAGAGAACCATCTTGTCGCACCGTGTCTACTTCGGTCACGTGTGTCACAAAGCCATAAAGATCGATAATGTATATGTCAGACATGGATAATGCATATGTCACGTACAAGACTATTTATAGCCGAGATTAGCTGACATTTGTTTACAATCTTATGTTTTTCGGGCGTCCAAGCATTTTGTCATTGTCTCTTATATAGAGTAGTGTGCTCGCCCCTTTTATTTCGCTGGCCCGCGTCTGGATGCTTCCCTTTCAATGTAAAAATTAGTACGTACATATTTACATATCTATTCCCTTCATCTTAACTTCTAATAAGCCTTATATGTATTTACGTTGTAATTCACTGTTTGGAAATTTAAACACATGAATCTGATTGGAATAAAAATTGGTTATTTGAAAAAACAATGGTAGACCCCGGATAATCAGCAAACCGGTTAAACCGCCCACGGATAATCGGGAGTTTACTGTACTTATTAATATTTAACTAGCTAAAGGAAAAAAACATTTTTCTACTGTTATCCAAGCAAATGATACTACAAGAAATAGTTACTGAAAATATTATTGAGAATGAAATAATTACTTTAAAGTGATAAATGTAATAAGGTTAAAACATTTTATTAAAAACGTTTTTTGTATAGACTTATGTAAATACTGTTATGATTACCACTGAATAATATTAATTCTTTACACTGCTGATGCATTATTTAAGTACTGATGATTAAATCTTTGTATTACAGGGATGGAATCAAACAAGTAATCCTATGGAGGAGTCACATTACCCTCCAGCCTGTTTCTACAGTAGAAATGTTTACTCTGATACATATTTCTTTGGAGGGAACAAGATGTATGGTCACCCATCAGGTAACACTTAAATGTAGCTTAATTACTTCTAAGTTTAACTACTTACTACTAAAACTTGCATATTTACCTCAATTTTGACAAATATACAATACTCAAGAATACAATACTCGTGAACTTTGCCATTTAAAGCATATTGAGGGAGTAGCGCCGGGACTTGTGATTCCTTGTGTAGGTTTGAGAGGCTTCTTCGTAATGACGATCAACACTCACCTTTACTACTCCTGTTAGCCCCTCTACCTAGCCAAATTTCATAGGAGCCTGCTGATGCAGTTTTAGATACTTGTTCTAAAGTAGAACTTTCTGCAGTTCTCAACAGGCCAAAATCTTTTAGTAGATTGTAGAGAGATTTTCCTGGTATACCTCTTGCTCTCACTTCTACTGCATAAAAATTATTTTTAGTTAATTCATTAATTAGGTCATAATACTTATTCATTTTTATTGCATGGTCTTTGGGTATGTTTGTTTCCCATGGTACTGTTAGTTCTACCAGGATGATATGTTGAATTTTCCGAGAAAAAAGCAATATATTCGGTCTAGATGACAAAACACCAATATCTTCTGGGATTTTGTAGTGCTTTTCATACATATCAGGTGCTCGATAGTCCAATCAGGTGCAGGACTTGGACTATTTTGATAAACATAGAAGCAAAACTTACATGTAACGTTAATTATGATGATTGAAATGTAAATAAATTTCTTGTTTACTTCCATAAATCTTTCTACATAGATTTTGAGCTGTAAATACAACAAACTTTGTTATAGGAAATATTATAATACCAGTTTAAAACTCAAGATTTTCATGATGTATCAGAATGATAGTTTACAAAACTTCTTGTTAAATATTACAAAGTAGAATGAGCCTTAAATTTGCATAAACCGTTGGAGATGGTAAAATGCTGAATATATTTAAGTAATGTCTTAGTGCAATTCACTATGGGTTATTCGATGTTTCTTCTTGGTTTTAATTTTAGTCTTTATTTGTGACAACATAGAATTTCACTTCTTTTACCTCCTTTCCAAGTTTCAAGAATGTTTTGTCAATCCATACTTTTTCACTATTTACAGAAATATTTTTTTTTTGTAAATTTTTTATAAGAAATATTTTATTAGCTTTATGTGTTTTTCTGTCAACTTCCGATTATGAGCAGGCAGGTTGTCAAATATATCTAGTATGATAAGACATACTCCATTAACTAAACTCACATTGCAGCTTTTCCATGGCCAGTTTTAGGAAATTTTAAAAAAATTCCGGATTTTAATTGAATATAGTAAAAAAATATGGTACTTCCTCCTAATTAATCTGGAAATGTTGTGCTGGGTATATTATGCTGATAAACGTGGTTAATTCGAGTCGGTTAATATGTTGAGCTAAAATATAACTGAGGCTTACAGTATGTACAGTCCTGTATGACTTTAAAGGCAAGCTGTAGGGTGAATGTAACTTGGAACCAGGCTTATGCATAGCGGTACAATTACTGTTAATTTTACGTAAATTCCAATCACAAATTAAAAGCAAACGCTTTTTTACAAAACTACCAAAGCAAGTAATAGACTATTTTAAGAAAGCTTAAATACATATGTAAGTGCTATATGTACATACAGTTCTGAACTAATTTGAAGTAATAGGAATATTCAGTAAAATGTATTCCATGTGTGTACTGTATTATCTGTATTTATTAAGCACACATGTCTGTAATATACTGTATAAAACTGTAAATAAAGAACACTGTATTAATAATGTCACATAGTTATCAAGTACTACCTTGTATTATATAGTATTTTATTGTATTTGCCATATATGGGTTATCCACGGTGATCATGCCTGACAGTCTTGCAATTATTCGGTAGTTTAGTGTAACATGTTCACTGTGGCTGGTGTTCAGAAACACCACAGTTGCATTCATTATTTCCGAACGCCATTGATGTTTTGTTTATAAAAGCAGTCAATCTACTGTCAACCCTCACACTACTACATTATACAGTACATTTTATGGCCATGGTATACAGTTGGAGGATTCAAGAAGAATTCCACGTCTGCCCACCATGCCATGCCTGCCTAATCTAAGATTATTTTAAACTGAAAAACATTAACACTCATAAAATTTTAATACTCGAGTTCACTTTAAATCTATCCCCCTCCCCATCCATCTAGTTATATGAACCTGTAAAATGTTTTGCTTTGAATGTAATTACTATAAATAGTCCTAATTACTTCAATTCTATTTTCTTCTAAACACAGACAATGATATACGTAAAACTTTATTATTTAAATTTACTGGTCCAATTTATTAATTCTATATCACTGTGTATTTTGATTAGTTGGAAGTGTTGGTTTATCTTCATCCCTAGTAACAACACCCAACGGAAGGAAAGCAATGTCAGAACTCGGCCATCGAGACCCACATCAGTTGAGCACACCACCAAGTCACAATCACAGCTCAACACTTAGAAGAAATCCTAGGAGGCCTCAAGTAAGTTCTAATTCTGATGTGTTATGTATAATTTTTAATGTAATAGTATTAACAATTTCAGTTTATGAATGTGCTGGTGGATATTATGAAAACCAACATTATTTTAGATTATTTTTGGTAAATTTACATCAATTTGTCATATTTTTTGTTGCTTGTCAGTTAGAGTAAAAATATTTTTTTTTAATATTATTTTTTCAATATTTTGTTCAGTTTTTGATATTTGCGCATGGCTTTCCCAGACTCAGGCTTTATTATCCAAAGAAAAAAGATATTATAAAATTTTAAAATATGTACCCGTATTGAAAGATTAATATAAATTTGTTAACCCATAAACTTAAAATAAAACTCCGATTGCTTAGCAATAACCTATCTAATCCAACTGTAAACAATTCTTAACACAAGGCTTGTTTTTAGTAGTACATCTATTTCCCCCTCACCCGACGAACATGGGTACATGCACAGCTACATGGCGACGCCTATAAATAATTTTAAACTTTTATCAGCCAACATTTTTTCTAAGGTGTTGATTTTTTGTTTAGCTGTTAAATTTAGAGAGTGAAAAGGTGTAAGGTTATTAGTCATATTTTACATTCCACCTGACTATTTTAGAGATTTTCCTTATTTAGATTCTATGCTATTCCCACCATTATTTCCTAATCAGACAGCTGTACTGTAACAGCCAAGTTTATCTATCATAATATCTAATAAACATTTTCTCCTTGAGATTAATTTGGATAGAATGTTTGCTTCATGGGTTTATTTTGTTGACTTTACAAGTTTCTCTTAGGCTTTGATTAAGGTTATGTTCATAATTCAGGTTACACTTGCGCAAATTTGGTAATAGAAATAAAAGATATCTACATTTGTTGATTCCATCTTCGCGTGAGCTACTAGTAATCACTTACAACTTTTTTTAAAAAAATGTTTTAACTTGCCTATAGTAGCACTTACTTTTTTGTGTTGAGGACGGCCGTTTCGGGAGATGTGTCCCTTTGTCAACTCAGACCGTAACTAATGATTAGTTACGGTCTGAGTTGACAAAGGGACACATCTCCCGAAACGGCCGTCCTCAACACAAAAAAGTAAGTGCTACTATAGGCAAGTTAAAACATTTTTTTAAAAAAAGTTGTAAGTAAAAGATATCTGTTTTGCAAGTCAAGTATAAATAGATCGTTATCATCTGGCATTTGTTTGGAGCGGCTTCTCCAACCCAATATCCTACCAAATCACTAAAAAGATAGGAGAGTGGATAGGAGGTAGACATAGTCAATGTCAGATCAACTTTTTTTAATGTGTAGAAATATATTACTGATCCAATCTGGTTCAACAAAAAAAGGTAACATTACCTTAAAATTAGTGCAGGGAAATATAACATCATTGACAAATTGTGTTAATGTATTGCTACATTTTATTTTCCCTAAAATCTCAGAACATTTTTAAAATTTCTCCCATTAGCTCACACTCTCCTGATATATATACAAATGTTCAATCATTAAAAAAATACATTTTTATTCATCCAATCAAGTTCAAATACATTTTTTTAAACCAATAGTGGATAACAATTGTTGTTATTACAGTTTTTTCAAATAGTTATTGAATAATTAAATTATAAAAATTTAATGGTCTAGGTCGGATTCAAATTGAGTATCTTCATGTTCGAATTCTAGCGCTTTGGCACTAAGTAAGCTTTCCTATAGTTAGAAATAAATTTTTCAAAGATATATATATAAATTTTTCTTTTGCCACTATCTGATTGTCTTCGAAACCTCTACTGTAAAACCTTAAATTGCTGTCATGGCTACCAAGCAATATCATTAATAATGCTTTATAATTAAAAATGAATGAAAAGAATAAAACAAACAAAGTGGATTAACGGTGGATTATCAAACCTTGCTTCGCAAACGGACAATGCAAAAGTAAAGCGAAAGGAAGCTACAACACAATCCAAGGGCAAAAAAAAGAAAGTGTCTAAATAGTAACAAATAAAAATAATAGTCTAACACGTACATTGAAAGGAAAGTGGAAAATTGCAAGGAAATTCACTTTCTATTTTGCCACTTAATATTGTTATTCTGACATATGTATATAGATATTTATATTAATTGTAATTATAAAATAAAAACAAACTAAAATAAAAACTTTTCTCTGTTCACTTAAGTAGGAATTGGCTTTAATTTTTTTTTTAATATTGTTTAAACAAGAGATTGGTAGCACCCCATAAAAAAATCTAAACAGTAAGGCCAAGAAGGCTTCTTGCATCAAACATTATCATGACTCCTAAATCCAGGAGGTTTTGTAAACAGGCCAAATAGTCTAGACAGCACTTAAGTATTCAGCTGCTCCAAACAAATGCCTGACCATGATAGCGATCTAGTTATCAAAACGCTGCTGTAGCAGAATAAAACTTTATACTTGACTCGCAAAACAACCGTCTTTCATTTCTATTATTCCTATGTTCAATTAAAGCATATGCCTTTTGCACTTTCTTTATAATTAGAATTATTTGGTAATTAAGAATCAGAATGTTTAAAATTACAAGCTTTTATTAATACAGTAGAGTCTCGATAATTCGAGGTAGATGATAGACCCTCTCGAATTATCAAAAACCTTTCTTGAAATGATATAAACACATCTTGGAAGCCCAGCTCATTTCGTTTGGATACCTTATGGTATAAACATTTCTTGGAAGCTCAACTCATCATTTTCTTTTAAATAGATAAAATAGGCTCAAATAGAAATAGAAGCTCGAAATATCGGGAATCGGAATATCGAGACTTTACTGTATTGTATATAATACATTAGTATTATTATATTAATTCCACTTAATAATTAAAACTTACTAGATGCCAAAATGTACTTCAAGAGGTCACCATTACGCAGCCGTTCAGCCTCCGCCTGATGTAATAACATCTCCTAGTCCTACTGCATCAAGACCTCTGCACTGGCGAGCTCAGAGTCAATCAACAGCGCACACTCTATCTAGCTTTACTCCTGTGTATCAGCCTGTCTATCACAACTCTTCAAGAAGCGAACCCGGTGATCAACCTAGGTTATAGACAAGTGAAATTAATGCTTCGCTCTTCGCATGGCAATAATTGGGTAAATTTTGAAAGGTTGTAATTTTTGTTTGATATTTCTTGAAGCTATATTTTGTGGTTTTGTATATTTAATAATGTGTTTAATGTTATTGCTCAAAATGAGATTTTTAAAACAGGATAAAACCGCATAAATTGTATTAGTTAATAGTAAAATGTTTGATAATAGTGTTTTTATTTTATCTTTAAAAAATCGAACTTTCACAGCAACTGTATTATAAAAGGTATTTATCCATATTTTTTTAATGTTTAAATACAGCTACTTCAAAAACTGAAAAATAATTTTAATTTTTGAAATTTCAGTATTTTTGATCTGATCCAGCTTATATATTAGTAATAAAAGTTATATTATGAGTCTGTTAAAACACTTAAAACTAGTGCAGTCCCTGTAAATACAAATATAATTATCATTTTTATTACAATATATTTATTTATTTACAAATATAAATAAGTTTCAAATTAATATAATAGATTTTTGTATGTTTCTAAGAACAAATCATTTATAATAACAAAGTGAATATTAAATCAATTCCTTATACAGTAGAGTCTCAATAATTCTAGTTAGATGGAACCGAGACCACTCCCCCCAAATTACCGAAAACTCACATTAAAAAAAAAAAATAGTTTTAATGAACCCTAATACTATAATTACAAATAAACTAAATAAGTTTATAAAATTTTTCAAAAAACATTTTTTGGAAGCCCGACTCATTTCCTCTACATGTCTTATTGATATAAACATTTCTTGGAAGCTCGGCTTATTTCCTTTGCCTACCTTATTGAAATGAACATTTTTTGTAAGCCTGACTCATTTCCTTTGCCTACCTTATTGAAATAAACATTTCTTGGTAGCCCGACTCATTTCCTTTGCATAGGATATTGAAATAAACATACAAGTATATTGAAAGCCCAAATCATAGTTTTCTTCCAAATTGATAAAATAGGCTGAAATAGAACTAGGCTCGAATTTAACAGAAGCTCAAAATATCGAGATTTGGAATTTCGGTACTTTACTGTATAACATAAGTGTTGTATGAGTAATTTTTTTTAAAAATTTCTTTCAAGCAATAATTGATTGGCATATTCTGCATACAATTAATTTTAAATTAGTCATTCAAGTTTTGAATAGTTATGTAAAAATTATAGAATTCATTATGTCATATACAAAACTACATAATAAAAAAACTACTGTAGACATATGGAATTTGTAATGTTATAATGTTAAGACTGAACTTACTTTACTGTAGGAGTTATTATGTAGATTATGTCCAGTGTATGATTACACAATGGTTGCTGTCAGTGTTTTTTTACCAACGACTCTGTGTTGAAGCTATGGGTTTTTATATTCAAAAAATCTTTTTAAATAAAACGTTTTGGCAGTTTTGGGGGGGGGGATTGTTACCGTAATTTGAATTTTGACATTATGGCAAAAACATTGTGTTATATAAATATATTTATAAAACTTTTATCTGTCCATGTATTTGGCAGCATGCTGTTTATAACTGACACCATCCCCAGACATAGACAATTACAGTAAGTATATATATATCATAGTTGAAATAAAGTAGAATTCTGCTACTATCATTTTGAGAATGAATCTATGTTGTTTGAGATTTAAAAAACAACACAAGTATATACATAATTTAGCATAGCTTCATTCTACACAAAGACCAAATATTATGAAATCTTCATGTACAAACCACAAACTAAAAATCTTATTTATTCTATACTAAAGTATTAAGTAAACGTTTTACATGTTCCACAAGTGTATTTGTTAATTATTATTTTTCAGAATAGTTTTTTTAAAGATAAAATTAAAATTCCGCCTTTACAAATCTTTTACAGTAAAAACTACATTTTCTAAAAAAATATTCTTAAACACATTTCACCCCAATATTTTACCACAATTTCTAATTTACTTTTAAATTCTACAATTGTATTTGAAATTTTATATATTTTCGATCATTATTCTCTTTATTAATCACTTAAACAATAGTTTATGACTATCCGAACTTTGAGTTTGACTGAACTCAAAGTTCGGAGAGTCATAAACTATTGTTTAAGTGATTAATAAGATTCAACCGAACGTAATGGACTATAAAATTCAAGAATTCATTATTCTCTGTTACAAAGTTTGTATAAAGTTTCATCATATTTTTTATATTATTTTAAAATATATGTTGGTTGTTAATAAGTTTTAAGGATCAATTTTTAAAACGGTTTTTATATTTAGAGACAACCATTTTATGAATCTATCATTTTCTTTCAGAACTATTTAAAATAATATTTTAGTTTATTTATTTATAATACATATTTATTTGTTAAAAATTAAGGTAACTTTTTATAACAAAACGTAATTTTTCTTACCCTACCTTTCTCTGTTATGTTATCACCATTAGTGAGTAACTGAATCCATGCCACTATTACCTATTTACTCATTACCATAAAACATATTTTACAACATATAAGATTATATGCTTATAGAGTATATGAACATATAAATCGGTTTTACTCAAACAGATTTTTTTTTATTGCACATAAGTAATTGATCTTTACACTTAGACTTAGTTTGTTGTGGTACAAATTATTCTCTAGATCAGGGGTTCCCAACTAGTGGCACGAGGGAAGATTTCAGGTGGTACACATCACATGGCCTCATCAGGAAGCTTACCAAATGAGTAGGAACTGCAGGAAAAATTTATCAGTTTTAATAGAAGACAGTTCCATGATAAATGTTTTTAAATAGAAATCAATAACAGACTTCTGGACTGGGTGTAAATCCTAGTATTATTCAATGCTCTTCCGGTAAGCTATGCAGTTTTTTATGCAATTTCTCACTGGTTATTTGTGTAAGAGTAGTTTTTGTGAACTGTTGGATGTACAAAGTAATTATAAAAACAAACTAACAAGTCTTGAAGAGAACTTCAAGGTGAAATTAATCATTCAATTGACTCCTAACTGACAGGAAAACTGCAACAAACTTCAGAATAATCGAAACACACTTTGACATTCATTGATTTGTACGTTTTTTGGCTGGTTTGGTACCAATCATATAACATGTTTTTGTATAGATATGGGTATTAAATAAAACTTTAATGTGTGTAATTTTTTTAATTTTCTCTTTCTTATCATTATTAAAAATTAATGGAAAAGTGAATGAATAACTAAATAATTTTATGACTTATTTAATAAAAATAACATGAAACATAACATAATCTACGTGTTTCTGACAGAAAATAAGTTTCTAAAAAAAATTAGGAGCAGGCGGCTTTCTTCCGATCTACAACCTGAAGATGGTGGTATGCCAAAGTCCTTAGAACGTTGGGAAACCCTGCTCTAGGTAATGAATTTCAAGATATCCCAGAGTATTTATACCCAAGTATTGTTTTATTTATTTATATTTCTATTATTAAATATTGTTATTTCAACATACATATTAATATTACTGTTAATAACTATACTATTAATATATTTAATCTAATTTTATTACTTTTAAAAAACTATTCTGAAATCGAAATAAATGAACTATCACATAGATAATTGCTGATGCCAAAGTTATAGAGAAGACACTGCCATCTCTGATTGAATTGTGTTACCTATCTTTAATTTAATAATGTACTTTTTAATTTTGCACAAAACTTGTGTAAATATGTAAGTAAAAACTGCTTTTGTAATTAATTGCTTCAGTTCAGTCCTTTTGCCAGAACCATTTACTCTTATTACCCAATACAGTTTTAGTCCTAAATTTATTGTATATATTGTTTCATTTGAAAATTTGTTTTTGCTTGTAGTTATATGAATCTTTAAAATTATTTTAAATACAATACAATCCAATCCCAGTAATCCGACATATGAAATAAGTTTTATCATGTAAAGTTTTAAAATAAACAATGTAACAAACACTTGAACAACACACTTAATAAAACACAAATAAACTTACTATGGCACATACTGAATATAAAAACTTAATTTTCTTATGGAACTTCACTTCTTATTAGAAAAATCTGAAACTTTCATTGCTTCTGTTTGTTGTTTGCCTTTCGAAGCAGCAGCAAGACTTGATGGTATGGTATGTCGTTTTCCACTGCCCAATAAATGCATCTGTTAAAAGCCAAAATTGCAACATTGTGTTTAACACCTTGCTTTCTTACTTCTCCTTCTTCAGCATCTCCTGGTTTCAGATTCATCATCCTTAGCGTACTGTTGATAATCTCACTGTCTGTTTGTAAATCAATATCATTTTCACCCATACCACTTATCCACTCGCTTACGTCTTCTGAATTTAAATCACCACTTTAGCAGACCTTGTTTACAATGTGTTTACAAAGACAATTCAATGTCTTCACTTTCATTCTCGTCTTCAATTGTATCACTTTCTTATTTTGGGGTATCAATCGATGGCCATAACTTCTTCCACGTATTTTGAATAAGTCCTCGGGTGTCAGAATTCCAGAGCAAACCATAAATGTAGATTGATCTTTGCTCATTTTTATTTTCAAAAATTGTTTAGGATTAGTAGAAGTTTCAAACTAACGGAATTCAGATTACCAGGATTGGACTGTAGCTTAAAATCTCTTAAATTTAATTGCTACTAGTGGATTATTTTGGAAATGCTGCCACAGTATTTGGTACTTACTGTTTTTTAAACCATATTTTATTTTTATCTTTTCTGTTTTCATATGATTTAAATACTACATAAAACCTCTATCTTACTGGGATTTTTAGTATGAGTTTCACACTATTTCAGTGAAACACATTCAGTGTGAAAAATAACTCTTGAGAAAATTCAGAAAGTTCAGTGGTTTTAGTAAAATATTTAACCAAACCAACCCTTTTCACTGTAACTTTTCTTGTTAATTAGGAGGTATTATAGTAAGATATACTACTACTGTCAACACATTATGAGAAACTTTGAAAGAACTTACAATGGAGTTTAGAAACTCGAAAAATTAAAAAAAATTATTTTGATAATCCAAACTCTGTTATCAGTTGGAATTATTTATGTAACTCCAAGTGAGTGTTCCACTGTTCCTTCAGAACTGTTAATACTGTTGAATTTCAAAACAAGTAAGTGTTGTCAATTGAAAATATATAAAACTCCTACATCAAGCCTATCAAGCCTGGTCTATAAATTTGCCAAAATTTTCATATGTTTAAAATTTTCAAGCATAATTAGTAGATTAACCTTTATTATTAAATTCCTTCTATTAGTTCACACTCTTCTGATATACATCTTGTACAAATTTTCAATTGTTAATAAAATACATTTTTATTTATCCAATCAATTTCAAATTCATTTTTTTAAACTTATAGTGAATGACAATAGATGCTAATAAAGTTTTTCAAATATTTATTCACCAATAAAATAATAACAATTTGGAAAGCCTATTCAGATTCAAACTGAGAATCTTCGTGTTCAAAGTCTAGCTAGCTTTGGCACTGCAGCAAGTTTCCAATACCTGGAAATGTATTTCTCAAAGTTGTATAAGAATTGTTTCCCCACCTGGTTCTCGTCGGAACCTCCCTCAAGGGTTAAAAAGGAATGAAAAAAATAGAATAAAGCAACAAACTGGTAAGCAAAAATAAGCAAACCATAATAAAATTTCTTTGTTCATCTCAGTAGGAATTTACTTACGAAAAATTTTTTTATATTATTTTTAATAGTAGGTCTTCTGAAATATACATGTCAAAAAAAATTATCCTTCTGCATTTTTTATATAATTTTTTTTATTACTTATTTTTTAGACTACCGTTTCTTTTTCACTCACTCGAAATAATGGTTATATCTTATCAAAATATAACAATTAACTTGAGTAAATAATTCTGGCAACAGAACGGGAGTGACATTTTTGTATGGATTCTGTACAGTATCTTCCTTAAGTACGGAAGTCTGAAAGGTCATATAATATAGCCTACTGCATTGCACTTTGTTATTGAACAAGTTCAGTGTGTTATGGACACATATCAACATATTGTTTGTAATGTAATATTATGCCATATTGCTTTCAGTTGTAAATAAAATTATGTAGGGCCTAGTCATGTGCCATGATCGGAGTCTGTTTTATGATAGTTTTTAGTTTTAAAAAAACTGTTACAGTGATTTAATTAAAGAGATTGTACAATTTAAATTATTTTTATGTTGTGTGTAACAATTATTGACAATCAAAAATAATATTATTTATTTTAATTAAAATTTTATTAAATTTATTATTTTGTTTTAATTAATTATAAATTTCTTCTGGAATTCTACAACATTCTACTTGGAGTTATTTAGAAATTACAAATATTTTTATATTAATCACTTTAACATTAGTTTATGACTATCCGAACTTTAAATTTTGTAAAAACTTTCTGAGACAGAACGTTTTTTATATATATTTGCACTTAATGGTGGAATAATTGTTTACAATTAACCTATAATAACTCTATACAGTCTTTGCAATGGAATAATAATAATAATGGACAACGTTTTATATATATATATATATATATATATATATATATATATATATATATATATAAATATCGCAATGTTTTCTTGTGTATTAATAAAGAACAAAAGTCTGAATACAATTGTAAATTCAATTATAATTCTTGTATTTGTATTCAGACTTTTGTTCTTTATATATATATATATATATATATATATATATATATATATATATATACATATATATATATGAAGTTATTATTATTCTTGTAGAAAATAAGATTTGAAGAACATTACAGAGCATACATAAATAAAAATACAAAAGTATCAAATGCTACAGCACACCTAATATCACATAAACATGAAATAACAAATTACGAAAATAACCTAACCATACTTGAAATAAATAATAACCCAATAGAACTAAACTCACTAGAAAAATACCACATTTATAAAAACATACATGACAATTTAATGAACCTACAGACAACATATTCAGACGATGTAATATTCAAAAACATTACACATGTCGCTCAAGAAGAAACATGTATGACGCCGAAAAATACAAACATCACGGACCGAACATCCACACTAGAAAAATAGAGAAAATTAATTCAGTGATTCGACAATGGTCAAGTGACCGAAAGGTGCCTCATCACATAAGGTAACATTATATATATCGTGATATTTCACATTGTCCATTATTTTTCCGTTGCACTGACTTTATGAAGTTGTTATTATTATTAATTGTAAACAAATGGACAACGTGAAATTTCACAATGTATATATATATACACACACACACATATTTATAAACAATTTTTAAACATCTTCCCTCATGCCTCTTTAATTAAGTAAATTGAAAAAGAAAACAATAATCAAGCAAACAAATATAATTGAATACTCCTCTGATATAATCAAACACAGTTCTAAGTTTGAGAAATTACAGCTGTAATGCCACAGTCTAACATCTTTATGGCTGCTCAGTATACTAATTGTTCACATCAAAGTTACAGACTTAAATTAATTTAGTACTTTGAAATAAATCTCTTTGAACACGTTCGAGAATGTTTATGCACTTGGTCATTCATTTACCAGAAACATTACCAAAATATTATATCAGATTTTTATCATTTAGTGTAAAAAATTATTGCAGTGAAATTTAGATTCTGGATAATGTGAAACAACCATAAACATGTGAAGTGTAATCACAAAACGCTCTATTAAATTAAGTTAATAGGGATATAAATTCCAACATTTAGTAACTCTCACAAGATAAATTATAATTTAGCTCTTTTACAAACAATCTTAATCTTTTTGGTATGAGGCCCACATAAAGTAGACAAAGTTGTCTCATATATACTTTAAATAAAATAAATTGCTTAAAATTAATCTTTTAATATGACCTATATCGTTAACAGGCTGAAGTTAAATTTAAAAAATCATATCAAAGTGAATTTGAAAAGAATTGTAAAATAACAATAAAGAAGTAGGTTACATCTAATATTTACAATATTAATTAAGTAAAGGACATCAATGAAGGATTGCTATAATACAAGCTTGGTTCAGAGGCAGTGCCTTAGATCTTTTCCTTGAAAATAACAAGTTTGAACCATGCAACATGAATGTATTATATAAAGTGTTTCAATTTTGTTTTATAGCACATTTCTATAAATAAATTCTTCAAGTATTATACACAAACGAATTTCGTATTAATAATTTGATAAAAATTTGTTATATAAGTAAATCAAATTCCTTTATATAACTGTTGATTCCGTCTTCAGGTGAGCTATTAGTTTTCACTAAAACACTTGTAAAATATTTTACAGCTTGCCTATAGTAGCACTTACTTATATTTGTTGAAGACGGCCGTTTTGGGAGATGTATCCCATTGTCAACTAAAACCGTGACTCCGCTTGACAGATAATGGGACACATCTCCTAAGACAGCCATCTTCAACAAATATAAGTATTGAAGTTTGTAGTCCATTATGCTCAGTGAATCTTAATTAATCACTTAAACAATAGTTTATGACTATCCGAACTTTAAATTTTGTAAATTTGTTGAAACACTGATGAAAATCGCCACAAAGCAATCGAAAACGTTCTGTATCAGTAAGTTTTAACAAATTTATAAAACTTAAAGTTCGGATAGTCATAAACTATTGTTTAAGTGATTAAATAAAAATATAAGTAAGTGCTACTATAGGCAAGCTGTAAAATATTTTACAAGTGTTTTTAGCAAATTACTTTATTATTTATTTTATTGTTCAACATTATAAAGAACAGTTTTAAAATAAAAAATAAAAGGTATCTTTAAAACAAAGATTTATATTGAAATATATAAAAGGTTATAAAATATTGTCTCACTTGTTTAGGTTGGATATGCTTAAAATGAAAGTATTTTAAACCTATAAAAAAATCATTAAACATAGCTTTTGTAAAAATGAGTTATTATTCTAAAACAAATTTTACCGAAGCTAGTTGTCTTTAAGCTTTTGTTGGCCTTATTACTAAAAATGTTACTACTTTCTGTGGGAAAATTAAAAATGCACAGAAAAACCATCCCCTCTGAGAAAAATTTAAAAACTCGTAGTGTATCCTACACTTGGGAAATGTAAACATTTTACAATAAGCAACAATTAAAGGTTTTAGATGAAAATACACCACAAAACACATGCCAGGATATGGAGTTTTTTAATAAATAAAAGAAGGTTAAAATTACTCAGTTTTGATGTACTTAAAAAAATAGTGTATTTGGTTGTCAATAATAAACGCATAATAATATAATATGTGGTGTAATTAACATTTTGTATTACATCCCAACCTTTAAATGTTACCAAGTAGAGAGCAACAGCAATACTGTATCATGACTAATATATACCATGTATAAATTTAATTCTTTACCATCTTCATTTACTTGTATATAACAATATAAGAGATTTGTTTTCATATCTTTGGCCTTATTGGTTGATACCTTGAGTTCCTGTGCAAGGTTAAAGTTTTTCACCAATCATGCAATCCTAAAACTATTCATAAGCAATCAAAGACTTTTTCTATTTTTGTAATGAGTGAATTCTCCAGATCATCTTTGTATGTAAATATGTTACCGATCTGACTTGGAACTATTGTATGTATTTTACATGTTTGTGGTAGAATAAAAAGTTAAGTTCTGAAACTGAAATTTGTTACTTCACTTTTACCTGAAAACACTGTTCTAGTAAACATGAAACTGATCTAGAAGATAAACACATAGAAAACTCCTTCACCCTCCTACATAAATTCAAGTTGATTGTCTCGCTTTATACGCATATGAGAAGCAAACGAGATACCACCTCTTACATTTTGGTAATTAAACCAGTCGCTATTTATTTTTATTAATATTTAAGTTGAGAAAAGATGTTGAGCAAGTTATATTGCTTCAGGTTGAGCAGAAAAGACAGACAAACAAATAATTTATACCAACTCTCCATTTACAGCTTAACCCTTAGCACTCGACTGTCGGGGGAGCCCCGCCAAACGTATATTGCACTTTACTTGTATGTCGGAGGTCACCCGACACAATTTTCAAATGCCTATAACTCGGCTGCAGCGAAGCCCACGACATTCAATCTTTTACCGTTTGGTGCTACACTCTATTGAAAATAATGTGAACTAAGTTGAAAATGCCTAGGAATATGTGAGTCATCACAAAATCTAGTTTGCCGCTACGTTGTAAGCTGCAAGTAGATTACAGTTTTGCCGGTTATTTGTTTACTCGTAGTTTGCCGTGGCTTCACATACAATTAGTGATTCTGAAATTCCTGATCTTTTACTTGATCCTGATTTATTAGAATGTAGTTCAGTTTCATAAACAAAGTAACTAAACCAACAGGTATTTGTAAATATAATCAGTTTATGGGTGGTGTAGATTTAGCTGATCACTATAATGAACCGTGCAGTTTTACAAGACGAACAAATAAATGGTGGAGCAAAATGTTTTTCTGGCTATTAGATATAGTTGTAGTAAATAGTTTTATTATCTATAATAACAAAAAATAGGAAATGAGAGAAAATCCTGCTAAACAAAATAAGTTTCGCCAAAACTTGGTGAGGGAACGCATTGGTGATATCAGGAATAAATCGTATAGTGAAAGGGGCCGGCCATCAACTACTGACAAAGAAGAAAGACTGAATGGGAAATTACATTTCATCTTTTCCAATGATAAAAATAGTACTAAGGATATTGTAGTTTGCAGTAACAGGAAGATAAAAGGAGGTAGAAGGGAAACAGTTTTTCACTATAAAACGTGCGGCAGAAAACCAGGACTTCATCCGGAAGACTGTTTTCAAAGATATCATACTCTGCAAAACTACAAATTAGATAATAAAATCATGTACATATAGTATTAGTGAATAAAAATAGCTTAGTTTATTAAAATCATGTAAGAGAAAACGAAGTTTTCCATAAACAATAATGCAACCTGCAGGTGAGGAATTTGTCTCAATTTAATTACAAGTGGGGAAGCAAAGCATGTTACAAAAATCCGAGCGCTAAGGGTTAAAATATTATATTCATTGTTTCCATCTTCACATGAGCAACTAGTTTTTAACTAAAAACACTTGAACATATGTTATACTTATGTACAGTACCACTTACTTTTATGATTTTTGAGGATGGCTGTTTCGGAAGATGTGTTCCATTGCCACTTCAGACAGTAACTGGCCTTTTAGTTGTTATAAGTTGGAGGGGGGGGGGTACTAGGGTAGGGATGTGGGTGTAATTTAGAGAGTATTGGGGTTATGAAGACAAAAAGTGTATGTGAGTTATAATGTAATTGGGGGTATGTGCAGGGTGTAGTTTGAAATGTTTGTATACTCATATTCTATTGTATTCAATAATTACACACTCATAATTACATACTTATATTACATCCTCATAATTACTCATATTGTTTGGTTATGTATTGCTGGTTATTTTTGTTTTGTTTGTAAAAAATGTGTAGGTTAGATGTTATGTTTGTGTAGTTATGGTTTGTGGATATGATATGTTTGGTGAAGTTTGATTTGGTGTTTTTGAGTGATTTTATGTGTTCTTGGTAGTGTGTGTAAAATGACCTCCCTGTTTGGCCTATGTAAACATTATAACTCAACACTTTTTCAGATCATAAACCCACAATAGTTTCTAAATTACACCTAAATCCCTACAATAATATACCCCCCCACCCTAACCTATAACAACCAAGAGGTCAGTTAAAGTCTGAGTTGACAATGGGACACATCTCCCCAAACGGCCGTCCTTAACACTGCAGTAGTCGCGCGTAACAGACGGACGTGTATAGTCGCGTGGCGCCCACTAGACGCCACTCCGGTAAACAATTAAAATAGTTGTAATTTTTAGCAGCTTGTGTTATAATAATTTTGTTATAAGTTAATAAGATTTTCAACACTTTTACAAATGTAATTTAAGTAAAATAAATCGCAATGGACACTATATAAAAATCTAATTTTGCATATCTATTTCCTACATTACATGTATATTCTTAAAGTTTTATAATGTTCGTTATTAAATAGATTAAATATATGTGACGTTGAGTTATAAATACTTAATTAAATTAACTAGTAAACAAAGAAAAGTCATGCAAACACTGTTTTCAGACACAATTCCCACATATTAATTTTCCATGTTTCAAGCAAATAAACATTTTACACTTGTGACAAAAGTTACGTGTCATTCTGTTTTCTTTTCGCGCACACATATGACACCTTTTACGGCCAACAGGATCTTCACGAACACTTTCACTGATTGTAGTACTTGAACTTTCACAATTTATTCCTATATCTACGGCTTTTCTTTTCAAATTTCTTGGTATATTATTAGTATTCAAGCGTAGTTTTAGGTAGTCCTCTGTCAATAATAAGACTAACTGCCAAAGGAATTGCCTCCTTTTTAAAGTTTTGTTGTTTATATTATTAGAATTATATATTATTTGTCCATTTATACCAGCAATATTCAACAAGCTATAAAAAATGACTACTGGCCCCCTCCTTGTATTCCTTGCACAACTATATAGGGCACTCATTTTGTCTACCATGTCTACGCCGTACTTTGTTGAATTGTAAAGCGTTAAAATTTCTGGTTTTTTATTATCGCCTGTGTGAGAATCAATACTGTTATCGCTATGTAGTGTTGACAGAACAATTACATTTTTATTAGTTTTTGGCTTGTTAGAAACAAGGGTGATAGATTCATGGAACCCAAATTTAGACGACTTCAAAGGCATTGCTTTGCATGCTACAAACTGGGGGGGGGATTTCTTTTTTATTTTTATGAATCGTAACAAGGGTTGTCCTTTTTTTCAAAAGTTTTTTTGCAAGATCGTAGCTCGTAAACCAATTGTCAGTGGTTATATTTCTTCCCGAATTAGCAATGCAATCGTTAAGTCGCAAAACAACGTCCTTAGGGCTGTTAGTAATCCGGTGTGATCCATCAGGCTGTTTTCCGGCATATATTTCTAGATTCACTGTGTAATACATTTTAGCATCGGCCAAGCAGAATACTTTTAAACCATATTTTCCTGGCTTACTAGGAATGTATTGTTTGAAAGAACATCGGCCGCGAAACTTTTCCAACTTCTCATCTAACGTCAAATATTCTGCTACGCTATAGCAAGCTTGGCAATTATTTACAAATTTATCGAAAATATGTCTTATGGGTGCTAATTTATCAGTCTTCTTTCTTTCACCCCTAGTAATTAAATCGTCAAAGCGTAAGGCCTGTAATAAAACTCTAAATCTATGTAGAGACATAACCATTCGAAATCTTTCTGGACTAACTCCGTCGTTAGCCCTTGAAACGACTGCCCTTGAAATAACCCGCTAAGTACAGCAACCCAAATAATGCTTTGATTTCTATTATATTTGTAAAATTACAGTCGCGTTGTCTACTACAGTTTGCTTGTTTTGACAATATGTATTTATTTGTGCTTTCAACAATACCGTCTAAAATATCACTATCTATTAAACAACCCCAACAGTCTAAAATTTTCTTTTTGTTTTTTGCAATAGATTTCACTCCTGGCAAATGAGTAATAATATTACGTCTTGGGGTACGTACATTTCTTCTAGGACATCTACTTTCCATTGTGTAGTTTTATCCCTACCGAGATAAAAAGATTCATTGTCTTGGTACTCACGGTCCTCGTCGTTATCGCTTATCTCTTGTTCTGTATCACTGTCAGACAGATGTTCAGACATAGCGTCCTCTTCATCACCATCGGTGTTGTCACCTGCATCACTTACATGGTCCGGTTCATGATTTGACTGAATGCTATCCACTAAGTCTTCATTTTCACTTGTATCACTCAACTGTAATTCTTCACTAAATAGCAAATTTTGAATTTTATCACAGTCTTCTGCACTATACAAATTAAGTAGAATAAACTTATCCATTTTGATGTCGCCTAATATGTATGTTATATTATATATTGTAAATCTAACAACAATATTTGAAAAAGGTTCTGATATATAGACCTATATAAAGCAAAGGTTGTATAAAAAGATTATATATATATATATATAAAGGTTCTGAATAAAGAAAATATATCACACAAGACTACTACACGCAGAAGCGTTCAGTAACAACTTGAAACAGACTGAAGACAAAGCTGCGTCTATAGCGGCAGTAGTCGCATGACGTCCATTAGGCTCCAAATGCCTATATTCCAAGAAATAGTCGATTGTCTGTATTGAATGTTTAACTGGCGATTTATGATACTGTACCAGGAAGGTATTCAATAGGAAACCGAAAAGTGGGTGTGTAGACAAGAACAGTAGGCTGCAAAAGTGACATTGGCGCCTGATAGACTCCACGCGACTACTGCAGTGTTAACAATTATAACAGTAAGTGCTACTATAGGCAAATGTAACATATGTACAAGTGTTTTTAGTTAAAATATTAACTTTATATTATTTAGTTCCAATTGTTTTATTTAAAATTACTAAGCTACACTAATATATTTTAACAATCAAGAGTATATTGATATGTAAATACTTTCCTATACTTACTTATATGTATTCCTTTACTAACTTGTAACATATTCAGCCATAACACTGAGGAGTTGGGAATGTGACACATGTTCCTCGCTTAGAACATTGGGAGTGTTATTTCTTAATGCACAAGTGTTTATATGTATTCCTTTACTTACTTGTAACATATTCAGCCATAACACTGAGGAGTTGGGAATGTGACACACGTTCCTCGCTTAGAACATTGGGAGTGTTATTTCTTAATGCACAAGTGTTTATATGTATTCCTTTACTAACTTGTAACATATTCAGCCATAACACTGAGGAGTTGGGAATGTGACACATGTTCCTCGCTTAGAACATTGGGAATGTTATTTCTTAATGCACAAGTGTTTATATGTATTCCTTTACTAACTTGTAACATATTCAGCCATAACACTGAGGAGTTGGGAATGTGACACATGTTCCTCGCTTAGAACATTGGGAGTGTTATTTCTTAATGCACAAGTGTTTATATGTATTCCTTTACTAACTTGTAACATATTCAGCCATAACACTGAGGAGTTGGGAATGTGACACATGTTCCTCGCTTAGAACATTGGGAATGTTATTTCTTAATGCACAAGTGTTTATATGTATTCCTTTACTAACTTGTAACATATTCAGCCATAACACTGAGGAGTTGGGAATGTGACACATGTTCTTCGCTTAGAACATTGGGAGTGTTATTTCTTAATGCACAAGTGTTTATATGTATTCCTTTACTAACTTGTAACATATTCAGCCATAACACTGAGGAGTTGGGAATGTGACACACGTTCCTCGCTTAGAACATTGGGAGTGTTATTTCTTAATGCACAAGTGTTTATATGTATTCCTTCACTAACTTGTAACATATTCAGCCATAACACTGAGGAGTTGGGAATGTGACACATGTTCCTCGCTTAGAACATTGGGAGTGTTATTTCTTAATGCACAAGTGTTTATATGTATTCCTTTTGTTAAGTACAGGATCCTTAACCTCACTTTCAACAGACCACGTTTGTTTACAATTCTCATTATTTCGTATAACCTAGCAATCAGCTGGTGTTTTATCACAGTTCAAGTTCCACCGCCTACTAGACTTTCATTGCCGACCAGAATCTAGGATTCTTTTACTGCAAAGAAGTAGGTTTTACGATCCAATCACCAGACGAATCTAGACTATTCATCTATGGTTTTAGACTAATTATCTGATTTAGTTACCTGTTGCTAGCATTTCCGTCTTCTCTCAAGTTACACACACTTCTTGCAACATGGCTTTCTAGTGCGGCATTCCTGGTTTCTATTCAAGTGTTTTAGCCGATTACATCGGGTTTAAACCGCGTCTGATTATTAACCCGCTTACTGATTATGTTCAGTTAATGTTTTAGATGCGTTCTAATTATAAATTGACGACTTTAGCCGCGATAAAACTATTTTAAACCGCTTTCCTTATACAAGTGTAATTTGTTAGGTTAACCGCGTGGTATTTCATTACACCGCAGACAATTAACTCTTTAACCTCGTGGGTGAACTATCAAGTGTTGATTAAAGCTTTTCTGTTGTGACTATTTGAAGTGCTTTTAACTTTCAATTAATTTTAAATGAGTTTTAGTTTTATGCCATTCTTCGCAAGCTACGGTTCATCACTTCAGGACTTAACCCAGGCCTGGGAAAACCCGCATCATCACCTCTTCAACTACCCTGTATAACTTGGAATGGTAAGTGGCGTAGGCTTAACTTCACTCATAAAATTGAACTATTTCTTTTAATTAACGTTTAGTGTTAAATTTAAATTCAGTGTTTTTTTCTTATTAATAAAGCAGACCCCATACTGCTCCAACAAAGCGTGGGTGGTCTTCCGGACGTTTTAGTGTAACCGCTAATGATTTGAACTACCCTATTTTCATTTTCTTTCTTTAGTTTTGCTACCAAAACTATACACCTTTACTAACTTGTAACATATTCAGCCATAACACTGAGGAGTTGGGAATGTGACACATGTTCCTCGCTTAGAACATTGGGAGTGTTATTTCTAAATGCACAAGTGTTTATATGTATTCCTTTACTAACTTGTAACATATTCACCCATAACACTGAGGAGTTGGGAATGTGACACATGTTCCTCGCTTAGAACATTGGGAGTGTTATTTCTTAATGCACAAGTGTTTATATGTATTCCTTTACTAACTTGTAACATATTCAGCCATAACACTGAGGAGTTGGGAATGTGACACATGTTCCTCGCTTAGAACATTGGGAGTGTTATTTCTTAATGCACAAGTGTTTATATGTATTCCTTTACTAACTTGTAACATATTCAGCCATAACACTGAGGAGTTGGGAATGTGACACATGTTCCTCGCTTAGAACATTGGAAGTGTTATTTCTTAATGCACAAGTGTCTATATGTATTCCTTTACTAACTTGTAACATATTCAGCCATAACACTGAGGAGTTGGGAATGTGACACACGTTCCTCGCTTAGAACATTGGGAGTGTTATTTCTTAATGCACAAGTGTCTATATGTATTCCTTTACTAACTTGTAACATATTCAGCCATAACACTGAGGAGTTGGGAATGTGACACACGTTCCTCGCTTAGAACATTGGGAGTGTTATTTCTTAATGCACAAGTGTTTATATGTATTCCTTTACTAACTTGTAACATATTCAGCCATAACACTGAGGAGTTGGGAATGTGACACATGTTCCTCGCTTAGAACATTGGGAGTGTTATTTCTTAATGCACAAGTGTCTATATGTATTCCTTTACTAACTTGTAACATATTCAGCCATAACACTGAGGAGTTGGGAATGTGACACATGTTCCTCGCTTAGAACATTGGGAGTGTTATTTCTTAATGCACAAGTGTCTATATGTATTCCTTTACTAACTTGTAACATATTCAGCCATAAAACTGAGGAGTTGGGAATGTGACACACGTTCCTCGCTTAGAACATTGGGAGTGTTATTTCTTAATGCACAAGTGTTTATATGTATTCCTTTACTAACTTGTAACATATTCAGCCATAACACTGAGGAGTTGGGAATGTGACACATGTTCCTCGCTTAGAACATTGGGGGTGTTATTTCTTAATGCACAAGTGTTTATATACAAGTGTTGTAATAAAATACATAATAAAATACAGTTTACACACGAAATAGAAAAGTACAATGCAATAAATTTTTTAAATTTAACTATTTACAAAGAGAATAATAAATTAAAATTTTCAATTTATAGAAAACCCACACAAACTGATAAAATTATACCAAATTACTCAAACCATCCGTATAAACAAAAAATGGCATGTTTTTATAACTTATTGTATAGAATGAATAAAGTTCCATTAAATCAAAACAATAGAACTAGGGAATTAAACATTATATATCAAATTGCAGTGAATAATGGATATAGAAGGGAAACAATTAATAAACTAAATAATAATGTGCTTCAAAAATTGGGAAATAATATTAGTAAAATTGAGAATGCAACATATAAAAATTTAAAAAATAATTTGGGCCAAATTCTTATTTACGGGGTTTGAAGTTATACCTATTGTTAAGTTATTTGAAAATACTAATATCAAGATGGTTTATTATACAAATAATAAAATAAATAAGTTTTTAAAGACAGATGTTGAATCTAAATATTATAATATAAATTGAGTTTATAGTATAAAATGTAATGATTGCCAAAAATATTATGTAAGACAAACTAAAAATAAAATAAAAGAGCGATACAAAGAGCATTTGAATGCATTCAAAAAACCGGAAATTTATGTCTAATCTTGCGACACATTGTTTACTAAATAATCATGAGTTTCCAAAAATAGAGAATATAACGCTAATTAAACACGTAGAGAAGGGATTAAAAAGGATATCTTAGAAAATATCGAAATATACAAACATAGAATTACAGATAGACTCATTCATGAACAAGTACAGACAAAATCTAAGCACAACACTATCTTTAGCATATTTAATGATATTCTGGAAATGAAAGAGTAATTGAATAAGAATCAATATTATCTATTTGTTCAAGCACAGTAAGTCAATAGAGTTATCTGTTTGAAGGTAGTACAATTTGTATATGAGTAGTCTTAATGTAGGTACAGAATAAGTTAGAAGTGTGCTAAGTTAGTTTTGATAATGCCGATACTGCTAATCGGTGAAAAGCTTAAACTTTATAATAAAATTAAAAAAAGGTTTTATTCTTGTATGAAAGTGGTTTTATTAAACATATACATTTTATCAAGAAAAATTTCATCTTAAAAATACTACATATATATATGAAGTTAATATATTACTATTGTAAGTAATTTTATCCACCATTAAGTGCAATGATTTTACCTTGAGTGATAAGGCACCTTTCGGTCACTTGACCATTGTCGAATCACTCAGAGTGATTCGACAATGGTCAAGTGACCGAAAGGTGCCTCATCACTCAAGGTAAAATCATTGCATTTAATGGTGGATAAAATTACTTACAATAGTAATATATTAACTTCATAAAGTCAGTGCAACGGAGAAACAATGGATAACGTAAAATATATATATATATATATATATATATATATATATATATATATATATGAATATAAATTAATAAATATTCTTGTATTTGAATAGCCTATGTTGTTTTAAATTATTAAACAAGAAAACATATTTAAATATTTATATTGGTTGGTACTGTTTACCAACGAAAAGCTTTGGATATAAATTAATAAATATTCTTGTATTTGAATAACCTATGTTATTTTAATATATATATATATATATATATATATATATATATATATATATATATATTATATATATAAAATATATATATATTTAGGTTAGTAAACATAAATATATGTATATATATATATATATATATATATATATATATATATATATATATCTTTACCAACCAAAACTAACCTATATATATATATATATATATATATATATATATATATATATATATATATTTCTTCTTTATATTTACAAGAAAACATATCACCATATTTAATATATATTGATATTTTACGTTGTCCATTGTTTTTCCGTTGCACTGACTTTATGAAGTTAATACATTACTATCGTAAGTAATTTTATCCACCATTTATATATATATATGAAGTTAATATATTACTATTGTAAATACTTTTATCCACCACTAAGTGCAATAATTTTACCTTGTGTGATGAGACACCTTTCGGTCACTTGACCATACAGTGATTTGACAATGGTCAAGTGCCCGAAAGGTGAATCATCACACAAGGTAAAATTATTGCACTTAGTAGTGGATAAAAGTACTAAAATAGTAATATATTAACTTCATAAAGTCAGTGCAACGGAAAAATAATGGACAACGTAAAAAATCAAGATATATATATATATATATATATATATATTCCTGATATTTAATATTATCCATTGTTTTTCCGTTGCACTGACTTTATGAAGTTAATAAATTACCAATTTTGAGTAATTTTATCCACCATTAAGTGCAATAATTTTACCTTGAGTGATGAGGCACCTTTCGGTCTTTGACGATTGTCGAATCACTGATTGTTCTCTGCTGTGGATGCTATGTCCATGAAGCCGGTGTTTGTAGAAGTTACGCGCACTATTTCTTGATCTGTGTGTATGAGGTTTCTGTATAGTATGTCTTCTGTATATGTTGTTTGTAAATTCATTAAGTTGTTGTGTATGTTTTTATAAATGTGGTATTTTTCTAGTGAGTTTAGTTTAACAACCCAATAGAACTAAACTCACTAGAAAAATACCACATTTATAAAAACATACACAACAACTTAATGAATTTACAAACAACATATACAGAAGACATACTATACAGAAACCTCATACACACAGATCAAGAAATAGTGCGCGTAACTTCTACAAACACCGGCTTCACGGACATAGCATCCACAGCAGAGAACAATCAGTGATTCGACAATGGTCAAAGACCGAAAGGTGCCTCATCACTCAAGGTAAAATTATTGCACTTAATGGTGGATAAAATTACTCAAAATTGGTAATTTATTAACTTCATATATATATATATATATATATATATATATATATATATATATATATATATATATATATATAGTATATTTATTTATGAGTTTTAAAAAGCTGCAAAATTAAAGCACTGTAATTAAAATAAGCTAAAGTATTAATAATAAAGGTAAAAGGCAAAATAGTGAACTCAAAATCTCACAAAAAATTAGTTTTTAATAACCACACACACAATAAACTAGTTTCGGCAACGATGTCGCCTTCCTCAGCGCTTGGCTACTACTGAGGAATTAGTTACTCTAATTAACTAAATAATAAAAAGAAAATAAAAATATACCAAATTTCAATGGATAATTGTTGAAGAAAACAATAGGTAAACAAATTAGTTACATAAAAACAAATTCATATAAATTACATAAATGATGATCATAATAATCATAAACCAATTTATACAAAACACACTTTTATAAGATACGAAATAAAAAAGAATCACATGATAGAACTATAAAAACAATAAACTTACAAATATAATAAGTAATTATAATAACTCAGTTAATATTCATGATAAAAAAGATATGTATTGTACAAAGTATAAAAACTGTAATATAGATGAAGCAAATAAATAATTATAGGACATCTTTGCTTGCTATAACAAAGAGCGTAGCTGGATTTATTAAGATAATAAATATGTAGAATATCTTAAAGCTTATACATAAAACTGTATAAAAATAAATGTGGTTACACGTATAAATAGTGGTCCACAAATATAAAATGGGAAAAATAATAAAAGAAATAATGGTTTAAGAATGGATAATTGTGAAAGTGGAAATATATTAACACACAGTTAAAGATAAATTAGTGGACCAGTGTTATGAAGATATAATAATATATGTAAAATAATAGATGGAATAGAAGTATTGTAATAAATTATTAAATAAAGGACATATTTAAATTTTAGATCGCTTTATTTTTGTATTATTTGAATGCTCTTAAAAATCTCAGTTGGGTAAAACCTTTATACGTTATTACTTCTTTAATATGTAGATGTATTTGTGTAATTGAAATAATTTTGTTTGTTAATAATTAAAGCAGGAAAAAAATCCCTTTTAATACTGATAAATGATTTCTTTAAAAAAGCAAATTACAAGATTCGTAGAAATAGTCTGTACAAAAATATAATTTCACCAAATAAAGTCAATATTGGTAATATAAAATATATTTTTTTAAAATTACAACAAAGTTTGATTGTAAATTATAACATATTGTATTATACATCTTGAATAACTAATTAAATAAAGCAAACTAACATATGCCAGATCATTGATAAATCAGACAGGTTGGTTAGTCATCCAGGAAAAAGGTTTAACATGAAATTGTGAGTTGAATTTCCTTATCACTTCTGAGAACTAGTCTATACAATCTACAAGTGTATAAATACAGCTGCTGGGAGTTATTGCTCTGCAGTTGATCATGGCTTTTATTTCACAGTGTCTACTACTCACAATATCAGTGCTCTGCACAGTGTTAGCTAACAGCAATGACCCACTCATAGTGACAACTAAACAAGGCAAATTGAGAGGTAGCACGTTTACTACATACACAGGTAAAACTATCTACAGCTTCAGAGGTGTTAGGTATGCTGAATCTCCAAGCGGCCCAAACAGATTCAAGGTATTTCAATTACACCTATTTACTTTAATCGTTAAATATGTCCCTCCAAAAATGGGGACTGAATGTTAAAAATATGTTAGATATTTTAATTAATGTTGATTGATTTTAAATTGTCAATTTTGTTGGTGGGTTTTAAAATTATGTTTTTAAAAACTTCCCTGTTTTCCAAATAAAGATAACAAATTTTTAGAAAATTAATAACTGAGATAAAAGTTCAAATAAATAATATATAAAATAAAATATCATATTTACAAAAACTAGAAAATTATCAGGTTTAGTCACTGCTTGTCTCAATAGTTTTTGCCTGTTGCCAACTACATTGGTCCCTTATCTCATATAAAAATTATACAGAATATAAGATTTTACTGAAATGTTTTTAAAAACAAATATCACTAGCCCTGACAAAAGCTATAACAACTTGACCCTAAATAAATGAGAAAACCCCTTAAATTAAAGTTTTAATTAATTGTATTTTTCCATCTTTAAGTCACATGACCTACTTAAATTTAATCCACCCTTCTATTTTGTCCTAAAAATATGTTACACTTTTCTGAGGCACAGCCTGAGTTTAAGACATATCTCTGAAATTGACCATCCTCATGTGTCATATAATCAGAGGCATCTTTAGCAAATGCGATTCCTGGAACAAAATATTTTTGCAAGGCCTTTTTTAAAAATTTTCTCCCCAAAAATTCTTGTGCAAAAAGGCGTGTTTAGAGCAATTTTTATAAAGTCATTTCATCTCAAAACACACTAATTATTCACATGATTTTTGTTCATTTGCTAGTGGTTGAAATGCCGCTGCTGTCAAACGATCTTTTCTATTCTTTTGGTCGTAATGCTGAAGTCTCGTTAATAGGTTTTGTCATTAATCAATAATTTAACATATTGCTCGGGTAATCAGACAGATATTTTAGGCACCTATATCCGTATATTATTTTCATTCAACTAAAACTTTTTTTTTATCACCAGGCCTTCCTCATCGCTAGACCTAGAGCGAACCCTAAGGACGGCTTTGCATATAATATACATAGTTTTATTATTAAATACTTATGTAATTAATTTTATTAAAGAGAGTTTATGTGTCTTCTAAAAATATACCTGTTTAACCTAAAATCTAATTTTTGGCAACTTATAAATCTAGTCTAAAAAGTCCAATATCTCATTTATTTTGTGTTGTTAGCTAAACTTATATAACCAGGACTCTAACAAATATTAGTGCAAGAGAAAAAAACTATTTATTTAATTTAATTCAAACATGTTACATAATTTTTTGAATCGTTGTGCTGTCCATATTATCTTCAATGATTATTGTATAGCACAAAGTAAGGCGCTGTACAATGTTTCAACAAAGTAATGGTATAAAAGAGTTATTATTGTTACACATTTAAAATTGTCTAGAAAGAAAGCAAAACAATGGCAGTGATGGGAATGTTGTCTGTTTTATAAAATAAAATCATGTAACCCATTATAAGTCAATAAGAACATAACGTATTATAAAGGCTTTAACACATGATATGGCCCCATTCTCATCGAGGTGAAGGGAGGTGTCTCCAATCTACACCACCTTATAAAAGAAGAATAATAAAATGAAATATTTAGAACCAATTAAGAGTATAATGATCTCTTAGTTCTGAAATCAGAGGGAAATTAAGGCAGGAAATCATGTGGGAAAAGTTGCCTATTTAGTATATATATATATATATATTGATAAATATTTACCATAAATAAATCTATGGTACATAGATTCACATCACATACAATTTCATAAAAATACACAATGTTTTCTATTTCATATAATAATATTTCTTAGTTATAGACTAAATCAATTAAATAAATATTTATAATTTAATTTAACTAAATATAGCTGAAATCTCAAGAAATTTTTTTATTAAATTAGGTAACTATGTAGCTATATTTTGTCATGTACTATTCATCGAAATCCTGATTTTACATGCTATATTTAGATTCATTTAATTATAATAGCTTTACTAATTATTCAGTACAATGATTCATCTAATCCAAAGAGTTGCTTCTAATATTAAACTGTAGGGTTAAATTGTATGCTTTAGATTTAATTGAAAGCTTATAAAGAAATTTTTCAATCCAAGGTTATCATGTTAGCAAAGACCTGACCTGGAGGTTTTGACCATTAATCAGTAGCAATTAAATTCACTTACATGTACAAATGACCTATCTGTACATTTAATGATCTTAAATCTTAACTTTTGGATAATTATTTAAGATAAATTTCAGAACTAGTGTTTAAAGGATAAACTTCATATTAAAATTTACTTGAAACAAGTAATATAAAACAAAATTTTAAAGTAAATTCCTACTTAAATCAATAAAGAAAATTTTATATTAGTTTTTTTTAAGTTTCATAACTACAAATAATCTAAATATGTATATACATTTGTCAATTTAAAATTTTAAGTGGCAAAATAAAAAGTGAATTTCTTTGCAATTTTCCTTTCTATGTATGGCTTTGGACTATTATTTTTGTTTGATACTATTTTTGTCACTTGCATTGTGTTGTAGTTTCTTTTCGCTTTCCTTTCGCATTGTCCGTTTGTGAAGCAACGTTCAATAACATTAATTCAGTTTGTTTGTTTCTTTTATTCTTTTTTAATCCTAGAACATTATTTATGATATTGTGTGGTAACCATGGCAACAATTTAAGTTTTACAAATTATGTTTCGACGACAACCAGATGAAGATAAAAGAAAAATTCATATTTATATTTGAGAAGATTTCTAGCTATGGGAAAGTTGGCTCAGTGCCAGAGGCGCTAGACTTCGAACATGAAGATACTCAGTTCGAATTCGACCTAAACTTCCCAAATTTTTATAATTCAATTATTGAATAAATATTTGGAAAACCTGTATTGACATCAATTGTCATTTACTACAGGTTAAAAGAAATGTATTTGAATTTGATTGGATGAATAAAAACATTTTATTAACGATCGAAAATTTGTTCAAGATATATATAAGGAAAGTGTGAGCTAATAAAAGAATTTAAAAAATCAAATTTTCAAACTTTATTACTTCCGAAATAAAAAAAATAAATAAAACAAAATTCATTTTCAGCCCCCAGTACCAAAGGAATGTTGGACTGGTATTCGCAATGCAACAGAAGATGGACCATATTGTCCTCAGCCATATATACAGAACCCTAACCTAGCAGATCCTGAAGACTGCCTGTCAGTTAATGTCTTCACAAAGTGGGTAAGTTTATTCAGTAAAATGTAATATTATTTAGGTACATACATATAATAGGAGTATATATTTCATGTTTATTTTTGGCATGAAAACATTAAAATAAGAGAAAAAATATCAATTTGAGTAATTTTTTTAATGATTTGGTCTAGTTGTTTAACATATAAAAAAAATGTTATGTTTTAGTTTCGGGGCAAACAACCTGTAATGGTATTTTTTCACCAAGGAGGCTTTTTAACTGGATCAGGGAATAGTTATGTAGCTGGGCCCCAGTACTTGTTGGACAAAGATGTTGTTCTTGTCACTGCCAGATACAGATTGGGAGCTTTTGGTATTGTATCTATTTCAAACAATTTAGATATAAATAAGGGATTTGTAATACAAACTAAACAAGTCTGAATCTTTAAAAGTTTTATGAACATAAAAGTCCTAACTACAGTAGTAAAGTCTTTAAATGGCAAACATTTATTGCTTTACTTCTTATCTAATAAGTGACACACTACAGGCGAAAATAAAATCTCATTTTAGCATCTGTAGTTTTCTGAAACATATTCTTATGTCACATAATTTATTTTTAACAGCTTTTTAGAAGCACTTTTCTTTATTTATTGATCAAATAAACTCACTAAAATACAGGATTATTACTTGCATATTCACTAAAATAATATTATATTAAATTTTTTTTACAATGCTACTCTCTTTTATGTTTAATGGGGATAGCTGATCCAGGAGTTGTATCAATTTATCAACTTGAACCGAAACTGGTATTTTAAATTTCATGGTCAATGGATTGTGGATAACCATAAGTGGCTCTTTGAGATTTTATGAATTATGTTGATTACTGTGTGTGTGTGTGTGTGTCTGCGCATGCATGTGTGAGTGTGTGTGCATGGGTATGTGTTGTGTGTGTATGGGTATGTTTGTGTGTGTGTATTATAGTTGATTTTTGATGGGTATAATTTCAAATATTTGAAATTTCATGGTTTTTCATTTTTATGTAGTCTGTTTTTTCCTAATTTACCCAAAATATTTACTATTCTTGGTATCTTGTGTGACATGATCTTCCTGTTTAGCTTATTTATAAGTTGGTGCATAAACAAAGTAGGCTTTCTATTTAATTACAAAAACACACCAACAGTTTCTATAACACACACACAACACACAATCTGAATTTAATTTCATTCCACAAAAAACATCAACTACATAAAATAAAAGTAATATATAGATATTAAAAATAAACCTATTCATTATGTATAAAATAAATAAGAATAATAGACTTCACACAACTGAAGTACAGTATATAAAATATAGACTTCAAACATTTCATAGACACTCAATACCCAATTACATTACAATTTACAGATACACTTTGATGTAAAAATCTCACCCTTTCCTAAAATACCAAGAAACAAGTTGCATTCCGATTTGATAAAGGGCTACATCTCTCGAAACTGCTGTCCTCATTTACTTACAAGAGTTAGTGTTAGCAGGTTTTTATACAATGTTGCATGCAATAGTATTAGTGTATAATGGTTGCTAACTAGTAGCTCAATAGAAGAATTTAAACTTCCAGTTTTTGTGTTGTACATCTTGAGGTATTTTTATAAATTACTACTCTGGTTTCACTTGCAAAAAAAAAAAAAAAACAGTACTTACTGATATTTTTCAGCAGATGTGTTTTGCACTAGGTCAGTGCATTGTTCAGTGCTGTAATTCTTGTCAGTGACTCACAGCATTGAACAATGCATTGACCTAGTGGGAAATGCATCTGCTGAATAATATCAGTAAGTAGTGGTTTTATATGGCATGTGCTACCACAAGTAGGAATTTAAACTGATAATATAGTAATTACTGTATAAAAAATAATAAATAAAAACTATTATTTACTTAAGTTTAGTAAATTTTATTCATTGTTTTCTGAGTACATGTTTATAAACTGTGACAAGTTGTTAGTATTTTTATCAACTTATTAACTAAAAGTAAAAATGGGATTGAAAGTACTTGACAATTCAAAGAATGTAATGTTGTATTACAAATTTTGATTTAGGCATATTTTATGATAATCAAAATTTGTAAGCCAACTTATGTAAAATTTATATTAAAAATGTATATATATTACCCCATAAATAACGGACTCAATAAATAAGAGTTGACAGTTAAAATTTAGGTTTGTAATACTTATTATATGACATACTTTAGAAATGTGTTACATGGTCTCTTTTGGAGTAAAATATAGGCTTTATTTGTGTTTAAAATGTAAACATTTCTTTTTTAATATTTTGTGTTTAATTTTTTAAAAAAATTAATTTTATAACGTGTTAAATTAAAATAAAATCTTTAAAAACATGAGAAATATACATAACTCACAATTATAAAACCTTAATTTCTTACCTGTGTCAATGACTTATGTCATCATCATCAGTGGTGCTACCACAAACATATAACTTAAATTATTACAAAATAAAAGTGTTGTATATAAGAATAATTGCAAAGAGTGTTATGTAAGACACACTGGTAGGCTTTTAGAAACAAGAACAAAAGCAATATACAAAATTATAAATATTATAATGTTATTTCTGAACATATTGAAAATTTACTATAGAACATAAAATTGACTGCTATAATATAGATAATTTACATAAGGAAAGAGATTGGAAAAAGAGGAATTTTGAATTTTGCTGAAATATGGTACAGTAGAATCCCCATTATCCGGGGTTCCAATTACCCGGTGTGACAAAAAGCTTATTTTATTTTATTTTTTTTTCTTACATAAAGTGTTTTATACGCAATACATTTTGTAATTCACTTTATTATTATACAATTTAGGTGGTTTAGGAAGTACTTATAACAAGGTTAAAATAAGCCTTATTCCTCACCTCAATTAGATCAGTTATTTTATAACCGTCTATTATAACCATTTTGTTTACATTGGTCATTCGTTTTCTAGGTTTAAATTTTAGGTTATATCACCGGTTATATTGCTTGTTATTACCTTCGGTTATAAATAACGAATGCGGCTAATGTTTATTATGAAAACAATGAATACGAAAGATTATTTTTTTATTTTTAACAGTTAAATACATAATTGTTACTCAAGTAAATAAACAATGAGATAAAATAAATAGAAAAACACGGCAAGTGGTTTCGTACAAATCGGTTTCGTCAACATCGACCTATTCAAACCTTCTAGGAACAAAAATGTTTGACGACTTTCTCAGAAACTCGTTCAGGCCTGTTGCCTAGAGAACAAAAACAATTCAGTTGTGCTTTAGTCTCCATTTAAACATCTTACAAAATGTCACAGAAAAGAAAAAGTGTAGTTTTAACGCTTGAACAGAAATTAAACATTATAAAACGTGTTGAAAAAGGTGAAAGTGTTAAGAAATTGACCAGTGAATTAAGAATTGGCGAGCAAACAGTTCGTGATATTTTAAAGACGAAAAAAGACTTTTCCGACTTCGACTCATCATCGGTGCAAACAATGTGTCCTAGGAAAACAATGAAAAAATCTTCATTAAAAGACTTAGATGAAGCCGTCTACCAATGGTTCATTCAAAAACTTGCTGAGGCAGTTCCTATTTCGGGGCCAATGGTAAGTGAAAAGGCTATATGGTTTCATGTAACCTTGAAAATTGAAGAGCCATTCTCTGCTTTCCAAGGATGGGTACACAAATTCAAAAAAAGACACGGTATCAGGCAGTTGGCTATTCAAGGGGAGAGTCTTAGCGGAGATAAGTTTCAGCCACATTATTTATTGAAAATTCTTTAGTGGAAAAATTTAATTTAACTCCCAATCAAATTTATATTGCTGATGAATCAAGATTATTTTGGAAAATGCTTCCTTCAAAAACCTTAGCTGCTCAATCCGAAAAATATGTTCCTGGTCACAAAACTAGCAAAGTATGGCTTACAATTATGACATGTTGTAATGCTTCAGGAGATCATAAATTAAAATTAACTGTTATTGGAAAAGCGAAAAAACCTCGATCATTCAAAGGAACTGAAATAAGATGTCTTTCTTGTGACTATTACAACCATCCAAAAGCTTGGATGAACCGAACAATCTTTTCGTCGTGGCTTAAAGATAAATCTGTACCTTCAGTGCCTCACCACTTGAAAAAGAAATGTCTATCTCTTAGAGCTGTTTTATTACTTGACAATGCTCCTTCCCACCCAGCTGAGTAGACTTTGACGACTGAAGATGGACAAATTTTTGTTCATTGTCTTCCACCAAACGTCACATCCCTGATCCAACCGATGAATCAAGGGGTAATATCCAGTTTAAAGAGAAGGTACAAAAAAATATTCCTGAGATTTCTCCTTGAAGAGAATAACAGCAAAGATTCAATAAAAGAAATTTTAAAATAGTGAACCATAAAAGACGCCATCTTTTCAGTCTGTGAAGCCTGGGTAAATTTACCCTCCAAAACAGTGAAACTTTCATGGGGGAAAATATTGGAACAAGATGATGTTGTACAAGAAACCTCAGAAGAACTGGAAACAGAATCATTTCTTGAAATTTTCAAAGCTCTCCCGGATTTCATTCATGTTGGGTAGGGATGACATGAAAAACTGGCTGGAAAATGACAGATGAAGAGGGATTTGAACAACTGAGTGACAATGAAATAGCAGATCTCTACCGAAAAGATGGGCCATCAACTTTGTCGCAGTTTGATTATTAAAACTTTAGTGATGAGAACGAAAATTCGCTATTTGTTACGGAAAGAAAAACAATACAACACAACTAAGCATTGGAGGCAACAGAACTTCTACTAAATTATTTTGAACAGGAGAACGCTGATTATAACAGAATTCTCTTGCTACGGGCTATGAGAACTGATATTAGAAAAAAAATTTTAATAAACAAACTAAAATTACTGATTTTTTCTCTAAATGAAAATTCAATATGTACATAGGTATGTAAAACAGTATTGTACATTCATTATACATACATACATACATATGTATGTACATATGTATATTTTATTTATTGTACATACAGTACATAGTTTTGTATACATGCAGATGTAGTACCATAATTTAATATACATAGATATGTACATATGTGAAAAACCGTTTGTTTTTTAATAAAAGTGATTTTTCGGATAAATTTTTTTAACTATCCTTCTTATCTATCAGTCAATAAAATAATGTATTTCCATTATCCGGGATTTTCGATTATCCATGCATCCCCAAACCCGTCATTACCCCAGATAACGGAGGTTCTACTGTATATAAAAAACCAAGGGAGAAATTCATCGAATAAAATGACAGAATTTAATGATTTTTCTTCTGTATATGAATCTTTAGTGGGGAAAATTGAAGTGAAATTTAATATATTTGTATACACTTTTTGATATGCTTAGGTATTGTATGTATTATAATGGTGCCTCTATTATCAATAAGTATGTAAAAGTTTAAGTATGTATCTGCGTTTCGCCTATATTAACTGTGATAAAAAATTAACTAGTCTAGTAGTGCAATTTGACTTGTAAATGTTTTATCAAGAAGAATGAGATGTTTGACTATAAAGATGTTAATAGTATTGTTTATGAATGTAAAAACTAAATTATGGCTTAATATTAAATTAATAAATATTTAGCTCTTGAAAAGGATTTTCTGATAGAAAATCAAAACGTAAAGTGTATTTGTATTAGTTTGATTTGATCTGTGATCAGTGATTAACCTTAAACACATTTAATTAAAGATTAATTATTAACATTAATTTAATTAATGATTATATAACTTTTTAATTAAAGTTATATTCTTGGATTTTGTAGTCCATTACGTTCGGTGAATCGTAATGTTAAAGTGATTAGTAAAGGTATATGTTTGCGGTAGCATTACTGATGATGACATACTTCATTGAAATGTGTATGAAATTAAAGTTTTATAATTGTGAGTTATGTATATTTCTTGTGTTTATAACCTTAACTTACAAGGCACCGCAAATATTATTTATAAAATCTTTGAGGATATAGTATTAGAAGACCACTTTTTTGTAGGTTTTTTAACAACTGGAGATGCTGTCATAAAAGGTAATAATGGACTGAAAGATCAAGTAACCGCACTGAAATGGGTGAGGGATAATATAGAGCACTTTGGTGGGGATCCAGATAGAGTTACACTGTTTGGTTGTAGTGCAGGCAGCACAAGTGTTTACTATCACATGCTCTCTCCAATGTCAACTGGTAAGGTTTAAATAACAAATCTTACCCATTATTTCTATAAACCTTTTTTTTTAATGTTGTTTAATTATAATCATATTAAAAACTTGGAAAACCTGAACAAAGAAAAGTGATGACTTTTATATATGAAGCCTATTATAAGTGTATGAGGAAAAGATATCACTTATATATATATATATATATATATATATATATATATATATATATATATATATATATATATATATATATATATATATATGGTGTCCTAGACTTCTGACTCAAGGGTTAAGCTAGCTTTATCAGCCTCCAATGATTCCCTCACACCCTTTCCATCCTCATCCTCTATTTAACCAGATAACAAGGGGAGACACCACAGCTTATGTTCTAGAGACAAATTTAGCTTAAAGTCTTGTGTCCTAAAGACTAACCTAAAGAAATACATGTTTTGGAATTACTTTACAGAAACGTTTCTGTAAGAAAGTCAATAACAATAATTGAAATCGCTTTTCTAGGTAATGAATTCATACAAACAAATATTGTATAGCAACTATAAACTAATTTAGTTAATTAGAGCTTAGCTAGTGAGAACTATTCACAACGTTAAAAACAAAACAGTTAATTAAAAATCTACCAAAAATTAGTTTTTAATAAACAAACACACTAGTTCACAACAATCTAGTTTCGGTGATGATGTTGCCTTCCTCAGAGACGCCGAAACTAGTACATTGTTAACTAATGTGTTTGTTTATTAAAAACTAATTTTTGGTGAGATTTTGAGTTAATAATTTTGTTTTTTAACATTATAAATTAATTATTAATTATAAATAAATGAAATCTTTTAAACCACAAAAACTTTTAATTTATGACCTTATGTACATTTCGATTGCAAAACAATCATCTTCGGATAAATTACTACAATACTAAGTGATAAAACAAACAAAAATTTCCTTTACATAATTACAATACTATGTAAATTAAGTTTCTACAGGTTAAAAAATTCCATTCTTCTATTAATCATTGGAAAAAGTAATAAGTAGACAGAAAAGTAATGATTACTGTTATTTGTAGGGATGGGTCGATTCCAGGAATCGTTGATTCTAATGGTATCAAGGAATCATCGATACTCGATTCTCAATTGATTAAGATGCCGATTCCGATTCTTGTTTTTTTAACTGTTAAAATATGTGTATGGTGTAATTTATTAGAAATATAATTAGCTATCAACTATCTTTTATTCAATTATTACTTCCTTTGAATGAATTACATGATTAAAGCAAATGTTCATTTGAGATCAAGAAAATATTATTATTATTTATGACGCAACAACAAAGACAATTGGAAGCATTTCTGGTCTGCTTATTTGTCACCACTCTTCTTGCTTTGCTGTCTCACTCTCACTCAGGAGGGCTCGACAAACTTTCACTTTCTCTCTCTCTCTCTCTCTCTCTTTCTCTACCCCGCTCTCGCCACCACTTCATACATGTCAAAACAAAACACAAAGAAAAGGTAGTTCCAATTTGTCCAGTTATATAAACTGAAAGTTTTCACCATATAACCAAGATGTTAACTAAATGCATTATTAGAAAATATCATATACGCATATATAACTTGAAAGAATCAAGAATCGAAAGAAAAAATTGAGAATAGAAATTGTAGTTGGAATAAAACATTTTAGGTATCGGTCCGCCACTAGTTATTTTATTGTATGGAAAAAGTTATTTGTAATATATTATTTATTAATATCCACATAAAATATAAAAAACAAGAAAACATTTTCTTTTTTGGATGATTTATTATAAAAAAAACCAGTAACTTGCAGTGAAACTTGAGGTGTTTACTTTGGCTCTTTATAGATACAACTGATGTAAAACAAGGCTATTCCTATTATAGGGCTTACTATTCTCCCTTACTAGAAATTCCTCACAATCGTTGATGATGATAATGGACTTCGGTATGATATCTTGACAGATCATACTGTGGGTGCCCAACATGTACCAAGAAAATTATCTTCATCAATGAGTATCACATACTAATTCTAACTATATAAGCTCTAAAAAGCATCTGTTTCATTATTTTTAGGATTATTTCACCGAGGAATAGCCGAGAGTGGATCTGTTTTCCAAGGTTCTTCACTAAATAGACATCCTGTCGCTTTAGCTAAACGTCTAACTGGAATATTGGGTTGTGAAAACAACACTTCCCATCAGATTTATAACTGCCTTAAAGATCTGCCAGCTCAGGTTATTGCTAATGCTACACTTCAAATAAAGGTAATTTTTTATAATCTCCCTTTTCTTATTGTCATTTGGAAATAATTGAATAGTATTTTTTTTAAAGATATGTACAAGGCAGTTAAAGCTGGTTTGGACTAGAATGGTCTATTGTTAGATAATAAGATCTATTGTGCCATAGATTTGGGTGATTTTTAAAACTTGTTATTTTATAAGAGAATTGAGCAAACCAAACAAGGTGTTGAACTATAATAGTGTGTAAGGTAGAGTTTTTACAAAGAGAACATGATTTGTCATGACACATAATTCTTTCTAGTATCAGCTATTTACAGATTTACGCATATGGTCTAATAATTTTCAATATTGCTGTTCATCAGAAAGTATCAAAACTGAAATTATACCACTCTGACAGTAAAAAGGACATGTTGCCGTATCTCACATCTATTTCTGCTCTGAACTTAACTTCTTACAAAATGCGGGTTGGTCAACTCTAGCTCCACCCCACATTTAATGCCCATATTTATCTCACTATCTGAATGTAATGCATGATGGGATGGAAGGTAAAATTAAAATTACCTGAAGGACAATAAACAAGGCAAATTCCTAAATAACTATGTAATACTTGGCTATTAATTAATCTATAATTAAATAATACTTAACTAAGTGAATACATAAGGAATTACTTGCTGACACATTTTAAAACTATAGTTCTTTTTATGAAGCAAAGCCTCTATTCTATGGTAGACCCTTTGCTTCTTAAAGGAACGATTGTTTGAAAACGGGCCAGCAAGGAAGCCCTTGTGTGTTCACATAGCTAACTATTATTTAATTATAGTTTAATCAGTGAATTCAAGATTATTACAACAAGCAACTTTTATAATCTTTTACTGGAGAATATTGAGATGGCCTTTGCAGCTCACAATTTATGTTCTGTTTATGTTATGATAAATGTTGAACTAGTTTTATAAAAATAAATTTTTTGGGGTTGAATTAGTGTGTTGTGTAAACACATATATTAATGTTATCCCATTAAACATTTTGAGTCCACTTTGGGTTGTGTTCTGTGTAATTCAAAGATAATTTGTTAAACAAAATATTAATAACTTTTTCATGAATCTGTGATTTCAAGATTATCACAACAAGCAACTTTGTTAGTTAATGTTAAACAAATTAAGAGAATTAGATAATTTTATTATTATTTTTCATGAAGAATACCAAAAGGATAGTGAATAATGGCTACCTACCACAACATATATACTAGGCCATACCTGAAGAAATTGAAATATTATAGGTTTCAAAATGTTTCATTAGTCCATTACAGTTAGCAAAAGTGTTCACATAGATTTCATCTCATCTTATAAATTACGATTAATATAAAGCTTTAAGTGCATCAACAAAGGGGCATGAATGGCAGTTTCTCAGGTTCCAACAGAAAAACTAGAATAAATTATAACCGATAACATAACAACCTATAGAAACCTGGTTTGGAAGTAATGCAATTACCTGACATGTAAACATAAACTTGTGTTTTCAATGTTTTGAAACATTTCAATAAAGTGAACATTTGTGATATGTATACATTCTGTATGATGAAAAAGTCATAAAATGTTGAGTTACACATAGAAAAGAATGGGTTCTTGGACTCTTTTTACAATAAGTTACCTATATTCCTTAATAATATAAACACATAAGAAACATACTGATAAATTTTGAAAGCTTAATGAACAGGTACTTCATTTTTTTAAACAGTTTTCAGAATTAAAAAAATTCTCATTTTAAAATATTTCTGTATTTTTCTATTCCTTTATCTGGACTTTGCTTCTTTCTCCACAAGCTAGTCAATTAAATTGTAGCATTTAATTCAACTTTCCTTTCAAATATATATTTATTTCTGTATATCTATTTCAAGACTACAGAGTGGACTCTTACCAAGGTAAGTCTGTCAGTCTCCTAGTCCAAAAAATCTAAATAATCTTTACCAACCAAAACTATATATATATATATATATATATATATATATATATATATATATATATATATATATATATATATATATATATATGAAGTTGATAAATTACTATTGTAAATACTTTTATCCACCACTAAGTGCAATAATTTTACCTTGTGATGAGGCACCTTTCGGTCACTTGACCATTGTCGAATCGATTGTTGATTCGACAATGGTCAAGTGACCGAAAGGTGCCTCACCACAAGGTAAAATTATTGCACTTAGTGGTGGATAAAAGTATTTACAATAGTAATTTATCAACTTCATAAAGTCAGTGCAACATAAAATATCAATATATATATATATATATTAATGGTGGATAGAATTACTTACAATATATTAACTTCATATATATATATATATATATATATATATATATATATATATATATATATATATATATATACAGATAATTTTTTACAAATTTATCTAACATTTAAATATAAAATTATGTCGAAGCACTACATTCAATAATTAAAACATATGAAATTCTTGAACAGGATTTTGATTTAGATTCATTCAGCATTTTTGCTCCAGTCGTAGAGCCTGATTATGGAGATGACGAGGAACAGTTTCTCACAGAAGAACCTCTTCATTTGTTAAAGGCAGGACAGTTCAATAATGTCCCCCTAATAGTTGGTGTAACAGCTGATGAACTTTCCTTTAGAGCATCTAGTAAGTTGATATAATGAATTATATTATTTAATTTGTTGTATAGTCAGTGATAAAACTCTTGAATCGTGAAGTTGGAGTCTCAAACAAAAAATTATAGATGTTTTATTTATAGCTTCAATTTACTACTTTTTTCAAAGCAAATGTGGACTAACCACATATGTTTCTGGCTCTTAATATAATGACAACAAGTATTAAAACTATGAGACCATACTCAGTTTATTAAGTCATGTATTATAAGGTTAGGATTTTGTTACATACTTTTACAATTCGCAACTATAGTTTTTCAGCAGCAAAACAAGCTTTGTCATCTAGGAATCTTCATTATTATTATAATAATTTCAACTATTATTACTATTTTACACTTTCACGCATTGTTTTTACAGTTAGTGTATTAAAAGTTTTTCACTGCAACACTTGAAGTAGCAAACCGATGTTACGCTAGTGCACTGTAATACTATTCCATTACTACGATTTGAGTTGCCAGTGGGATATTTCTCTCAAAACATATCAATTTATGTCCAAGTGTTTCAGTGTAAAACTAGTAGATCAAGTGAAGTATAGCTTTTTATTTTGGCCCCTTTTCTAAAAGTTAATCTTTGAAACAAACTTATTTCTAATATGAATAGACCAAATGATAACCAAGTAATTACAACAGTTTATTAAATATTTGAATTTTGTTTTATAAACAATAGGTTCCTATTTTATTTAAACAAATTTCTTTTATAGATACTTGTTGTAATCATCTTGAATTCACTGAATAAATCATAAGTAATTAAAAACACCTAAAAATATGTTATACTTGCCTATAGCAGCACTTACTTTTATAATTGTTGAGTACCACCCTTTTGAGAGATGTCGCCATTGTCAACACAGACTGTAATTCTAGCCAAATCGAGTTATGGTCTGAGTTGACAATGGGACACATATTCCAAAACAGTAATCCTCAACAATTATAAAAGTAAGCACTACTATAGGCAAATGTAACATATCTACAAGTGTTTTTAGTTAAATAGTAGTAGCTCATGTGAAGATGGAATCAATTAACATAAGTAATTATTGTGTAACAATGAAAACACAATAACTGATCGCCGACAGTAGTGGGTTGGCTTCATCATTGAAACAAATGTTTCAAAATGTGTCAGCAAGTAAGTTAAAAGTTGTTTATTGTAATCATCTTGAATATTAAACTATAATTAAATAATACTCAACTAAGTGAATATGTAAGGCCTTAATTGCTGTCGCGTTTAAAAACAATCGTTCCTTTTACGAAGCAAAGCCTCTACGTAAGAGTGGAGGCTTTGTTTCGTAAAAGGAACGATTGTTTCAAAATGCGTCAGCAAGTAAGCCCTTATGTATTCACTTAGTTAAATATTATTTAATTATAGAATAAGTAAAAAGTTTTCACTAAGTTACGCAATAATTATTTATGAATTTCTATTGTTTTTTCTTTTCTTTTAAACATATTTTATCCTTGGATTGATCTTTTTATTAAAAAGGTCAAATTCCAATACATTATTTTCTTTTTTAAGCCTTTTTCTTATTTCAATTAGAAAATTGAAATAAGGAAAGATTCAATTGTCATGCTTCTTTCCTCATCTAGCTATGTAACTATTAAAAAATTTCTATTTTACCAAGCAGAATCTGTTATTTTTTATATGCTTTATATTCTGTAATATTTTCATCTATATGTTTCTTGTTATTTAATAGGTACATTAAAGAAAACATTATGGCAGCTATATAACAATTACTGAATTCTGTAAGATCTATACTCTCTTGAATGATGTGCTACAGCTTAAGTTTAGCATTAGAGTGTTGATTTAATAACTAGCTATTTCTACCTCGGTAATTTCAGATGTTAATTTACTTCTTTAACAATAATTGTTAAGGGATATTATTTGTATGACAGTTTATCTACTCTCTCAATTTTACTTTGTACCAATTATTTGCAGGTATCTTTCTGTTGCTGATAAATCTAGTGTCATCTAAAATTTTCTAGCCAACAAGGTATCTCTAAAACCCCTTACCAAGCGATCCCCCTCCCAGGAAACATTTCTAGCCAACAAGGTATCTCTAAAACCCCTTACCAAGCGATCCCCCTCCCAGGAAACATTTCTAGCATGTTACTGATTTTAGAATATCTATTCCTTACATCATTGGTTCCCAAACTGGGGGTGTGCCTCCCTTAGAGGGAGGGTTGAAGGCATTTCAAGGGGGCGTGAGACCAGTTGGAAAATAGTAAGATACATTCTCATTTAGTAAAAGTTTAAGTACACAGTTTATCAATATTTGAAACTAAATTAACATCTCAGATTTTTTTTACATAGGTAATCTGACCATGATGTTCAGAAAATTTAAATGAAATGTATGGATTTAAAAAATTAATATAAGTAAAGGTTTTGTAAACTTGAAATAAAGTCAACATGACAGGTTGATAAAAATAATAGTACAAAAGTGTCGCAAAATGAATGTATGATTATACTTGCCTTTTTCAAGCAACTACTAATGCGAAAACATTCTCAGCCTCAGTTGAAATAAAAACAAAACATAGGAACAAAGTTGATGTTGCTAATGACTTGCGTTGTGCCTTTACTAAAATACAACCTCAGATAGGTATGCTAGTGAAAAAATTTAAGCTCATCCATCTCACTAACAGATTTTTCTTTTATCAGTTAAAATTTACCTTGCAAATTAAAACTTGAAATCTTTTATCATATATCTTGTGAAAGTATCTATAAATAAATAAATTGTTTTCAATATATATATATATATATATATATATATATATATATATATATATATATATATATATATATTCAAAAACAAGAATATTTTTTATTTATATTCAAAACTTTTCGTTGGTAAACATTACCAACATCATCAGGAATGAAAAATACAATAAAGCAGGATATAGGCCTAAAACATATGTTACATTATAAATAGAATTGTTGCTAAATTTATACAAATTGCCAAGTTTATTTGTATAGACATTGAATATAATATCAAATTTAGAATGTATTTGTATTTGTTCTTTTATTAATTTGTTATTATTACTATATTTATATATTTCAAATGCTTCATATATATTCATCCTTAATCCTTTATTAATTTCTTTTATAAGTTTCATATTTTCAATGTTTGGAAATTGGTGCTTATTATTAATACAATGATTTGCAAAATTTGATTTATATATTTCTAGATTTATATAAGCCTTCAAATGTTCTTTATATCTTTCTTTTAATTTTTTCTTGGTTTGACAAATAGGTTTTATTACAGTTTTCACATTCTAATTTATAAAGACCACTTTTTTCATGCATATTATTTGTTTTATTATTATTATTTATTATGTTTATTATTTTGTTATTAGTTTTGTATGCAGTTTTAATATTTGTATTTTTAAATAATTTTGTGATATTTTTTATTTCATGGCCTATAAATAAAAATGAAGTCCATATTGTATTATTAATATTTTTGTAAATTAAATTATTATGTTGTTTATTAGGATTAAGATTGTTGTTAGAAATAATGTTATTTATTAGGATTGTTAAATTAATAAAGGATTAAGAATGAATATAAATGAAGCATTTGAAATATATAAATATAGTAATAATAACAAATTAATAAAAGAACAAATACAAATACATTCTAAATTTGATACTATATTCAATGTCAATAATGTTACAGCTACAAAATAAACTTGGTAATTTGTTGGCCAAGAAATGTTATTAATTTAAGGGTTTAAATAATAAACACTGTAATTAGAGCTTGTATTTCATGGATCTCTTTATGAATCAGTTATCAGTATACCAGTTATTCCACACTTTTTTTAGAAATCAGAGGGCTTAGAAAGTTGAAATTATTTATTCAAAAAATGAAATAAGTTTATTTACAGATTAAAATAAACATGTTGATTTGAAAATTTGATGGATTACTCGAATCACAACTTTTTTTTATATTGACAATTATGTATTTATAGTCAATATTTTTTTAATAAAATTATATCATATAGTAATAATCAATAATGTTTTTGACACATATGCTAAGTCTCACAAAATATAAGTTATTTACATCGTAAATAGTGTTGTAACATTAAAAAAAAATAGTTCATTGTTGATTTGAGCAATAATGCTTTTTAATTTTTGCTAACCTTGGAGGGGGTGCATAGAGTTTCAAACGGGAGCTGGTGCTCACTGAGATTTATTCCGCACAAAAAACATTTAAAATTTAAACAGTTTTCGTTTTTCTAATTGGGTCACTTCAAAATTAAATACTATATAAATACATTGTAAACAATTTCAGATATAATTATTGTACGATTTTAAATTTCTAAATGTCATATTTCTAAAAATATTTTGAATTGTTGTAACATGTAAGCTATATATACTAGACCGATGTTTTCATTATGGGAAAGGCATTTGCATGTTATTTTTCTGTAATAAAGTAATTAAGCATCTAAACATAAAAATTATTGTATCGTAATAGTACATATAAAAATATAATATTAATTATTTAGTAAAAAATTAGTAAACATTTAGTGAAAATAAGGAATGTTTTAATTTAAATATATAACCCTACAAACTAGTGGACAAAAATATTATTGGCTTTATAACACAACAGGTTCTAGTGTAAAATAAAACTAACAAAAACTTAGTCTTTTTTTAAAAGAACAACTAATAATTGTTCATTTCTAAGCTCGCTAGTCACCGCTAGTGTAGCGTCAACATGACCCACTCTCATGAGAATTATGTTTCTTCTTGCTGTTCTCCCCTGCCTTACTGGATCAGTATACCACAGCATTTTTTGGTTGTAACTAAAAAAAATTTTCTCTCCCTTTGGTAAAACTGCACTGTAACTGCTGCAGATTTTTAGTGTGATTTTCTCTATAACGTCAAAATCTGACATTTCAACAATTTGGACATTTTAGTAATTTTCAGTTTCATTGGCTTCATCGTCAGGTTCACCATCTGGCTGAGACTCGTTTTCATCAGAATCTTCCAAAAGCTGTATAAAAATCTCTAGTAGGCCATATTTTTTGAAATTTTTTTCCTGACATTTCTACAAATTTTCTCCTTTTCGAATGGAACAACAGTAAAATGTGAAGCTTAGATACTAAGACGCCATACAACACTAACATAATAATAACAAGAACAGTAATAATTTAACTCCACAAGTCTTTTGTAATGTAAAAGGCTGTGCACAAGGAACTCCGCACAAAAGGGACAAAATCTCCTCAATCTAACAGCATGTGACAAAGAATAAACTCACACTAAAGCTACGAGGAAAAAATTAACAAAAATTGGTTAGGCTGTTTTCTATAATGCATCTTGTGGAGTAACGAGCTGGAAATAAACTTCTGGCAACTGGAAAGATGTTTTCTTAACAAATAATAATATGTATGGAAAAAAACTCCGCATGTGCCCTTTTGAAGGTTTTAATAATTATATGCCTCTTAATGAATTAATAAAATAATGGAATTAAAAGTAGTTATTGTGTAACTGGGTGAATACTTTTGACTTACTTGCTAATGTGTTTAGAAAACCATTGTTTCATTAACAAACCCTAAACTAAATCACTCCGTTACGGAATAATTACTTATAATTTAATTAGTGAATTCAAAGTGATTACTATATGCAACTTTAAAATAATGGGTTTTTCCATCGGAGATAATTTTATCTTTTTGTAAAAGAGATGAATGATGTGATATATCTAGAGAAAAAAATATACAGTACTTAACATATTACATATTTAAGAAAAGTTATTTTATTTCTAATTTAATCACTATCTGAATTAATTTTAAGTCAGTTTTTTTTTAATTGAGTTGTGTATTTTACTTTAAGCTAATGTTATAAAGTAATAATAGTTTTAAAGTAATTATTTAAAAATAATAAAACAAGAATGCATTTTATTTGCAGTGGTATTGAGAAATCCAGAAACTGCAGAAAAGTTTGATGAAAACTTTGAAAAATATGCACCTGTAGAATTTATGTATGAAAGAACAGGACCGACATCAGAAAAAATCAGCAGAGCCATTAGAAGCTTCTTCTTTGGAGATAGGCCCATTGACAATAGTACTCAAAAAGAACTGGGACAAGTAAATATTTATTAACCTACTTTAACATCGTCCACAATGTTTAGCAAGTCTTTTATGTTGAAACTTTGAAGTATAAAGACTAGAACGAAGCTAAAATTAAAGTAAATTTTAAAAACTCACTGAAACAAAACATTTTTAGCTGTACATTATCATAAGTTTGACTGCTTAGTCTTGTCAAAAACATTTTGTCTGGGGAAATATTTTGAAACTTGTCTTATAAGTTCAAGCAAGTAGTGAAAATACGAAGTTGAACTTGGAAATTTTAAAATTCTAGTTTTGTGTGAAATGTAATATGTTTTAAGTAATGACAAATATCTTAAATGTAAAAAAATTAAAGTTAAAAAAATAATTAAATTACCTGCAACTTTTTGTTTACATTTAATATTATATAGTTCTTTTCATTTGTTGATTCCATCTTCGCGTGAGCTACTAGTAATCACTTACACTATTAAAATGTTTTAAACTTGCCTATAGTAGCACTTACTTTACTTGTTGAGGACGGCCGTTTTGGGAGATGTGTGTGGGTGGTGTGGGTGTATTTTGTGTGTATTAGGAGTTATGATCTCAAAAAGTGCGTGTGAGTTGTAATGTAATTGTGTGTTGAGTATGTGTGTAGGGTGTAGTTTGAAGTGCCTATATATTTCGTATTGTTCGGTTGTGTAGCGGTGGTTATTTCTGTGTTGTTTATGAAGAATTTGTAGGTTAGATGTTATGTCTATGTAGTCATGTTTTGTGGAGTTGAGATGATCGGCGAAGTTTGATTGGTAGTTATTGTTTTTTAGTGCTTTTATATGTTCTTGGTAACGTGTGTAGAAGGACCTCTCTGTCTGACCTATGTAAAAACTGGGGCACGAACTGCAAGTTAGTTTGTAAACTCCAGTGGTGTTGTAAATGCCGTTGATTTTGCTGATGGGTTTAAATTGTTTGTTGAGAGTGTTGTGTGTGGAGTAAGCTATTTTGTAGTTGTATTTTCGTAATGTGTTGGTTAGATTGTGGGTTTTGGATGATCTGTATGGTATTGATAAGTATTTTATGGGATTGTCATCTTGTGTGTTTGTATTTGGGTTATTATGTTTATTTTTTAGGTGGTTGCATAATTTGTCAATCATTGTTGGGTTGTATCCATTTGTTTGTGCTATATATTTTATGGTGTTTAAATCCTGGTAGTGTTCATCTTCGTCCAGTGGTGTTTTAAGGAGGCGATATATCATGGTGTTGTAAGCAGCTAGTTTATGTTGTTGTGGGTGGTTTGAGGAACTGTATATGGTCGTATTGGTGCTGGTGGGTTTTCGGTATATGTTGAATTTATGTGTTTGTTTGTCTGTTCGTTTAATTGTGAGGTCTAAGAAGTTGAGGGAGTTTTGTTGTTCTGTTTCGATGGTGTATGTTAGTTTAGGGTGTATGGAATTTAGGTGTTTTAGAAATATGTGTGCTCTGCGTGTGTTGCCTTTATATAATGTTATGATGTCGTCGACGTATCTGTATGTAAGTATACAGTAGTATACATACATATTATCTGAAATATTTTTACAACAATTAGATAATAAAATAAATGAAATTATAAAAATATATGATAAAAATGGTTATTGGGTTCGCTATGTAGACGATGGAATGTATATATCAAACAATAATAATATAAATTTAATAAATATTTTGGATAAAATAAATAAAATTAATAATAAAATCAAATTTACTTATGAAATTGAAACAAATAACAAAATAAATTTTCTAGATTTAACAATAATAAGAAAAAATGAAAAATTTGAATATATGATATACCGTAAACCAACTTTGACAAACCAAATTATACCAAATAATTCTAATCATCCATATAATCAAAAAATGGCTGCTTTATATAACTTATTATATAGAATGCATAAAATACCCATGAATGAAGAAAATAAAATAATAGAAAAAAACATAATTTATCAAATTGCATTAGAAAACATTTATAAAAAGAAAACTGTTGACAAACTTAATTATAATATTTTTAATAAACAAAATAATAATTTAATTTGCAATAATAATAATAATAATACAATATGGACTTCATTTTTATTTATAGGCCATGAAATAAAAAATATCACCAAATTATTTAAAAATACAAATGTCAAAATTGCATACAAAACTAATAATAAACATAATAAATAACAATAATAAAACAATTAATATGCATGAAAAAGGTGGTGTTTATAAATTAGAATGCGAAAATTGTAATAAAGCTTATATAGGTCAAACCAAGAAAAAATTAAAAGAAAGATATAAAGAACATTTAAATGCCTATATTAATCCAGAAATATATAAATCAAATTTCTCAAATCATTGTATTAATAATAAGCACTAATTTCCAAATATAGAAAATATGAGACTTATAAAAGAAATTAATAAGGGATTAAGAATGAATATATATGAAGCATTCGAAATATATAAGCACAATAATAATAACAAATTAATAAGAGAACAAATACAAATACATTCTAGATTTGATACTATATTCAATGTCTATAATGTTACAGCAACAAAATAAATTTGGCAATTTGTATAAATTTAGCAACAATTCTATTTCTAATTAAACATAAGTTTTAGGCCTATAGCTTGCATTATTGTAATTTTCATTCCTGATGATGTTGGTACTGTTTGCCAACGAAAAGCTTTGGATATAAAATAATTGTTAGGTCTAGATAGTTTATTTTATTGTTTATTTCTTCCTTCATGGTGAATTGAATGTTAGGGTGTAAGTTATTAATTTCATTTAGGATGATATTATTATTTATTGCTTTATTTTGTGAGATGTATAATCCATCGTCAACATATCATATCCAATGTCCATTGGGGTCGTGTGTTTTTATGGTTTGTGTGATTAGTTCGTCTTATTTTAAATATATACAAACTATCTAGACCTAACAATAACCAGAAATACAAGTAACATTGAATACTCAATTTATAGGAAACCCACACAAACCATTAATACAATACCAAACCACTCCAACCATCGTATACAGAATGCTAAATATACCTTTAAATAATGAAGAAAAAACCAAAGAAAAACAAATAATATATCAAATAGCACAAAAAAATGTATACAATAAAAAAAACTATAGATAAATTAGAATTTAAAATACTAAATAAATTAAAACAACCTAAAATCGAACCACAAACAACAACAAAATGCGCTACATTAACATACACAGGATACAACATAAAAGGAATAACTAAAACACTAAAAAATAATAATATTAACATAGCTTACAAAAACACAGGAAACATAATCAATAAAATAAACCAACCAGAAAAAAATATGTCCCACACTTAATAACGGAATATACAAAATCGAATGCCCAGACTGTAATAAAATATACATAGGCCAAACAAAAAAGAAATTAAAAGACAGATATCAAGAACACCTCAATGCATACATCAAACCTGAAATTTATAACTCTAACTTAGCTACACACGCCATCAAAAATAACACACATTCCCCACATTAAAAAACGTACATCTAATAAAAAAAAGTACAGAAAGGCCTCAAAATGACAATCTGGGAACAACTACAAACTTATAAACATAAAAATAATATCATTAACGAGCAAATACAAATAAATCAAAAAACAATAAATTACTCAACCTAATAGAGAATATTAACCCCCAAACAAACTTAAAAGACGCGCACAGTGCAGCGAATCCGAAAATAGAACATAACGGTACACCACGGACAACGGGAATTCCACGCAGCTCGCAGTCTACTACAACCCCGCTCACTATGCCCGTTGATGATGACAAAGCCAGTCATTAAAAGTTAACTCGCCTAAATACCAAGTAAGATTCTTGTTTAAGTACATATAGTGAAAGTGATATATATATATATATATATATATATATATATATCTTGATATTTTACGTTGTCCATTATTTTTCCGTTGCACTGACTTTATGAAGTCAATATATTACTATTGTAGATACTTTTATTCAAGTGTAATTATTTTTACCTTATGTGATGAGGCACCTTTCGCTCACTTGGCCATTGTCGAATCAGTCACAGTGAAAGGTCACTCTTCACATAAGGTAAAAATAATTGCACCTAGTGGTGGAATAATTGTTTACAATTAACAAAATTACTTATATATATATATATATATATATATATATATATATATATATATATATATATATATATATATGTGTCTGTATGTATATGTATATGTGTGTCTATGTATGTATATATATATATATATATATATATATATATACATATATATTATGAAAATAACTACATAAAAAATTTAACTTGGCTTAATTCACAAAGGGCACATAGACATAATTAAAGTGACAATCTTTATTATAAATCAAAGTTAGTCCTACTTCACGCAACTTTACATATTTTAAATGCATATACTAGTAGCTAGATTATATGAAGAAAACAAAGAATGAAGAATTATAATAATCTTTACCCAATTCTAGGTATATGCTGATACAAGGGTAATATTTAATCAAGTGCAAGCTTCCCAACTTGTTGCAAAGAAGAGTTCAGCCCCTGTTTACTTCTACATGTTTAACTACATTGGTAGATACAGCCACAGATATATACCTGGCACTAAAACTCCAGCTGGTAATGTATAACCTTTGTTCAGATTTAAATATAATTTGATGGTAACTAAATAATATTAAACTAATATTTGCTCCAAGTTCCTATTCATGTTATCACTGGACACGAGCTAAAATTAACATAACCTTGAATTCGTAAATTTAGGCTATATATAAAATTTAAATTCATACAATTCTTCAAAGTCTAACTAAAGTTTAAACATCAATCCTTATCTAAATAGATTAAATTAAGAATTTATAACTTGCAGTTTTTGTGTTGTAAATCTTGAGGTTTTTAAAGCAATGAATTGAATTAATGGTATCAATTGGCAAAAAACCACTACTTACTGATATTACTCAGCATTTGTGTAATAATTTTTGTCTTGCCTGTAACCTCATCATTAAACAATGTACTGATCTAGTGGGAAACACATCTGCTGAAAAATATCTGTAAGTAGTGATTTTTTTCAAGCGATATCAGTAAATATAAGGATTTATATATCTATAACTAAATTTACACATAAAATGTATTTTAAACTATGCTGTCTAAACTAACCTTTTGCACAGGTGTTAGCCATCATGATGAGCTTATTTATCTGTTTTATATCTCTCGGTTTTTTCCTGAGTTTAACACAACTGACCCTGAAGCTAAGGTTGTGAGAACAATGACTTCAATATGGACCAATTTTGCTGAAACAGGGTGAGAAATTATTAATTTCCAAAAGTTTAATTTTTAGGATATAATACCTAAAGAAAAGGTTTGATGTAAAAATTAGACCTTTTTATCTTGTTGATACAGATTCGCATATGAAGTTGAAATCCATTATATTGTTTTCACCTCATTATATTCTAGTTACACCACTTTAATATAGCCACTTTTGGAGCTCAAAATACTGAAAAAAAATCAATAATTAAAGATAATATATATGGTAAAATCAAAGAACAAAGTTAAAGATTTGAAATGAAATACTTGCAAAAGATTCTGAAACTGTTTTTCTGTTGAAAAGTTACTTTATCATTTCAATGTCATCAAGTATGTTCTATTATTGGTCAACTTCTGCAGCAATATAAAAATATAACGGAATTTTATATTATGTTATAATAATAATATTATGCCTACTAATAAGAACTCTCTAGAGACTTATAGACCTCTTATTCCATTATCATTCTGATAGTACTATTTAGAGGGTAATATATTATGGCTACTAATAAGAACTCTCTAGAGACTTATAGACCTCTTATTCCATTATCATTCTGGTAGTACTATTTAGAGGGTAATATATTATGGCTACTAATAAGAACTCTCTAGAGACTTATAGACCTCTTATTCCATTATCATTCTGGTAGTACTATTTAGAGGGTAATATATTATGGCTACTAATAAGAACTCTCTAGAGACTTATAGACCTCTTATTCCATTATCATTCTGATAGTACTATTTAGAGGGTAATATATTATGGCTACTAATAAGAACTCTCTAGAGACTTATAGACCTCTTATTCCATTATCATTCTGATAGTACTATTTAGAGGGTAATATATTATGGCTACTAATAAGAACTCTCTAGAGACTTATAGACCTCTTATTCCATTATCATTCTGATAGTACTATTTAGAGGGTAATATATTATGGCTACTAATAAGAACTCTCTAGAGACTTATAGACCTCTTATTCCATTATCATTCTGGTAGTACTATTTAGAGGGTAATATATTATGGCTACTAATAAGAACTCTCTAGAGACTTATAGACCTCTTATTCCATTATCATTCTGGTAGTACTATTTAGAGGGTAATATATTATGGCTACTAATAAGAACTCTCTAGAGACTTATAGACCTCTTATTCCATTATCATTCTGATAGTACTATTTAGAGGGTAATATATTATGGCTACTAATAAGAACTCTCTAGAGACTTATAGACCTCTTATTCCATTATCATTCTGGTAGTACTATTTAGAGGGTAATATATTATGGCTACTAATAAGAACTCTCTAGAGACTTATAGACCTCTTATTCCATTATCATTCTGGTAGTACTATTTAGAGGGTAATATATTATGGCTACTAATAAGAACTCTCTAGAGACTTATAGACCTCTTATTCCATTATCATTCTGTTAGTACTATTTAGAGGGTAATATATTATGGCTACTAATAAGAACTCTCTAGAGACTTATAGACCTCTTATTCCATTATCATTCTGTTAGTACTATTTAGAGGGTAATATATTTCGTTATTGATCTTATTCTTATTATTATTTGAAGAAATTTTAAATATAACTGAAGTGGTGTAGGTAATCCAAAATCTGTAGGAAAATTTTTATGTTTAAATTGTGACATAGTTTTAAAATAAACTGCAATTAAAATTACTTTTCCTCCAAGGTTTATACAACTATATAATAGTAACCAGGGGCGTACCCAGAGGGCACAGGGGGCACCTGTCCCCTCCAAACCAAATAATTTTAGTAGAAAAATATTAGCCTATAAAACAGCGCTAGGTTTTTAGCAAAAAGCTCCCAAAGACCCAAAAACTGTATAATTTCAAGTGCCAAAATAGCATAAAATATGATTTCTAGTGATAAAAATGTCCAAAATTTGTCCAGGAGAGTTCCACTCCCCTGACCCACCAGGTTAGTCCCCCTCCCCAAAAAATATTTCTGGCTATGCCACTGATAGTAATTAAATGTTTTTAATATGATAGCTGAAGTCAGTGCTGGGTAATATATATTCTGAGCATGATTACAAATCTCATGAATGTTTACAAAAGTTTTTAATAAATTTAATTTTTTTTAATACACTTGGAATTTGACATTGGGCAATTGAAATCAAAATACTTATCTGAATCATGGCTGAAACCAGAGTTTATAGATTGAAAAAAAAAAATTTCCTAATTGAGAAGAACGAATTTCACAATTAGGTATGGTTTTTAATATAAGAAACGTATTTAAACTTATCCAAATTTGATTAATAGGTTCACACTATACCGATTATACTAGAACACTAATAGCACAAAACTATGAATATAACAGGTCTGTATAAACTGTACAATACTGCTAAAACCTTTTATCAACACAAATATCCACCCTAAACTACTAATATTTTAATGGTAAATATTAATACAATCTCACCCTTCTATCTTTTAGCTTTGCAAATTTACCAATTATCTCTCTAGATTATAGGATGGCCATAAATTTAGTTTCAATAGAAATAATTTCTATTTTTCCTAATTTGGTTTGACCTAAAAAGCTTGTAAAAAAGTATTAATAATTACAATTACGAAAAACATTTTTTCCACTGGCTACCGAAATGGGAATTATTAATAAATTCTTCCCAAGTATTAATAAGTTCTTAGATCCTTAGTAGTGTTAGGGTATAAAGACATTGGTGTTATTCATACATAAGTAATTTGAAATGCCCAAAGCGCTTATGAGCGTTTATGAAATGAGTGTTTTCAAAGATTTTACAATGCACAAAATGACAAGGACTGGTTCTTTTCAGTTAATTTCCAAACCATATATTTTGTAGAGATTACATCTGATTTCCAATCACATAGTTTTTCCCTTATAACATTTGTGGCCATGAGATAAAGTCATAATGCAACATCGATACTGAAAATATCTAATTGTAAATTAGCATAGAAAGTAGAAGATTTTTGTAAATATTTAGTACAAAATAACTCTAGCTGTTGTGAAGAAAGGGCTACTTGTGCTAAAGAAAGTGAGTTAGTAGAGACGGTCAGTAGCGGAATCTGATACCTAAAGGTTACAGAGTTTATGAAATGCAGTTGAAGTTTAGATAAATTTTAAACATTTCGTACATATTCTGAAGTTTTATAACAAAATCGTCTTCAAAGGAAATTATAGCTTCTGAAGAGTTGTAATGTTACATATCTAAATAAGAAAAATTCCCTATATGCAAAAATCTTCCAGCATTTTAGTTTTAAAATATTTTACACAATGTGTAGATGTTTGCTACAAGATTCAATCGACCATTGAAAAATTTATGGTCAAAGCCAAAACTTATTAGAAAAGATTAACTTTGAAATTTTGCTCTTGTAGTGCAAAGTTCATCTAGCGCTTTCACTATAAATTTATCAATCGTATTCTGAAGTTATCTGCAAAAACATTTCTTGGCCCCTGACTAGAGCCGCCTGACGCTACTGGGTTCAGCATCATAGCTCACCACTACCCTGACTGAAGTAATATAATTTGAAATTACTTTGTGACCATTTCAGTGAGGTCAATGTACATGAGCCTAGTTAGTTGTTAACCTTGTGTTGTAACCAGCAGCAGCTGTGCTGGCACTGAGCCAAAATAAGATTTTTGGGGTGAGGAGTGGAATTAAAAGATTTTTAGTTCAACTTTCTAATAATAAGTTTAGTTTCAATAGCAGATTTATCTTTATAGAAGCACAGAAATAGTATAAAATACTGGTTTTATTTTTAAGGAGAACTTTCAAGCTCTACTTATGATGTAACCAACATTATAATTTATTAGGCACTTTTAAATTTCTCAACTAACCTAAGTCATTCATATTTATTGACCAACATAAGGCAATTATTTCATAAAACAGTATTATATTAAATACAATATTATATACACAATCTCATCTTATATACTCGGGTATATATATATATATATATATAGATAGATAGATTTTTTGGACTAGGAGACTGACAGACTTACTTTGGTAAGAGTCCACTCTGTAGTCTTGAAATAGAAACACATAAAAGCACTTGAACAATATATTTCAACCACACAGTGATCTTTGTCAATCAAAGAGAAAACACCAAAAGAAATATGAGAGAATGAAATAAAATCTATATACATATATAATATGTTTTCTTATATATTATTAAAAAACAACTGAGGTTATTCAAATACAAGAGTTATTTATTCACTTTTATTTAAAGCTTTTCCTTGATGAACAGTACCAACATCATCAGGAATGAATCTAATAATGTTCATAAACATTCATTCCTGATGATGTTGGTACTGTTTATCAATGAAAAGCTTTGAATAAAAATTAATAAAACATTGTTGTATTTTAATAACCTCAGTAGTTATTTTTGATATATATATATATATATATATATATATATATATATATATATATATATATATATATATATATACAGGGGGGAGAGAGAGAGAGGGGGCACACAGAAATTTAAGTTGAAAAACTTTACTGTAATTAGACTAGTTGGAACTTTAGTTTAGCTCTTTTATTAGAAACATGTTTTTACCCCAAGAGTTATACTAACTTTTAAAGCACAACTTTGGCATGAGGTTTGAAAGTAACATCAGATATAACTAAATATAACAATTGTATAATTTAGACACAACATTGTTATTGCCAATATACTTCTCCTTGGGAAGCAATATTCTTCTTCAAGGCGATACGACTAATTTTGCTCCCTTAGTAAAAAAAATAGCTATTGTTTTGCTCTGTCCTATACTACTCTTATAATTTTATCAACGTTTTTGTTTCAGAATTCCAGAACTACCTGAAACACACCTCAAGTGGACACCTCTATCTGAAAATCATATTCAATATTTGAACATAACTGATGGACTTGCTATTACACCTGGGGTTCCATATCCAGAGAGAATGGCATTCTGGGAAACTCAGTTTCCTCTGTCTGGCCCAAGACCACAGTATTTTTAACTCTCACTAACACTCTTTAAGACTTTGTAATTTAATAAATTCTGATAATTACAAAATAATTATTTAAAAAAATTAAAGGTATAAATAAATTTTAATTGTGTATTATGTTTTTAAATTTTATTTACACATTTTTTTCATCCTTTCCACAAATAAAGTCATACCTTTATTTTGTAGCTTTCTACTTTATACAGAGAAAAATCTGGTTGAATAAAGCTTAAAATTAACCTATAGAGTTTAGATTCAAACCTTACCAATTGTTACTTACTCAATTCCTTATATTAGCTCACACTCTCCTTATATATATATCTTTTTCTAATTTTCAATTGGTTATAAATACGTATTTTAAACTTGTAGTGGATGACATTTGGTGTTAATACAATTAAATATTTTATCATCAATTAAATTTATTAATTAATTAATTTTAGTTTCATATGGGAGAAAACCCTTTTACAAAAGGGGCAAGGTATGCAATATAGTTATTTCTTCTCATCTTGTTTAAAATAAGTGATACCATATGATTTCATAAAACAGCTGATTCTGTGTTATAGGTTATGTGGTAGAGCAGGTGTTTTAACATGAGTTATGTTACTTTATTTATATTTATTGTAATTATTTACTAATAAGTAACTAAAATAAAAATTCTCTTTGATGACCTGAGGAGAAGTTGACTTTAAAAATTGTTGTTTCTATTACTTGTTTTTACTTTTAGAACCATATTAATTTCTCAAAGTCAGATTTAATCTGCGCAAAAACCCTTGTATTACCAAACCTGAAAGTTCATGTCTAACTCCAACTCTCATTAAGATATGACTGATCCAAGTAAAAATCACCTTTATGAAGACAACAACGACCTCAACAGTAAAACTATTCAATAGTAAAAATTATTTTTTCACCCACTATCATATTATTTGTCTTATGATTAATAGATTTAAATGATAAAATATTTTCTGATTGTGGGTAAGTTTTGACTTTTTGTGCCACGGCAAATGTATTGAGTATTTTTTATGCTTATTAGAAAGTATATAAAAATATCTCTTTGTAAGCCAAACCATTGCTCAAAAGTTACAGTATAAAGCTGTAACTTTTTAAAAAATATATTTTAAAAAATTATTTTGAAATCGCTATGTGTATTTATTTCACATCATTGTTGCAAAGAGTCCAAAGAAGAATTATTTTCTAACATCTTTTAGTGAAAACGTTTATAAAAAAAATAATATAATTTTTTTTAAACTTAATTCCTACTTAAATCAACAAAAAAAAAATTTATTTTAGTTTCTTTTTATTTTATAATTACAAATAGTATAAATATGTATATACATATGTCAGTATAACAATATTAAGTGGCAAAATAGCTATCGAATTTCCTTGCAATTTTCCATTTTCCTTTCTATGTATGGTGTTGGACTATTATTTTTGTTTGTAATTACTTATACACCTTCTTTTTTGTGTTGCTTGCATTGTGTTTTAGTTGCTTTTCCCATTGTCCGTCTGTGAAGTAAGGTTTGATACATACATCGAATCCAATTTGTCTGTTTATTTTATTTTTTTCATTCATTTCTAATTCTAGAGAACTATTTATGATGTTGTGTGGTAACCATGGCAACAATTTAATGTTGAGCAATGGAGGTTACAACAACCAGATAGGGGCAAAAAAAAAATTCATATAGATCTTTGAGGAGTATATTTCTAGCTCAGTGCCAAGGCGCTAGTCTTCGTACATGAAGATAGTCAGTTCGAATCTGAGCTAGACCCCCCCCCATTTTTATAATGTAATTATTTTTGTAATGTAATTATTGGATAAATATTTGAAAAAACTGTATTATCTTCAATTGCCATCCACTATGGGTTAAAAGAAATGTATTTGAAATTGACTGGATTAATAAAACGTATTTTATTAATGATTGAAAATTTTTACAAGATATGTATCAGGAGAGTGTGAGCTAATAGAAGGAATTGAATAAATGAATCTGCACTGAAAAATTGTAACAATAAACATATAATATCTGCCCTACTTTATTAATATTTATATAAGAAGACAATTTTTTGAAGAAAGTTATATATGTAGTGTGTATGTGTTATATCATAAAATCATAAAAAATGGTAAAGACAGGAACTGAAGCAATTGCCATGACACTTCCACAATAACATCTGGTCTGTTGAGTGCTCTAATGCTTTAACCTAGATGACAAGCTTAATAATACCTCGACAATTATGGAGAAAGTGGACTGCCTCATTGCTTTGCTATTCTAAACCTTCAGACACACCTCCTTCTGTCAACAATGTGATTATTTCATAAATACTGCTTGCTTTCTGGCTTTACTCCTAGGCTCATTTATAATGATAATTTAGACCTTTGTTTATTAACATTGAAGAAACACACACACAAAGGGAAGAAAGAGAAAATATTATGAAAACTGTTTGGAGAGTAACATTGTTAACACAAGTTTAGTTTTTAACTCAGGAATGAAATAACCTGTTATTAATTTATTATAAAAAATAATTTAATAACAGTTGTAACAATCAATGCCACACCATCACAATATTTCACAAAGTGAACAAATTCTTATCACCCTGGTATAGAGTAAGTCTACATCAGTTATACAACACCTCAGATGATATTATGTGTCCTCATAACCCATCTCAAGGGTTCATTTAATTCTTAGCTCCATCTTTTCTTAGGCAATAATAGTACAACATATCTTAAACAAGCACACACACTTCAAAATCTAGCACCCTTTTCCAGTGCATAGTACACAGAAAGCCTATCCTACACCCCTCCACATGCATAAATTACATCTCAGTATCCTTGATCACTGCCAGAAGCAGGTTAGGCTTGAAATGAGTAATTAAATAATTGATAAAAGTCTTTGTAAAGTATAAAAATCTTGTGAACACACATGTTGAACTACTACTGTATTGGAACATGTATGATAATTTATTAATTTTTTTAAAAAATGTTCAAGGGCATAGTATTGACTTGCTAGTGGGCAGAATTGTCACCTAGAAACTTGCTAGTGGGCATCAGTGACACCTAAAAACTTGCTTGTGGGCAGCAATGACACCTACAAACTTGCTAGTGGGCACCAGTGGCCCATACATAAAAACAATTAAAATGGAATACTTAGAGTTTTAAAAACTATTTTGATGTTTGAAAAATTACTAGAATTATGACTGACGTGGAAGGGGGTATTCTGCCTGGAGATCAAGCAGGTCAGAATAATCTGAATTTTTTCCAGTGCAAATGAAATACCAAATCTATTTAGCAAAATTGTTGAAGCTTCTCCAATATTTTAAGGACAACAGATAATTATTTTATCCTATTGCCATGTCCTGACTGGCAGACAGTGGACTTTGCTAAAAATATTCTCTGATATTTCGTTTATATTTTGTGCCTTGTTATTCAAAAATATTTTTGTTTACATAGTCAATAATAATAAAAAATAATATAATAACAATAATATTTCAATTGAAATAAATAATAATAGTTATTGTTTGTCAATAAAATATAATATTGTTTATAACATAAGGTTTTAGTAATCTATAGTTTCCATGGAAAATTGTTTACATTTTAGATTTACAAATGAGGTTCACGTAACCTAGAATGTAAATAATTTGTTCAAAACCTTTTTTTTTGTAGTATGGGTTGCATCAAACACCACCACTAAGAAATTGCAGACCTTTCAGTCATATAGAAAACTGCTAAAAGAAATTTTTTAAACTTTTATGTGAATAATCTGGTTATTATGACAAATCAAATTAAATAATATTTATTGCGGCCTTTTGGGCTTGTCATATATATATATATATATATATATATATATATATATATATATATATATATATATATATATATATAGTTGCATTATAAATACTATACCTTTTATATTACTCATTGTTTAATGCTAAACCTCAGTACATTACACCACTGGCGCACCCAGAATTTTGTTAAGGGGGGCATGAACAACAGGGGGGCATCAACTAGGTTGTAATATTCCCCCAAATCAGTCAAGTTACTTCAAAGCATCCTACTTAGTTTTACTTTAGGGCGCAAACTCAACAACTGTGAATTATCAAGGAAAATCCTAAAGCTTTTTATTATTGATGCATTTAAATATTATTAACATTTTAATTTACTAACTATCTACTGCTCCTAATAAAACTAAATAGCCTACTGTATTAATAATGCTTATTTATTGGTAAATCTTGATAGTTAAATTTATAGACGGCACATGCGCACTATATGTTTCCTAATGAAGGATGATAGGCATAACTCCTGTTTCTTTATACGGATGGCCACCCCTCTTGGCTCCTCCCTTCGATACCCCACTGTATTACACCTTCCTAATCAATCCACAAAGTGCAATAAATGAGTTTTCCCCTTCAATGTATCTTATAATTCCTCAATCGCAGATATGCCGTTTGAGTCCTCGCCCTAACGAACATTTCAAAGCCAAGAAATCAGTCAAAACCTATATACGTAAAATATTAATTGGCTGTCTATTACAAAGCCTAACAGAAAACAATAAAAAATAATGTAGGCTTACTATAGTAATTATTCCTATGCACTAACACACTTTGCAATAGGGAAATGACCTTTCCTCACATACTCTAATTGTCAACGGATTAATAATGTGTCATAGTTTACAGAGTGAATAAGTTGGGCCAACATTGCTGAGTCAGCGAACGTGCATGTTTTTGGGACGGTCTTTTGCTTCCTCTACTCTTCCCCTCGCCCTTCGAGGTCACACGTCAACTTACGACTGTACAGCTATATTTTCTACTAATTACACCGCGGAGTGGGAAAAATAATAAAGAAGATCGTGGGATGGACGTAAAAAGTAGGAATTACGATGAGGAGTATTTCCTTAAAGGGAATAATGGGAAATGGAGGTTTGTGTGAGTAGGCTTGTTTACACTATAATGCTTAAATGTAACAAAACGATACCTATTTCAATCTATAATTGCCACTCTCTCCGTTCGATGCATGCTCTATTTCCGAAGCTTTCCGATCTCTCACGAACGTTTTCGAATTTGAACAGCGTCCCGAGAAGTGACTCAAAGCTGTATATCGTTGTGGGGCAAATGTTTGTAGAGTTGTAAACAAAATAAGAATAGCTTGCACGTGATTTATATCGTTAAAAAGTACGTTAAAAATCATGTCTCTCGTCGCTTGCATTAGGCCTATATAGTAGGAATGCGTTGGGCGTAAAAAAGTCCAGAGTACGCTACCTTTAGTTCGAAATGTCACTTGAGAGATCTAAAGGAGCCACAACTGTTGGTGATTTCCTGTATGTATCGTGCAAATATGTTTGCATGGACGAGATGTGCAAGAACGATAAAAGAGAGCACGAGGCAACCTTTTGAAGGTCTAAAACAGACAGTCAGATACGATGACCATAATTTGCATTCCCATACCCTCTCTTTAAACTTATAACGCATTTAAATTAGAAACAGATTTAATTTACTTACTTTGTAAATTTTAAAATAACGTAAAATTGCATTAAATTTTCAAAACGTTTTCATTGGGGGTGAGAGTATTGGCTCCCAGTTCCCTCCTGAAGGAATTTTTGAATTCTGAGTGTTTCTACATTTTTACATAGTATTAGGTCTAATTTATATGTTAATATATAAACTAGAGTAGCAGATAAGCTTAGTAGCCTAAATGAAGCTACGGTTTCGAAACGCGTCAGCACAGTCCGTTGCTGTAGTTTTGTTTACTTAGAAGTAAAATAACTATTTATGAATAATATTTATAAAGGTATATATACTACATAAGTTATACTATACAATAACAAGTAATATTAAAAAAAATTATAGTCAATTCGTACTTGAGTCCACTAAAAATTTTATTTTAGTTCCTTTTTATTTTATAATTACAATTTATTTATATATATGTCAGAATAACAATATAAAGTGACAAAATAGAAAGCGAATTTCCTTGTAATTTTCCATTTTCGTTTCTATGTATGGTTTTGAACTATTATTTTTGTTTGTTACTATTTATAGACTTTCTTTTTTTCATCGCTTGCTTTGTGTTGTAGTTTCTTTTCGCTTTCCTTTCGCATCATCCGTTTGTGAAGTAAGGTTCTACACCATTAATCCAGTTTGTTTATTTTATTCTTTTCATTCATTTTTAATCCTAGAGCATTATTAATTCTGTGGTAGCCATGGTAACAATTTAAGGTTGTACAATGTTGGTTTCTACGACAACCAGACGGGGCAAAAGAAAAATTCATATACATCTTTGAGAAATATATCTTTCCCATCTAGCTATGAGAAAATTGGCTCGTTGCCAAAGTATTAAACTTCAAACATGAAGGTATTCAGTTCGAATCCAACCTATATATCCCTCAAATTTTTATAATTTAATTATTGAATAAATGTTTTAAAAAACTGTATTAGCATCAATAGCCATCCACTATAGGTTTTAAAAAATGTATTTGAACGTGATTGGATGAATAAAAACGTATTTTATTATTGGTTAAAAATCTGTACAAGATATATATATATATATATATATATATACAAGCGAGTTTGAACTAATAGAAGGAATTGAACAATTCTCTTAACAACCATCTGTTGATAAATATATACGCAAACTAACTAGATATTTAACCACTAAATTACCGAGTGATATTCAAGCAAAATTAAGGTGACTAATCGAATAGCAATGGCAACATTGTCCACTCAACAAGTTTTTTCTCCGCCCCATCAATTCAGATTCACTCTAAAACCGGTAAAGATTTTCGCGTGACGTATCAATTGGGCAGGGAAATCAGACGGCCCAAGGTCAAAACATTAAGTAAGACTTGCTTTGGGCTGGCTCTCAAGACGTGAAAGACTAAACGCAGTATTGTGCCATCACTTTCACATTCAGAACAAGTTCTTCAGACTCGCCTGACTGCAATCGCCAAAACAACCATGCAGACCGCATTGCTTATCGCTGTAAGTCTTTCTCTGCATTCAACATAATATTAATTGCTTTATATTTAAATGTTTTCTTTCGACTGGTGTAGTTTATATTTGTTAAGTTCCGGACTAGTTCGTGGAGAGGTTGTTGTTTTGTGAGTAGAAGAAAACTGCGAGAGTTAATCGTTTTCTGTGTTTATGTTTTTTTATTAAAAATAAAAGTGTACAATAGTAAATATATGTTTAACATAATTTTATAAGTAGAAATATTTCCACAAAACTATTTTCAATATAATTATTTGATTACAAATATTTCAAAATAATATAAGGATCAACTAACATAGTTAGAAATCTTCATTAAAATTTTGAACAACAAATTCATTAGATAATTACTTTACTTAAACACATGAGTTTGTTCATTATATTGCACACAAATTTCGTAGTGCTTATTATTAAATCAGTGGCTACCGAATACAATGGCTAACGCCCTTGGCCGACCAAATTTATTAAGTTGTCTTCATTCACACATACAGACGGGCATCTTCTAGTTGTCACGAAACACAAGTCAATTACGCGATAAAATTCATAAAAACGCATTAAGTTAAACTTTTAAGTATTAAAAGTTATTTGTGGTCTGTACTCTGTAGTTTTATTTATTTAAATTTTACAAAGTATAATTAAAATTACAATAAGTTAGTGTTATTTGATATGTTTCAATGGCAACAGCCTAATTATGGCGTCTGTGCATGGCGAAACATTTATGCAGGCCCACGTTAGACCTAGTCCCCGAATATTTTGCGCCAGAGCGCCCTATGAGTGTTCTCTCCTCAGCGCCTAGGCCATAAAATATCAAAAGGTCTGCTAAGTGATGCAGAAGTGACGAGGGCATCACTTTTAATATCTTCTCTTTTAAAAGTCCGGGCTCAAAACTGAAACCACACAACATTATGGTTTCTTGTGTTTTATTGTTTACTTTAGTCTTAAGTTTTAGGTCATGTTTTATTAAGTTACACTAAAGTAAATCTCGGGTCGTTTGGTATCATTTTTCTTGTAATTATAGGTAGAATCTACATTTATTAACCATTTTTAGTTAAAATAAATGGGATAATGGAGCGGAAATGGACCCTCCTAATCCTCTGCGCTTGTACACCTTAGGGCTGCAATGACGCACGGAATGTGGTGGGTTTCCCGGTCAATAAACTCAAACGCCATTTCTTCATTTGTAGTGTTAAACCAAACCATTCTAATAATATATAAGTGGCTCTACATAGATCCAAGATTAACTGCGAGCATCTCAAAAGTAGAAGAGTCAGTAAGCTTAGTTACAATGCATTATGGTTACTTTAGAATAAAGAGGAGTATCATGTGAAACTTTGCGTCATTCCAGTGTTGATCCTCTACTGTGCTCAGTTGGGCACACGCCATTACCACGGTCCTTTGCTTTTATGAATCCAATTCGGCTTACAAAACTGTAGATTATGGCAGGTACCTGCTCGGCGCTGGGGAGACACGGCGCCGAGGAGACGCGGCGCTGGGGAGACGGAATCGTGTGTAGCACTTATTAATAACGTTTTCATGAAGAGGGCAATGAATTTACTCGCGAAGCGATAAACAATTATATTTAATAATCTTTACATAATATTCATGATTTAAGACAGCTACACATGAACTAAAAGCCCGGCAGAATGTTAAATTGTGAAGTTCAAGGAAACGTTACACAATATGTCGTATTAAACAATACCTCACTAAATACATAATGCACACAATAATATAATAAACAATACCCCCCCTATTAATATGATCTACAATATATTGTATTACACAATACATCCACAAATACGTATTACACACAATATTGTAATAAACAATACCACAATATACACGTAATGCACACAATACTGTAATAAACAATACCTCCCTATATACATAATACATAATATATTGTAACACACAATACCTACCTATACACGTAATGCACACAATATTATAATAAACAATACCTCCCTGTATACGTAATGCACACAATGCTGTAATAAACAATACCTCCCTATATACATAATACATAATATATTGTAACACACAATACCTACCTTTACACGTAATGCACACAATACTATGATAAACAATACCACCCTATACACGTAATGCACACAATACTGTAATAAACAATACCTCCCTATATACATAATACATAATATATTGTAACACACAATACCTAACTTTACACGTAATGCACACAATATTATAATAAACAATACCTCCCTGTATACGTAATGCACACAATACTGTAATAAACAATACCTCCCTATATACATAATACATAATATATTGTAACACACAATACCTACCTATACACGTAATGCACACAATATTATAATAAACAATACCTCCCTATATACGTAATGCACACAATACTGTAATAAACAATACCTGCCTATATACATAATACATAATATATTGTAACACACAATACCTACCTTTACACGTAATGCACACAATATTATAATAAACAATACCTCCCTGTATACGTAATGCACACAATACTGTAATAAACAATACCTCCCTATATACATAATACATAATATATTGTAACACACAATACCTACCTATACACGTAATGCACACAATACTATGATAAACAATACCTCCCTGTATACGTAATGCACACAATACTGTAATAAACAATACCTGCCTATATACATAATACATAATATATTGTAACACACAATACCTACCTTTACACGTAATGCACACAATATTATAATAAACAATACCTCCCTGTATACGTAATGCACACAATACTGTAATAAACAATACCTCCCTATATACATAATACATAATATATTGTAACACACAATACCTACCTATACACGTAATGCACACAATATTATAATAAACAATACCTCCCTGTATACGTAATGCACACAATACTGTAATAAACAATACCTCCCTATATACATAATACATAATATATTGTAACACACAATACCTACCTATACACGTAATGCACACAATATTATAATAAACAATACCTCCCTGTATACGTAATGCACACAATACTGTAATAAACAATACCTCCCTATATACATAATACATAATATATTGTAACACACAATACCTACCTATACACGTAATGCACACAATATTATAATAAACAATACCTCCCTGTATACGTAATGCACACAATACTGTAATAAACAATACCTCCCTATATACATAATACATAATATATTGTAACACACAATACCTACCTTTACACGTAATGCACACAATATTATAATAAACAATACCTCCTTATATACGTAATGCACACAATACTGTAATAAACAATACCTCCCTGTATACGTAATGCACACAATACTGTAATAAACAATACCTCCCTATATACGTAATGCACACAATACTGTAATAAACAATACCTCCCTGTATACGTAATGCACACAATACTGTAATAAACAATACCTCCCTGTATACGTAATGCACACAATACTGTAATAAACAATACCTCCCTATATACATAATACATAATATATTGTAACACACAATACCTACCTATATACGTAATGCACACAACACTGTAATAAACAATACCTCCCTGTATACGTAATGCACACAATACTGTAATAAACAATACCTCCCTATATACATAATACATAATATATTGTAACACACAATACCTACCTATACACGTAATGCACACAATACTATGATAAACAATACCTCCCTGTATACGTAATGCACACAATACTGTAATAAACAATACCTCCCTATATACATAATACATAATATATTGTAACACACAATACCTACCTATACACGTAATGCACACAATACTATGATAAACAATACCACCCTATACACGTAATGCACACAATACTGTAATAAACAATACCTCCCTATATACATAATACATAATATATTGTAACACACAATACCTACCTTTACACGTAATGCACACAATATTATAATAAACAATACCTCCCTGTATACGTAATGCACACAATACTGTAATAAACAATACCTCCCTATATACATAATACATAATATATTGTAACACACAATACCTACCTTTACACGTAATGCACACAATATTATAATAAACAATACCTCCCTGTATACGTAATGCACACAATACTGTAATAAACAATACCTCCCTATATACATAATACATAATATATTGTAACACACAATACCTACCTATACACGTAATGCACACAATATTATAATAAACAATACCTCCATGTATACGTAATGCACACAATATTGTAATTAACAATACCTCCCTGTATACATATTACACAGTATATTGTAATATGCAATACCTTTCTGTATACGTAATGCACACAATATTGTAATAAACAATATCCCCTTATATACCTAAACTTTTACCTATATGATTTTTTAAACTTATGATGTTTTAGGCCTATAGCTTACATTGTAATTTTCATTCCTAATTATGTTGTTACTGTTTACCAACGAAAAGCTTTGGATAAAAATTAATAAATATTCTTGTATTTGAATAACCTTTGTTATTTTAAATTATTAAACAAGAACGCGTATTTTATATTTATATATATATATATATATATAATAGATAATATATTATAATATACAATACCTTCCTGTATACATTATACACAATATATGTAATAGGCTACACAATAACTCCCTATATACATTATACACAATATATTGTAATGCACAATACCTCCCTGTATACATTATACACAATATATTGTAATGCACAATACCTCCCTGTATACATTATACACAATATATTGTAATGCACAATACCTCCCTGTATACATTATACACAATATATTGTAATGCACAATACCTCCCTGTATACATTATACACAATATATTGTAATGCACAATACCTCCCTGTATACATTATACACAATATATTGTAATGCACAATACCTCCCTGTATACATTATACACAATATATTGTAATGCACAATACCTCCCTGTATACATTATACACAATATATGTAATAGGCTACACAATAACTCCCTATATACATTATACACAATATATTGTAATGCACAATACCTCCCTCTATACATTATACACAATATATTGTAATGCACAATACCTCCCTGTATACATTATACACAATATATTGTAATGCACAATACCTCCCTGTATACATTATACACAATATATTGTAATGCACAATACCTCCCTGTATACATTATACACAATATATTGTAATGCACAATACCTCCCTGTATACATTATACACAATATATTGTAATGCACAATACCTCCCTGTATACATTATACACAATATATTGTAATGCACAATACCTCCCTGTATACATTATACACAATATATTGTAATGCACAATACCTCCCTGTATACATTATACACAATATATTGTAATGCACAATACCTCCCTGTATACATTATACACAATATATATTGTAATGCACAATACCTCCCTGTATACATTATACACAATATATTGTAATGCACAATACCTCCCTGTATACATTATACACAATATATTGTAATGCACAATACCTCCCTGTATACATTATACACAATATATTGTAATGCACAATACCTCCCTGTATACATTATACACAATATATTGTAATAGGCTACACAATAACTCCCTGTATACGTAATGCAGAATTTATAATATTAAACAATACCTTCCTGTATACGTAATACACAATATATTATAATACACATAACCTCTCCGTATACGTAATGCACAATGCCTCCCTGAATACATAATAACTATATATCGTTATAATAATACCTGCCAGTATACATAATACACAATATTATGCGTTAAACAATACCTCCTAGTATACGTAAAACAATATGTTATAATACACATTACCTCGACGTATAAGTAATACACAATATTATGCATTAAACAATACCTCCCAGTATACGTAAAACAATATGTTATAATACACATTACCTCGACGTATAAGTAATACACAATATATTGCAATAAACAATACCTCCCAGTATACATAATACACAATATTATGCGTTAAACAATACCTCCTAGTATACGTAAAACAATATGTTATAATACACATTACCTCGACGTATAAGTAATACACAATATATTGCATTAAACAATACATCCTAGTATACGTAAAACAATATGTTATAATACACATTACCTCGACGTATAAGTAATACACAATATATTGCATTAAATAATACCTCCGAGTATACGTAAAACAATATGTTATAATACACATTACCTCGACGTATAAGTAATACACAATATATTGCATTAAACAATACCTCCCAGTATACGTAATACACAATATTATGCATTAAACAATACCTCCCAGTATACGTAAAACAATATGTTATAATACACATTACCTCGACGTATAAGTAATACACAATATATTGCATTAAACAATACCTCCCAGTATACATAATACACAATATTATGCGTTAAACAATACCTCCTAGTATACGTAAAACAATATGTTATAATACACATTACCTCGACGTATAAGTAATACACAATATATTGCATTAAACAATACCTCCTAGTATACGTAAAACAATATGTTATAATACACATTACCTCGACGTATAAGTAATACACAATATATTGCATTAAACAATACCTCCGAGTATACGTAAAACAATATGTTATAATACACATTACCTCGACGTATAAGTAATACACAATATATTGCATTAAACAATACCTCCTAGTATACGTAAAACAATATGTTATAATACACATTACCTCGACGTATAAGTAATACACAAAATATATCATTAAACAATACCTCCCAGTATACGTAAAACAATATGTTATAATACACATTACCTCGACGTATAAGTAATACACAATATATATCATTAAACAATACCTCCCAGTATACGTAAAACAATATGTTATAATACACATTACCTCGACGTATAAGTAATACACAATATATATCATTAAACAATACCTCCCAGTATACGTAAAACAATATGTTATAATACACATTACCTCGACGTATAAGTAATACACAAAATATATCATTAAACAATACCTCCCAGTATACGTAAAACAATATGTTATAATACACATTACCTCGACGTATAAGTAATACACAATATATATCATTAAACAATACCTCCCAGTATACGTAAAACAATATGTTATAATACACATTACCTCGACGTATAAGTAATACACAATATATATCATTAAACAATACCTCCCAGTATACGTAAAACAATATGTTATAATACACATTACCTCGACGTATAAGTAATACACAATATATATCATTAAACAATACCTCCCAGTATACGTAAAACAATATGTTATAATACACATTACCTCGACGTATAAGTAATACACAATATATTGCATTAAACAATACCTCCGAGTATACGTAAAACAATATGTTATAATACACATTACCTCGACGTATATGTAATACACAATATATTGCATTAAATAATACCTCCCAGTATACGTAAAACAATATGTTATAATACACATTTCCTCGACGTATAAGTAGTACACAATATATTGCATTAAACAATACCTCCTAGTATAGGTAAAACAATATGTTATAATACACATTACCTCGACGTATAAGTAATACACAATATATTGCATTAAACAATACCTCCCAGTATACGTAATACACAATATTATGCATTAAACAGTACCTCCCAGTATACGTAAAACAATATGTTATAATACACATTACCTCGACGTATAAGTAATACACAATATATTGCATTAAACAATACCTCCCAGTATACGTAATACACACTATTGTCCATTAAACAATACCTCCCAGTATACGTAAAACAATATGTTATAATACACATTACCTCGACGTATAAGTAATACACAATATATTGCATTAAACAATACCTCCCAGTATACGTAAAACAATATGTTATAATACACATTACTTCGACGTATAAGTAATACACAATATGTTATAATACACATTACCTCGACGTATAAGTAATACACAATATATTGCATTAAACAATACCTCCCAGTATACGTAAAACAATATGTTATAATACACATTACCTCGACGTATAAGTAATACACAATATATTACGTTAACAATACCTCCCAGTCTACGTAACACACAATATATAACATTACACAATACCTCCATGTATACGTAATACACAATGCATCAATGTATACGTAATCCACAATATAATGTATTAACACAATACCTTCCTGTAATACGTAATGCACAATTTAGTGTATTAAGCAATATTTCCCATTATTCTTAATACTCGATATATTATGATAAACAATACGTTCATATATATACGTAATACACAATACCTCCCTGTAATACGTAATACACAATACCTTCCTGTAATACGTAATACACAATACCTCTCTGTAATACGTAATACACAATACCTCCCTGTAATACGTAATACACAATACCTCCCTGTAATACGTAATACACAATACCTCCCTGTAATACGTAATACACAATACCTTCCTGTAATACGTAAAACACAATACCTCCCTGTAATACGTAATACACAATATATTCTATTAAACAATATCTCCCAATATACCTAATACTGGATATATTATGATAAACAATACGTTCATGTATACGTAATACACAATACCTCCCTGTAATACGTAATACACAATACCTCCCTGTAATGCGTAATACACAATATATTCTTATAAACAATATCTCCCAATATACCTAATACTCGATATATTATGATAAACAATACGTTCATGTATACGTATTACACAATACCACCCTGTAATACGTAATACACAATACCTCCCTGTAATACGTAATACACAATATATTCTATTAAACAATATCTCCCAATATACCTAATACTCGATATATTATGATAAACAATACGTTCATGTATACGTAATACACAATACCTCCCTGCAATACGTAATACACAATACCTCCCTGCAATACGTAATACACAATACCTCCCTGTAATACGTAATACACAATACCTCCCTGCAATACGTAATACACAATACCTCCCTGCAATACGTAATACACAATACCTCCCTGCAATACGTAATACACAATACCTCCCTGCAATACGTAATACACAATACCTCCCTGCAATATGTAATACACAATACCTCCCTACAATACGTAATACACAATACCTCCCTGCAATACGTAATACACAATACCTCTCTGTATTAGTAATACACAATATATTGTACTTAATCACAATCAGTGGGATCAACCAACTCGATACACAGTTATAATACAATAATTAATTGTATTACGACAATACAATTATTAATTGTATTCGATATAATACAATAATTATATCGATACAATAATTAATTGTGAAAGGAAATAGAACTTAGGTGGAAGTCAAGAGTCGCATAATGAAACCTCTTTCACCCAAAAAGGATGACCTAGCCACCCGTTCTAACTGACAAGCTACCCGCTAGAGCTAGAGTGTAGCTTCATGCACATGTATAAATGTGTGTAGGGTGCCGACAAAGTACGTCGTTAACGAAAGATGAGTGCCAAATGCATGTTTTGCCCTGGGTATCAATGTCCGTCTGAAATAGTTTATTATACTCAGCATATTTTGTTGCTCATATTTTTAATCCTTCATCTGTGCGTTTGCTCGTAAGCATTTTAGTGGTATTATATGTGTCTGCAGGCGCTGCTCTCTTCCTCTTCCACTACTCATTATTCTGCCACAGGTTAGTGTACCGATCAGCTGGTTTATAAACATAAATAGATAACTATTGATGTAACGACTGCAGAAAATGTAGGCCCTAACTATGGTGCCTTCTCGTCTAGCCCTAGATGATAGTACAGACAAAGGAGGGCACAGGGCGCCCCCCCCAAACCAATTAATTTTAGGAGAAAAGTATTAGCCTATAACACATTGCTAGGTTTTTAGCAAAAAAGCTTCCCGGTGACCCAACAATTGTGTAATTTTAAGTGCCAAAATAGCATAAAATATGATTTCTAGAGATAAAACTGTCCAAAATTTCCCCGAGAAATATCCAGGATCGTGCCCCCCCCCCCAACATCGCCCAGGCTACGCCACTGGGTTCATCCTCAGGACAGTTCTAAATCCGTCCGTTACGGCTAAAGTAAAAGATACGTTATAATCTACTGATTACTCGCTTCTTGTTCAACGTAAGGTAATAATGTAGTTATGTCTAGGTTTAGCTTTCAGAAAACTGAAAGTCCAACGTAAATTTTGACCGACGAGATTTATAAATTTATAATTACTCATAGAAAGAAATTATTTTATAACTATCTTAATTATTAAATTTCTTGAGCCCTATGGTCTAGTTTTAACTGACTAATTAAAAAACTCACTAACCACAGTATAAATAACTTTTCTTTTACCAAAAACTACTTTACATAGGCCTACATGGGTAATCAGTTTTAGAAATGCTCCTCAATTTTATTAAACGTAAAAATATCTTTGTTCATTTACACTTCGGTATTTCTCCCGTACATGATGGAACTTTCTGAACGCCGATGTACTCTCGTAAATACTCTCCCGTACATGAAGGAACTTTCTGAACGCCGATGTACTCTCGTAAATACTCTCCCGTACATGAAGGAACTTTCTGAACGCCGATGTACTCTCGTAAATACTCTCCCGTAGGCTACATGATGGAACTTTCTGAACGCCGATGTACTCTCGTAAATACTCTCCCGTAGGCTACATGATGGAACTTTCTGAACGCCGATGTACTCTCGTAAATACTCTCCCGTACATGAAGGAACTTTCTGAACGCCGATGTACTCTCGTAAATACTCTCCCGTACATGAAGGAACTTTCTGAACGCCGATGTACTCTCGTAAATACTCTCCCGTAGGCTACATGATGGAACTTTCTGAACGCCGATGTACTCTCGTAAATACTCTCCCGTAGGCTACATGATGGAACTTTCTGAACGCCGATGTACTCTCGTAAATACTCTCCCGTAGGCTACATGAAGGAACTTTCTGAACGCCGATGTACTCTCGTAAATACTCTCCCGTAGGCTACATGAAGGAACTTTCTGAACGCCGATGTACTCTCGTAAATAGAAAATTTACTTCTGCTGTAGATAAGAGACGTTTTGTAGGTTATTGAGAGAACCAAGCTTTTTTTTTAATAAGATGAATTTTAAAAACCTTTAAAAAATAAGTCTATTACTTTGGGAACTATTTCCCAAGAACAAATCAATTGATTTGTTTTCGCTTGCTTCCAAAGTTCTCCATTAAAGCCGGCGCGCGATTCATTTTTTTTTTGAACAATTTAGTAAGTAGTTCAGTTGATATCTAGTATCACGAGTAGGATAGTGTTATGGTTGCGGTTATATAGTTTTTCGATTTTTTCTATTATTTCACACTCTCCTTATATATATATATATATAATAAATTAAAAATATTTCAAAAACAAGAATAGTTTTAATACATATACGTATTTGAAATAATATATGTACTAAAAGTATTCTTGTTTTTGAAATATTTTTAATTTATTAACTATATTACAAGAAAACATATCACTATATTTAATATATATATATATATATATATATATATATATATATATATATATATATATGTTGTATTTTTAAGATGAAATTTTTCTTGATAAAATGTATATGTTTAATAAAACCACTTTAATACAAGAATAAAACCTTTTTTTTATTTTATTACAAAGTTTAAGCTTTTCGCCGATTAGCAGTATCGGCATTATCAAAACTAACTTAGCATACTTCTAACTTATTCTGTTCCTACTACATCTTAATGTAGGAACAGAATAAGTTAGAAGTATGCTAAGTTAGTTTTGATAATGCCGATACTGCTAATCGGCGAAAAGCTTAAACTTTGTAATAAAATAAAAAAAAGGTTTTATTCTTGTATGGAAGTGGTTTTATTAAATATATATATATAAAGAACTAAGTCAAAATACAAATAAAAGGATTATAAATGTATTTTGACTTAGTTCTTTATTAATACACAAGAATACATATTGCGATATATATATATATATATATATATATATATATATATATATATATAAATTTAAAATTTTCAATCATTAAAAAAATAGTTTGTATCCATCCATTCAAGTTCAAATACATTTTTAAAACTTGTAATGAATGACACTTGTTGATAATATAGTTTTTCAAATATAAATTCATTACACTTGTTTGTATTAACTTGGCACAAAACCACTACTTACTGATTTATTTAGCATGTTGAATAAATCAGTAAGTAGTGGTTTTTTGCCAAGTTAATACAAACAAGTGTCATTTCTATAAAAACCTCGAGTTGTACAACACAAAACTGCAAATTTTATAAATTCATTTAATAATGCCATTATTTTACATTTATATGTGGGTAAAACTTTTCACAAACGGGGCAAGGCGTCCAATAGTTATTTCGTGTTGTTTGGGTTTAAATAAGTGATAACATATGACTTCATAAAACGGCTAATTTTATGTTATAGGACAGCTGTTATGTTACTTTATTCATAATAGTAGTGGTTTAACTGCAGCTATTTAATAAAAAGTTACTAAAATAGACAATTTGTTGTCCTATATATTAAATAAAAAAACATCTCTGCGAAGCGTCACGTAGATGGCTACATTTTTGGAACAAAGACGTTAGATATATTGTTGAAGAACGTTTGCGCGGCTGATGAAGGGAATCCTGCAGTGACTACGGATGAGCATACAGTACATTGTTAAAGGTAAACCTACGTCTTAAATAATCTCAGTGACCTTGGCCTACTATCAACCTTGACCAATCGATTTATGACGTTCTATAGCAAACATTTCCTTATTCTACGCATATATTTCACACAAAAATCTCCAAAAACTGGCAGACAAATTTTCCCCAACATGTTCGATAAAAATGTTTCAGATTTTAAAATTAAAAAATTAAACGGATTCAAATAAATTTTCAACACAAAGAAATTAATTTTATTCTGAATCTTGATAAAATAAGGTTTACAAATAATTGTAAGTTTGACAAACAGGTTTAAAATCTCGCATAACAGTTTAAATTTCAAACAAATTTAAATTAAAAAAGCCCATCTCAAGTAGAAATGACCAATAATATATTTTGATAAATAGCAGGTAGTATTTTACACAATAAAATAACCCAAACAGCAAAGAATAAAAACAAGAAACAAGTAGATGGTACCCCGAGATCGTCTCGGAATACCGAAAACTCGGGTTACATGGAAGTATGTTCTTGTGCAATAGAAAAAAATATAGGAGTTTTAATGAACTTAAGCCCGACTTATTTCTTTTGCATAGCGTATTGACATAATTATTTCTAGGAAGGCAGACTCATTTCTTTTGTATACCGTATTAATATAATTATTTCTTAGAAAAAAGATTCATTTCTTTTGCATACCGTATTGACATAATTATTTCATAAAAGCGCAACTTATTTCTTTTGCATACCGTATTGACATAATTATTTCATGGAAGCCCGACTTATTTCTTTTGCATACTGTATTGACAGAATTATTTCTTGGAAGCCAGACTCATTTCTTTTGTATACTGTATTGACATAATCATTTCATGGAAGCCCGACTTATTTCTTTTACATACCGTATTGACATCATTATTTCATGGAAGCCCGACTTATTTCTTTTGCATACCATATTGACATAATTATTTCATGAAAGCCCAACTTATTTCTTTTGCATACCGTATTGATATAATTATTTCTTGGAAGCCAGACTCATTTCTTTTGCATACTGTATTGACATAATTATTTCATGGAAGCCAGACTCATTTCTTTTGCATACCGTATTGACATAATTATTTCATGGGTGCCAGCCTCATTTCTTTTGCATACCGTATTGATATAATTATTTCTTGGAAGCCAGCCTTATTTCTTTTGCATACTGTATTGACATAATCATTTCATGGAAGCCCGACATTTCTTTTGCATACCGTATTGACATAATTATTTCATGGAAGCCCGACTTATTTCTTTTGCATACCGTATTGATATAATTATTTCTTGGAACCCAGACATTTCTTTTGGATACCGTATTGATATAATTATTTCTTGGAAGCCAGACTCATTTCTTTTGCATACCGTATTGACATAATTATATCATGGAAGCCCGACTTATTTCTTCTGCATACCATATTGATATAAATATTTCTTGGAACCCAGACATTTCTTTTGGATACCGTATTGATATAATTATTTCTTGGAAGCCAGACTTATTTCTTTTGCATACCGTATTGACATAATTATATCATGGAAGCCCGACTTATTTCTTTTGCATACCGTATTGATATAATTATTTCTTGGAACCCAGACATTTCTTTTGGATACCGTATTGATATAATTATTTCTTGGAAGCCAGACTTATTTCTTTTGCATACCGTATTGATATAATTATTTCTTGGAACCCAGACATTTCTTTTGGATACCGTATTGATATAATTATTTCTTGGAAGCCAGACTTATTTCTTTTGCATACCGTATTGATATAATTATTTCTTGGAAGCCAGACTCATTTCTTTTGCATACCGTATTGACATAATTATATCATGGAAGCCCGACTTATTTCTTCTGCATACCATATTGGTATAAATATTTCTTGGAATCCAGACATTTCTTTTGGATACCGTATTGATATAAACATTTTTTTCCAAGCCTGACTCATCATTTTCTTTCAAATAGGTAAAATATGTTCAAAATAGAAATAAGCTCGAATTAATGGAAGCTTGAATAATTGGGACTTGGAATTTCGAGACCCTACTATAAATAAGAAAGTTTATTTTGGTATAATTAATCCATACTATTACATAATGTTATTGCTTGAACTTTAAGTCAGAAAAAACATCAAAACCATTGAAGTTTTTAAGAATTGGTGTTAAAGGAGAAAGCAGATGTTATCTTGGATACAAAGAGTTACAAATGAATTGGTATTTAAAAAAATGAAGAAATAATGCAAACTTAAAACAAGTATAAAAAGGCAGAAATTAATATATTTGGGGCATAAAGGAAAAGGTATAAAATACTCACTACAGCGATTCATCATACAAGGAAAGATCAATTCAGCAGAACTGCTTAGAGCCAATATTAGATGAAACCAGATGAAATAAGAAAGTCAGTTATAAATCTAATCCCTCTTCTGAATATTTTTAAACACTGTTAGCTCCTTTGGAGGTTTAAACATAAACAATATGCATTGAAACTTTATAATATGAAGGTGCACTAACTTATAAAGTAAACTTTTTAAAAAGTTCCTAACAAAACTCTTTGACAGCAGTAGGACATCACCAGTGTCTCATGGAGTATACTCTGTATTTCTGAGTTTAAACAAATATTTTTTATTAAATAAAATTCTATGATGAATAGTTGTGAATTTTGTCCTGTATCTGTAACTATAAATAATAAAATGGTCAAGTTGAAAACGAATTATGGTCTATTTCTAACACCTGCTGCTATTTGGGTTGAGAATAATGATAACTAAATTATAAATCGTCATGATATTCTGAGTTTCTGTTAAAATATATATAAATATATCAATTACATTCATTTTCTGCTTTCCTACAATGTCATATCTTCTTTAGTTGGTGGATATTCAAGCCACAAAGTACACATCAGTTCTGACTGATGCATGTTATACTTGAAGTTAACTAATGAGAACATTAAGAAAAACAGAGAATGTGTGTACTGATAATAAATGTTAACATTACAAAGAAATATATTTATAGTATTTACTTGGTAATTAAGTGAATACTTTTGAACTTACTTGCTGACATGTTTTGAAATAACCATTTCCTTGACAAAGCTCACTCAGTAATGTTGGCGATTGCTTAAGGTTCCTGGACATATTATTCATGAGAGTAAAGGGGGTTTGGTTTAAGCGGGTTATTCACTATATGATGGAATAAGGTGTTAGATTTAGAGTGTGTGTGGTCGTTTAAGATATGTTGTTTTTGTGTTGTGTGATGTTTGAATATTTAAAATTTTTCTGTTGTGGTCAGTTTTTCACTTTGGTTTAATATGTGGAGAGTATTTAAATTAGTAAGAATGTTTGTGCATATGTGTTGGATGTTTTGTATATGCGTTGCGTAGTAGGACTTTTGATTTATGTTTTTTATGTTGTTGATATGTTCTTTAAATTTTGTATTAAACAGCGGTTTGGCCAAAATAGCTTTTTGCAAAAGCTGGGACAGTCATTACATGTTATTTTGTGTATGCAATAATTACTTATAATTTAATAAGTGAATTCAAGATGATTACAATATACAAAATAACATATAACAACTGCCCCAGGTAGATCATTTGACACAAGTTTCAAAGAACTCATCAAAGACATAAAAAACAAATCTGAAACCCAGTTATGCAACACACATACCCAAATATCCATAGTAACTTAAATACTCTCCACATAGTTAAAAATATATAATAACTAAACCATAGTAAAAACTAACCACTACAGAGAAATTTGAAATATTCAAACATCACACAACACAAAAAAACATATCTTAAAAGGATATACACACTTCAAATCTAACACTAATACCTTATTCCAATTCCATTAAATAGTAAACAACCCGCTTAACCCAAACCCTTCGCACACATAAATCATACATCCAGCGATCACCAGCAGTAGCAGGTTGGCTTTGTCAATGAAATGATTATTTTGAAATGTGTCAGCAAGTAAGTTCAAAAGTATTCACTTAGTTATACATTAATTACTTATAATATAATTAGTTTCAAGGTGATTACAACAAGCAACTTGAAAAAACATATTTAACACAGGCTAGTCTATAACCACATAGCTATTTTTAAGTATATTTTTGCCTTTTTGCTTATTAATTATAACTCACTATTTTGGCATTATAGGAAAAAGAATTATGTAAATAAATTATAAAAGATAAATACTAATAAAAAAAAGTGATTTGTTTAAATAAATAGGTTTGTAAATGTTAAGAAAACATATTTTATGTATTATGATTAAAAACCTAATTTAATTTTATAGTTCATGGCATCTGCGGCATTGAGTGATCATTTGCCTGTACCATTGACTACCCCAGAACCTCCTCCACATCCGTATAGCTTTGCCTACACAGCAGGACGTTTTCCTGGTCATGTTGACAGAACACATGCAGAAGCTGGTGATTCCGCAGGAGTTGTAAGAGGTAAAGCAAAGTAAAATAATTTATCATAAATTTTGTTGAGGGGTTTTTCCTTTATCATTGGAGTTAACAGTTAAATTCTTATAATTTCTCAAATATAAGAGGCTATTGTCCACATTGTAGAAAAACAATTTTTGACTAGACAAAAAACTTTGTAACAATTACATACCTATAGTGGATAATGTGGATTGTGATTTTGATTCACATATTAAAAGTGAATATGAAAACTATGGATGAAGCATCTACCTTCTCAACCAAGAATAAACCCATTTACACTAAAATGGAAGAATGTGTAAGTTTATGGTAAATACCGGGTCTGTGCTTACAATAATTTCCCATGATATTTTACTAACTGAATATCCCAATGTTAAAGCTTTACCTACTGACATAATGCTCTCTAAACACACAGAGTCTCCGATCACATAGATTACACATGTCCCTACAGGAATCATTATTATTTAATTACCAATGATGCGTATAACCAATAGTCTGAAGATTATAAGGGAAATTATAAAACTAGTGCCATCACAAATGGCTGTTTAACAGTATTTTTACCATGCTTGGTACACACCATGTATTAGTTACAGATAATGGGGCTCAATTTACTATTTTTTAAAATTTTGTTGCTGTTCATGACAATCTGGATTTATTCACTTATCACAATTTTAAATTACTTATGATCAGACATTCTATTAATATAAGTTGTAAATTGTTAACTTACAGTTGGAGGAAACGTTATCGTCTTATGACTTGGAGGCTGAAGAAGTCGTAAGACGAAAAAACGTTTTTTCCAACTTAAGTTAACTTCTTGAATTTTGTAGTTCATTACGTTCAGTGAATCTCATTAATCACTTAAACAATAGTTTATGACTATCTGAACTTTAAGGTTTGGATAGTCTTTAGTTCGGACTTTAATGTCCGAACTTAAAGTTTGGATAGTCATAAACTATTGTTTAAGTGATTTGTAAGTTAACAATTTAACAACTTATAATAATAGAATGCATGATCACAAGTAATTTCAAAATATAAGTCAATTTACTAGTGGAATGTATCATGAATTTTGTAAGACGCAAGGAATAAAACACAAGTTAATGCTCCATATCAACTTGCAAGTAATAGAGCTGTTGAAATATGTATTAAAATCTAAAAAATTCTTTGTAAGCAATGTTAAGGTTACTAGAAAGTAAAACATTTACTGAGCTAAAAATGCAGTGAAGGATTTTTTTGTATTATACTGAAAAACTCCACCTTTTACAAGTGCAGCCTCCAGCAGTCTTATTTTCAGGTAGGGTTATCACATCAAACCTTGATCTTGTTAGGCCTGAACCAAAATATGGCTTAGTTGTGACATTCATTGAAAGAGAATTTTGTCCAGACAATATGGCTTCAGTAAGATTTTACAATGAAGCAAAATGGGACGTTATCATTACTTTGTGGAACTGAGTAGGAATTTGCATCGTAGACATGTGAACCAGCTGAAGTTATTGGTAACATAAGAGCAAGTATTTGTAAAACAAGTAAGTGACATTTTACCTAAAGCCATTATAAAATTTTAATTTTTATTTTGAGTATCATAATTACCTGCCAATCCTAGCATTGTCTCACTCCCTGCTAACCTGTTTTTGAGCACCTCCATCAGTCAGAAATTGGTCAGAACTCCATCAGAAGTTCTGATTGATGGAGGTGCTCCAAAACGGATTAGCGGGGAGTGAGACAATGCTAGGATTGGCAGGTAATTATGATAGTCAAAATAAAAATAAGAATATAAATCCTAGTGGAAAAGTAGAAAACTATCAAAAGCATTATAAAATTGTTTGTGTCATGCCCTGAGTCAGGAAGAATTCTAGAAAATATTCCTTAAGAAGTAAAACACATGTCAAAATCAGAATCACCTAATGCTAGTAAGTCACCATGGGACCAGTCACTATCCTCCCACTCTCTCTCTCTCTCTCTCTCTCTCTCTATATATATATATATATATATATATATATATATATATATATATATATATATATATATATACGGTGAAACCTCCCTGAATGAATACCTCCAAGACACTTCTCTTGAACGGACATTTTTCTGGGAACCAAACAATTTAATAATACGTACATAAGATTTTTTCCTTCTTTGAACGGATACTCGATTAGACGGACAATGGACAGCAAATGGTGCCTTTTTTGTTTTTTGCACCTCTGTTATGTGGACAAATCTACTGCAAAATGTAGCTAAAATAACTACGTATAAAATCAGAAGAAAGAATCGAATTTGTACACTGGCCTCAGCATACTCAACAGCACATTTTTTCATTTGTATCTTTCGTTGTGCTAAGGCAACGGTACAGTACCGTTCCAAGAAATTCTTGTATAAATATGTTTACAAAGGAGTCTAGAGAAATGCTTGCCTTTCCAAAAACAATCCCTTCTCCAACACCCTAGCGACCTTACCCATGGACTGTGTACGGGCTCTTGTTCTTAGTGGGTATGCATGATTTAATGTAGTTCTGGTTTACAGTACTGTATACTGTACTGTATCTTTTTTGAATTTCAATATTGCAAATAATGGCTCCTGGTAAATGTACGAGCCTACGTGAAAAAGTAGACGTAATTCATTATGCTGACAGTGAAAAATGTAGTGTGAGGAAAATTGCAGAGAGTTTTAAGATAGGTAAAATGAGTGCAGCAGGAATAATAAAAAACAAAGATATGGTTTTAAAGCAATTCAGTGAAAACGGAAACCAAAGTGTATGAAAAAACTTTACTGGACATGGATCGGGTACAACAGTAGATAATGTAGTTTTTAATTGAAGTTTCAAAAGGTTAGAGCTCAAAAAATTCCAACTTCCGGGCTCATGACTCAAACAAAAGCCTTAGAAGATGCAAATGAACTCAGGATAGTGATAATAATGATGACAGCCCTGCAGAAAATGCAGTTTGATACAAAATACATCAGTACAAAAACTGTTGGACTTGAAAAAATCATTTCAAGCTAAAGCCGACACTGCTGGTTTAAATATGATTTCTGAGCAGATTATGCATATGGAAAATCAAGCTGTACAGTCTCACCACTCATCTAAACAAATGACTATTAATCTTTATTTTAAAAATTCATAGGCTAGGCTCTACAGTAATTCACAAATTAAATTGTTGTTTAATAACAGTACAGTACAGTATTTACTGTACTGTATACTGTATTTATAAACAGGTAGCCTAAATTATTAATTAAATACTGTGTGAGTATTAGTACATTAGTATTGGTATTAATTACATTAGTATTAGTAAAATACTGTAGCCTATTATATTTTGGATTGGAAATAAGTATGTAGTGAATAAATATTGTAACCATGTTTGAAGTTCGGCTTCTCCTTAACACCCCTCCATTAAACAGACACCTCTCATGGGCGGACTAAATATCGAGAACCGTATGTGTCCATTATATATATATATATATATATATATATATATATATATATATAACAGTTGTCTATAAACCTACACTCTGTAAAGTTTTGGAAAATGTGTGGTTTTTGTGTTGTACATTTTGAGGTTTCTTAAATTACTTCTATTGGCATCACTTCGCAAAACAACCTCAACTTACTGATATTATTCAGCAGACACATTTCACAGTAGATCAGTGCTGTGAGTCACAGACAAGACTGTTAAACAGTTGACAGACACAGACCAATACAACACACCTGATCAACAGTCTTGCCTGTCACTCACAGCATTGAACTCAAAAAACTCGTCTGCTGAAAAATATCAGTAAGTAGTGGTTTTTTTGCCAAGTGATACCAAAAGTGTAATTTAATGTTTAACAGTGCCCTTGGGTTACTGGCTGACCGACCCTTACAATCCTATGTTAACAAGTTACTAGCCCCTTATTGGGTATTTCAAAATGAAAACTTATTTTATCTATTAGAAAAAAATATCAATTAATCACTTTTGGTATCACTTGGCAAAAAAACAACTACTTAATGATATATTTTACCAGACGCGTTTTGCCCTAGGTCAAAGAATTACTCAATGCTGTGAGTCACATACAAGACTATTGCTCAGGTGAGTTTATTGTAAAGTGATTAATTATGATTCACTTAACATAATGGACTACAAAATTCAAGAAAAAATATCAATACAACTTGTAGTTTCATTGAAAAATAAAGAAAAATGATACCAAACACAAACAATTATAATAAGACATAAACGGTCTAGTTATACTTATGAAAATAATAGTTCAACATCATTATTAACCCTATACAGTTGATTTTTTAATGAAATTATTTGATGTTTGGTACAATGTTTTAAAATTCTACTTTCAATGAAAATACAATTTTATTAAATGTTTTGCAAATAAATAAAACAGGTTTTCATTTTAAAATACATAATAGGTGATTAATATCTAGGCCATGGAGGGCAGTATAGAGGGCAGTTGAATTATAAGGTTTAGTCAGCTGGCAGCCTAAAAGCTCTTCTGAAATTTTACAGGCTGTAATAAGTTTCTAGTAATCTAATATAGCCTGTAAATTACAACAGCTATAGTAAATTACAGTCAAATTTAATGTACTTCATACTTACAACTAGTTCTAAATGTGATTTACAAAATTGAGTTCATTATTTTAAAAATTTATAAAAGGTTCTAAATAAATTTTTAGGTATGTTTGCATATATTGACCCTCTACAACACATCCGTACTGTAGAGTACATCGCAGACAAACAAGGATTTCATCCGATTCTGAGTGATCCCGTCTCGGACACACCAACAGTTGCTGCAGCAAAATTACATCATGCTGAACTTTATAACCAAGTAAGTATTAACTTCATATTTGAATATAATCATGTTTTTTTGCTTAAAAACCTCTTTTTCACCATAAACAACACTTTATGACATTAGTATTATATAATGTAAATAATTGTATTGATTTAATTTAAACATTTTTGTTTTTATTTAATATAAATGAAGACCCGTAGTTAAACATTTAATCCATTACAAAAATTTGATAAGCATGGTTTTAAAATTACAATTTTTTATTTTCCTTAATTTTTCTTTTCATTAAACATATTTACTGAAACCTGGGGAACCTGGCCAAAGGTGCCACCTGTAATTCAGTGTGTGCAATTGATCGACTTTTGTTCACTATTTCAACCTGTCCTCAGGTCTTGTTGAAGAAAACATTTATATGGAGAGTCAAGTGACAAATTTAAGCACATAGCTTATGATTTGTGATGTAGGATTTGAGATTTTAGTGACATCTCTGCATATATTGTTTATTGGTTTAATATACTATACAGTATATACTTATGATGTACAATTCACAAGATAGCAGTGAAGAAGAGTTTGGCTGTAATTTTAGTTTTAATCAGACTCAGAAAACTAATCTTGAACATCCTTCACTTTGTTCAAATGAAACACTAAACTTGTCACTAAAACCACTTGTAAATATTTTACAACTTGCCTATAGTGGCACTTAATTATATTTGTTGAGGATGGCCATTTCGGGAGATGTGTTAACTCAGACCGTGCGAATCTCCAATGGGATACATCTCCCGAAACTGCCGTCCTCAACAAATATAAGTAAGGGCTACTACAAGCAAGATGTAAAATACTTGCTAACTTAAAAGTGTTTTTAGTGAAAGTTAGTAGCTCACAGGAAGTTGGAATCAACAAATACTAAACTTATTCTTTTACCTTGTATTAAATATAATGACTGGTTTTAGATGATATTTGATGAGATTTTTAAGAAATTAATTTGAAATTTTAGAATCTTTATCAAATCTTGTAAGTGGAAGTCAAAAAAATGTTAAAAAGTTACCTCACTACAGATGAACCTTAAACTAAA